>OY856415.1:517946299-518438799 GCA_963693085.1 Alisma plantago-aquatica
AGTTCAAGAATCTTCAATTGAGCAATAGATCATTTAATCACTTTTAAAATGAATATGAAGAACATGTATAACTGTTATAAACTAAATCAGTATGAAATCATAGCAAGGCATCAACCAATATTTTTGTATTTGGTCCTTAAACAAATATGCTACATAGTTGATTATATTTTTAAACATTCCATCTTATTATGTCCCACAGAGATGGGAATATACCTTCTATCCCCAATTGACCACTGTGAAGTTAGCATCAGTACCATATAGGTCTATAGAAGAGTTGAAATCCATGACCTCTCCTTTCTCGGTCAGTACAAGAGTGGAAGTGATATTAAGAGTCATTCTGCATTATATCTAGCCTCGCATATAGAGGCTCTTTGCTATAGAGATACAACACATAGCATGTTCTCTGTCCAGGGTATGACCTACAGTCAATCATGCTTATATGTATTGAGTCATAGCATGCAGCCATACTCTTTTGGGGGTATGATTTTACCACCAATCTCGATGTTGCAATAGATCTACGGCCTACAACCACACTCTTTTTAGGAAAATGGCTCAAGTCCAATTCCTATGGTTTAAAGGAAGCAAGGAAATACTCATCTTGCACCCTCACATATTCAAAAATATGCACTTCAAGTAAAACTTGTTTCATCATTCAGAAGATCCTGACACTGAATGATTCTATGGTTAGGAAAGCTAAATTTTTAGTTCACTTGATAGATTAAGTGCATTACAACATCTTTTAGCATCAATCAAGTTACAAACATGAATTATAGATAAATGCTATATAGAAAGGTGTAACATATTTTCAAGAGACCTTGTATCAATTGGTACATATCTAGTTACACTTGTCCTGGGATCTCAGTCCCCTGAATACTTTATTGGGAATCTCATCCCTTCACTATTAGCATTATCATGATCATATGCTTGGGTATCAAACCCTCAATTCATTATTGAATAGTATCACCTCTCATTAGGAAATAACCAACTCTAGGTCATCAGACCCATATATAAATCATACTTGTTGTACAAGTATATCACATGGATCACAAAGCCTTATATAATATGTATTATACTAAATCATCATAGCTCATACCTGACTATATTCATCATCTCATAACACCTTCATGGTTAGGATTTCATAGCAAATGCAATATCAAACAAATATCATGACCATGCCATTAAGAGAATCATTCAAATTACAACCCTCTCGTAATTAAGGTTAAGGTCTTCCCTTGTAACTGATTTAGGGTTTCCAAGTACATATTTATCAATCAAACTCTTATTCACATTATAAGAGCTATTTAATTTCCATAAATGTTCAAGCAAACCTCATCAAATATCATCAATTGATTATCAACATGAGGTACAAGTTTCTTTCTCATCCTTACTAGCTAGGATATAGACTTCATACTTATTACATTGATTTGACCTTCTTTAGGGTTATCAACCTACACTTATTAAAGTGTATTCATCCTATTACTTTCATGATGAATTTCATTGATTGTATTCAAGATGTATCGACCTACACTCAAAAGGTGTATCACCCTTCACTAATTAAGGTGTATCAACTTTCATTCCAATCTTTGTATCGGTCTAGACACATCACTTGTGTCGGCCTAGACACATATACTTGTGTCGGCATGGACACATCTATTTGTATCGGCCAAAGCATGTCAAATGATATCATTTTTCAGATGCTTACATTGGTATTTTTTGTATGGTGCTTGATATGTATCGGCCATAGTACATACTTGTGTGTGTCGGACATACTATCATTTTGAATATCGGTCACCTCAACCAACTAGTGTATCATCCACCCAACAACAACTAGGGTATTGACCTCTTCATCAACTTAGTGTATCGGCCACCCAACAACAACTAGGGTATTAGTCACCCATCAACTACTAGGGTATCGACCACCCATCAACTACTAGAGTATCAGCCACACCATCTACTTATGTATTGGCCTCACTAATAACTAGGATATTGACCACTTCAACCCCTTGTATATCGGCCTCACCTTCAACTAGGGTATCGACCTCTTCATCAACTTAGGGTATCGTCCACTCAACATCACTTAGGGTGTCGGACTTGCTATCCCTTTGAGTGTCGGCCACTCAATCTACTAAGATATCACTACAACATTAGCTAGTGTATCGGCCACATAGCACATTATGGGATATCGACCTCTAGGGTTTGAGTTGTAATGGATGAACCCTTGATCGATACTTTAGTTCCTTCACCTACTGACCTTACCATTAATTAGTGTATTTGTAAGGAGTGGGATCCCATAGGGATCCACTCCCTACTAAAAATAAAAAAGCAACATCCACCAACAAAAACTTCTTCTCAAAAGGGGATGAAACCAAATTTATTTAACATGATTGTATCATAACACGAAGTAGCATTGGAACTTAAGATATATATAACCATTACAAAGCTTCATATCATTCTAATCTTTCACCACACATGGTGACATAAAGGAAAACTAACTACATATGTAGAACTAGCTGATGATCACCTAAAAACTTCAAGCAAAGTCTCCCACAAAGTCAGCTACACTTGTTGTTGTCCTGGTCCTCCTAGTTCTCCTTCTCCTTGTCCAACACCTGGGGTTGGAAGCATACCCCACAAAAGGAAAAGAAAAGAGGATATTAGCAAAATGCTGGTATGAGCATGCTAAAAAGGAATTGAGCATAATATATTAGGAAAAAGGTACATCAAGTATAGAAGGCTTCCCCTTTCAAAGAGGTAAGAACTACCCAAATGGGCATAAAAGGAAAGAATCACAAACATAATATAAAAGGAATACTTGCCGTTAAAATAATAATAAAAGTGGTTCCATAAAAGCACTCATAAAGATTTTAGGGCACAAAACCCATAACAACCTGCAAGTAGGTGGGATGAACATAGCACTAGAACAACATAAATAACAAAGGCGGCCAAGACTCATAAACTTAAAACTGGATAGAGATTGGCACATAACCAAACTCCCAATTATAAAAAGTTGGGCCAAAACTCATAAATTTGAAACCCAGGTATGGGGCATATAACCACCATCCCAAAATAAGCAATAAGGGCACATAACCCAAAACCAATACAAATTATATTACTCTAGGGCTACTGAGTCACACAACATGCTTAATAAGGAGGCAAGTAAAAAGATATAGTCGGATTTTACAAATTAATCACCACATAAGTGATCATCATTATCATCCACCTCAAAGTGGGCATATAACAACAAATTGAGTTCCATAATGAACAAGGCATAATAAAGATTCCAAAAGAATGTCAAGTAGATATTATGAGATCAATAACAAGTAGGGTACTTCACATGAAGCATAATTTCAAAAGAAAAAGATATGGTTTTTAGGCTATTGTCCATAGGACCAAAAGAAAAATAATTTAGGTTATTACTCAATAAAGATGAAAAAGAGATGCTAACATACCTCTCATAGAGTCTTTATCAAAACAAGATTACTTCTAGATCCAAATCTAGGTTCCCAAATCACCTAATATCATGTATGTGAAATTAGGGTTACAACTACATTGATTATTCAAAACCCTAAAAATTGCCTTTTTATTATATGTGAATTAGGTTACCAAAACTACGTCATATTTTAGGTTATATTTTTATGAGTTCAAAACATATTTTATTATATTTTTTTGACTTATAAATATTTAGTTATTAATTATACAAATTATTACTTTTTTAATTAGATCCATTAAAATCACCTCTTTAAAACATTAGATCCAGGATACAAAACCAATACCATTAGAAATCTTGCTTTTTTTTTAATCCAAGAGTATTTATTTGTAATTTTTGGACAACCACAACAAAAGATATAAATTTTATAAAATCGGCCAATAAAAAATCACCAAAAAGCCAAATAGATAATTCGAGAGAGAGAGTGTGAGTGAGGTCGGCTGACATGGCCCAATGGGATGCAACCGAGTGTCTTGGTTAAGGTTCAATTGACCCCGCTCAACTCAAAGAGAAATGTGACCAAAAGACCATTATACCCCTTACCGCAAAAATGAGACAAATGAAAGAATTCGGGGGAAAAAAGGTAAAAGGACCGGGAGGTTTCTTCCTCTTCTTCTCGTCCATGGCTGCACGAACAACATAGCCCCGATTTGGGCAAAACTCGAATTCATGATAAAACTCAAAACCAACATCGTGGAAGAAGAGCAAGAGGTTCAACGAACTCACCGAGGTAAGTGATTTGGTCAGAGACGTAGGGTTGGAGGAGAACAGGTCACCGCAAGCCAAACTCACAAACATGGTCGTCGACAGAGGCAAGCACGAGCAACAACGAAATTGGAAGAAGGGAAGGTTAGGGTTAGGTACGGCAAAGCTGGGGGTGAAGTCCCCTATATATAGGGTGGAGTTATATGGAGAATCCTACATGGCCATGAGAGATCTTAGAGGCCAACATTGGGCATTTCTTGGATCCAAATAAACAAAACTTGTGTGTGGGGTTGTTGTCTGTGGAATATCTCAATGAACTCAATGCAAAAGAAATCACAGAAAAAGGTTGTATATCGACCGAGAAAAGTGGATTAAAAAAATCACCCGACGACACTACATCAGTCCGATCGTGGGTAGGAGATGATCTGAAGAACCATCAGATCAAAAATCTAATGGTTGAGAATCACGTGATAGATCAAATTAAAAAAAACTTGGAGTGACAGATTAAATTGAAATTCTAATCAAATTCGACTATAGTGTGAACACAATTATTTCCTTTTTCTCTTTCTTCTTTTAAGGGCTCAAACAATTTCTATATTTAATAAAAATTTACACCCTGACTGATTTTGAGGTGTAGAGTCTGAATATGGAATTAATTTTGCCTTTTGAGAACTTTTAATGGGTTAAATAAATCAGTTACTTTTTTCTCTTTCCTCCTACATTAATGGTGATAGGATTACTCAAATTTGATAAAATTTCACCCATAATTCTTATTTAATATGTTAGATACGAATTTTCCATCAATTTTACATGTTGGAGTTATTTGTGTACTTATTTAATATTTTGAAGGTTCTACACACTTTCTCTTTCCTGAATCACCCTTTTAATCAAACTTTCTCCAAATTGAGTGAAAATTTACCCAAAGGCGTATTTTATTATGTAGATTACGAATCTAAGATTATTTTCCACTTTTGGAGTCATTAAATATTTTACTTAATAATTTTAAGGAAAAATACCCTTTTCTTTTCTAAATAAAATAGATATGGTCATTATTACCCTAAATTGGTGAAACTTGGCCTCCAAGCCAAAGCATATCCCAAGAAAATGAATATTAGGTTATTCTTATCCAATAAGTTTTTATTTGAACACATTATCCATTATCTCTATTATTTTTCTCATTAATAATCCAATATCTCATTAATCCTATTTTTAAGCATAATTTTTTATTCCTTTTTCTCTTCCTTACACCATAAGGTGAAGTAATGATCTAGAATGAATCTAAACCATCAACATCCCACATAAGTTTATTTATTTCATATTTTTGGAATTAGATCTCATTATTCTCAATTATGAACATTGTAAGCACATTATTGCATCATGCATAATGATTTTATGATTAATTTGAGGGTATATTTTAGGTCATTAAAGAGCATATTCTAATCCTTGTTTGGCTAAACCTCAAGGACTAAGGGTTCTAAGTTCTTAACCCTGGAATAAGATTAAGGCCTAGGTTTCAGTATGTTACACTATCAACCAAGGTTTCAAAGAGTTTATCGCCCCCATTTTCACATGATGTATCAGGCTAGAGGGTGTTAGACTGTGAGTGTTTTCTAGGGTTAGAGTTGACCATGTCAGCCTCTACACTCAACCAAAGTATAACCATTTGATATTCTATCTTTTCTAGAAATCTCTTGGTCGTGACAAGCTAATTCCTTTGAGGCATATCATTTTTAGAAAAACTAACATGTATGCCTTACAACAACACATTGCTTTAAAGCATCACAAGTCATATCGGTCATCCATGTTATGGTGCAACCATATGTGTCAACTTGGATATCTTATAGATATTGACCTACCATATTCTTAGAATTAGGTGAAAGGTTAAACACTTAAGAGAATAGTAGTCCTACTCAAGACATCAACCCAAAAGTATAGGGGCTTATATCCTTGTATTGGGTTAGGATTTCAGTTTGTGCATATTGGTTACATCATCTTCAAGCTCAAGATCTTCATTCATAACTACTCTAGTTCATGGAAAACAAGCCTATATACTTATTAGAGCTCATAGAACCATCATTCAAACAAGAAAAATCAAAGTAGAAAATGAATCACCAAGTATTGCATGATAGAAGGTGAATAATAATTAAATTGGGTTCAAGTTATATAACCCACCTCAAAATCAACTCAAGAGCTTCAAGCTTCAAAGTTCCTCGTTCCAAGGTTGAAGATGACTTATTAAAAGTCTAAGACTCAACCACAACACTTCTTCTATGAAAGAAGATATCAATAGTTAGGAATTTGGAGAAGAAAGAAGAGAAGGAAAGAATCATGATCCAAGAAACATAGTCTTTCCAAGGTTGAAGACGATCATGGATTCACCTTAGGAAAGATGGTAGGCCTTCTCTTTGTTCCTTGAGCTCCTAGGATCATCCTCCAAGCAAGAAGTAGTAAAGGAGTCAAAAGGTTTACTAGGAGATGAAAAGAGAGGTATATATAGTTGAGGTTCACGAAAGAGAGTGTGTATAAGGTGTCATCACCATGTACACTTAAGTGATACATGTCCATGCATGGTAACTTCATGCAACCATAATTATATTGTCATGCAAAACTCTTCAGGATAATCCATAGATAAGATATTGACCATTTGGGTATCTTGCTTGACAAGATATTATCACCCAATCTTGCTTTATGTGGAAATCGATACCACTTTTGCAAGGAACATGCAAACCAATAGGCTTCACCTACTTGAGGTGCTTAGCCCATCATTAACACTTTCAAAGGTTAACAAACCGATATGGGACCTCCTCTATGGCTTCCAAGCCGATAGGCACTCCCATATACACTTCAAAACTTGATACAACCTCATCTAGGGTTCAAGGTACTCAACACTTCTTTGGTTCTTTCACCACAAAGAGTGTTATCATCCAACCAAGATTCAAACAAGGTGCCCCCTTCTTTCTCTTTCCTCTAGTTGATGCTAAGAGAGAGAAGGAACACTCTAGAGGTGATAATTTGCATAAAAACCCCTCAATTGGGTATATTGCAAATCTTACCAAAGTTATCATATAAGGCATAAACAATTTGCAAATAAGTTCAAAATTGAGAAATAAAATCTTTTCAAGTCTTAATTACTTTTCACTATATTAAGACAAAAGTTCTAAGCAACTTTCCCAAAACCTAGTTCAAGGGTGTTACACCGGAGGCTCCTGCGTTTGGGCCCACCAAACTATATCAGAAAGCAATGCAACACCTTCTTGTGGCCCTTGAATTTAGATCCAAGGGTCAAGACCGTCCAAATTACGGTAAACTTTGAAAAATCACCAAAGCTACATCCCTTATCCAATTTTCAATGTGTCATTTTGATCTAAAATAAACTACTCAAAAAAATATTTTTAGAATCTAGATCTACTTGCTTTTCTGGTGATATCCTAAATTGCATGCTTTTGAAGTCTTTTAACAATGGTTTATGCTTTTGAGTGCATGATATTAATCTTTATAGCTTAGAACTTGATGTTAGTCTAATATCAATAACATGAACACCAATCTTTGTACCCCTAGAATGATCTTATGTTGTTTAAAATCTATTGGACCAACTAATAGTGCTTTCATCAGCAGAGTAAGTGATTGTCTAATAGTGATCTCTAGTAGTAAGGTTGTTTGATAAATGAGATGATTAGTAAGTCTACTCATTACTAGTCAATTGGACCAACACCTATTTTTCAACTGATCGATAGGGGTCGACTATTAGTACATAGTAACAATTTTGAGAAATAATACAATGTACTCTTTATTTTTTTACCATTAGGGAGACACCCCTAGGAGAGGACACTTAGTGACTCACCACATTAACAAATCCCTAGGCCATGACCGTTTAACCCACCCGACAACCATTTAAAATGCATAGTTGGTCGACCTGCATGATGGGTAATCAATTTCACAGAGCATTGTTTGTATGTGTAAAATTACAAGACCCTTTGTTTCAGATTTCTAACACACACCAACCAGCTACCCACACCAGTGTATCTTTCATTGGGTACTTCTATAATAGAGGTAGGAAAAATGTCATTACTCCCTTCAACTAGTGTTATGTTATGAAGTGTATTTGATGTTGGATTCTGGTGAGTCTTCGGCTAGGTGCGCACATAAATAGATTGAATTTCGATCCGATGTGACCCTAGGCATTCAACACAATAGGGTATTTTGAATTTATAAGGACATGATGGACACATTTCTATAAAAATCCACAAGTACATGGGATTGGGAGAAGTATAGGAATGAAAAATCAGATTCGAACCTAAGGGAGAGAGGGGGCACTGGAGCATAGTATTTTATGGATAGATTCCTACTGCACAGTCTAGGGTTTGAGGCTGATTCACTAAGGTTGAATGAAATCCTAAAAAAAGGGTTTTGGGTTTGAAGGTGATGGAATGGAAGTGGGATGGAGGTGGAATGAGGTGGAGGGTGTTGAGAGGTGGCTGAAAGGGTGCTAAAAGGATGTTTACCCCGTGCTCCAACCGCCACCCAAGTATTTATAGGTGGTGGAGAGGTACTAGGTCAAGTGAACGTAAATTAGAAGTGTAGTGCAAAACTACTACTAGGATCTATGGTAGCACGATCATGCTGCATAGCACAGCCTTAGTGGGTAGTGTATGAAATGGACATGGTGGAGTTGAACAACCCTTTAGATAAAATATAATTGAAATCAGGGAATTTTTGGGTTTTGGGAAACTGGTGGCACAACTGTGTTGGGCAACACAACCATGGTGTTTGGGTGGCTGCACAGTTGTGCTGTGTCAGTTGGCCATTTTGCTGAGAATGCCCATTTTGAGACTTGGTGCCATGGTCGTGCCAGGTTGCACGACCGTGTTGGGCTCACAATGGCAGGCCCGTGGCATCTTGCATGGACATGGTGCTGAGCTTATTCTTCAATGTTGATCTCTGTGATTTTGGCTTGACCAACACGACTGCTCCTCGACACCATACCCGTGTTGGGGTCTTCAGCTGCACCTTGAGTTTTAACTTTGAAATTTCTTAGACTTCTTTGCTTGGGTTGACTCCTGGCCGCTAGGGGTAGGTTGGGAACCTCTTGGACCTCCTTTGGACTCCTCCAATGATGAAGGAAACATAGAATTGCCCTCCTTCTCTCATGTTCATCCAAGTGTGGCTTACGTACCTAAAAAATATGTAAAGAACGTTCATAAGTGCTTTTGATGATAATATGTAAATTGAGGGAAGTAACATGTAATGTAAGAGATTTAGATGTGATTGAAGTACAATAATACACATAATAAAGCCTTAAAATCGGATTGCATTAGCTTCAAATAATTAATATGTAATAATGGAGAAAACTACCTCCATAAATCTTTGGACAGATAATTAAGTAGTATGATGTATTATCGAGAACTTTGAGCTAAACTTTAAATGCCCAAGGAGTGTCATTCTTAAAGTTTTTTAGCGATCAATAACTAGTCCACGATTTGCATTATATAAAACACTATAGATAACTATGGTCTCATGCATACGAGCATGCACTTCTAGCATTAATATGACTAATTTATTATGAAACAAACTGCAATTGAGAGGGAATGAATAGAGAATCGTGCTTTTATTAGGGAAGTCAGGAGACTATTTTATTCATCCCGCTCTCCTCACACAGGGAAAAGCCAATTATTACAAGGTGTGACTACCGGAAACAAAAATTTAGTAGGACTCCTACCATTACAGATAAGAAGGGGGAGGGGATGACCCACCAGGTCGAGGGGAGGATCGATGTAAATGTGATCATCCTGGTAGTTTTTGAAATGGTGTTTGGCTAGGCTATCCACCAAGTGAAGGTTTCTTCTACTGACTTTCTTAACAATGACATCCTCAACATTAGCCATGATTCCTTGGAATCTCGCTACCCAATGTCTGACAGAAGGTGCATTTTCAGCATTGTTCTTCAACATTTTAATAGACATGATTCTATCTGAGGCTAATGTGATATGTGTGTGGCAATTTATTTTACAGGCTTCAACAGCAAGTTGTAGAGCTTGGATTTCAGCTTCAACCACCGAGTCTACCCGGATCTTCCTCGCACATCCTCTAATCCACTGTCTGTTCTGATCAATAGATGTTGCTGCTATAGCTGTAGAGTTTCCATGCACGGAGGCATCTGTCATCCAAAGAATCCTACCTTCTTCATTAACTAGTTGAGCGCAGTCTTGGGATGTATCCTCCTGGTGGACCCATGTTTTATTTTCCCAAGCTTTTATGATTAATTCGTGAAGCCCATCTATTTGAATTATTTGGCGGCTCATCGAGGTTTGCAACTTTTCAAAAACAAAAGAGTTCCTTGCTTTCCAAATCGTCCAACATGTCGTGGCAAACTTGGTTTGTGTACTGACGTCCTCTTGCATGATCTTCGATAACCAGTTAATGAAACCCACGCCTGGGCTGCTTAGGAGGTCGTGCTAGAAATCACCATGGCTCCAATCCTCCACTACTTGTGGGCAATCGCGCAAGGCATGTAGTGTAGTCTCCTCAAAACCATTACATCTGGGGCAGATTGTGGAGTCAGTAAAATTGCATCGTTTCCTTTGCACATTTGTCATGATAGCTTCATGCGCTGCAAGCCACAAGAACGTATGCATTTTAGATGGGATTGGGATATTCTAGAACTTGGTCTAGACCTCATTTGGCAGTTCAGTATCCTCAGAATGAATGATGTCATAAGTCATGCTTGTAGAGAACCTTCCTGTAGGGTCATGCTTCCAGCTCCAAAGGTCACTTCTGTTGTTTCGGTGAGGGGCATGTAGGCTAGTTATGCTTTCCATGCAATGTGGTGGGAGATAGGTCTTCAGAAAATCAGTGTCCCAACTATTGTCAAGATTAATCATACTAGAGACTGTCATATCTTTGATATCCTCCGATATGGGTTTGATGCTGATGTTAACAAGTTTGTCATGGTTTGGTACCCATTGGTCATGGTTTGGTACCCAGTGGTCATACCACACAGATGTGTCTCGACCATCACCAATAACTCTGAAGCTGTTAGCGATGATGAACTCTTCTCCTTTGTGGATGGATTTCCAGTAAGGAGTAGCTCTACATCCCTTCTGGTTTCTGTAGCTCTTGTACTTGTTCTGTAGTCCCTCCTTCCATAAGGTGTGTTTAACATTCATGAAGTTCCAAGTATTTTTCCAAAGAAGTGCTTTGTTCCAGTCGGACATAGCCTTGTTGCCCATACCTCCCTTATCCAGACTTTTAGTGATCTTTCCCCAAGAAACGAGAGAGATAGGATGCTCCTTGTGTCCTCCACCCCAGATGAACTGATGTAAACTTTTGTCTAGCTTGTTGCAGGTAGACGCAGGGAGAATAGCAATCTGCATAGTGTATGTTGGTATAGCGGAAAGCACTGATTTTGCTAGACAAATCCTGCCTGCAAGAGATAATGTCTTCGCTGCCCAACCATTGACCTTCGAGGTAATGTTTTCCGTGAGGTAGGCATAAGTCCCCTTATCGACCTTGTTATGTAGGAGGGGAACTCCGAGGTACCTTCCCAGGTCCTCCGTTTCGGCTATGCCACTTGCCGAGCAGATCTGAGAACGTATCACCCAACTAACAAACTTTGAGAAGAAAATTTTCAATTTGTCGATGGAAATTCTCTGTCCTGAGGCCGACTCGAAGATCTTGAAACAATTGTGGATGGTAGTTATTTATTCCATAGAAGCCTGTGCAAACAAAACTATATCGTCTGTGAAGATCACGTGGGAAATGGCTGGACCCTACTGGGACATCTTCACCGGTTTCAGAGTTTATCCTTAACAAAGTTGTTAATAAGTTGTGTGAATCTTTCCATACAAAGCAAAAAAAAGGTAAGGTGATAATGGGTCTCCCTGACGAATACCCCTAGTCACTTTGAAGGTGGGTAGAGAGGTTCCATTCAGATTAATGCTCGTCTGACCTGCCTGTAGGGAGTTCATGATATAATGATGAATGTTCTTGGGCCATTCCATGTGTTCTAGAGTATTGTCAATAAAAGCCCAGGATAGCCTATCATAGGCTTTGGAGAGGTCGATTTTAATCGCCATGTAAGGTGCATTGAATTTTCTCCTCATATTGTGAATAATTTCTTTTTTTTTGGTCGGCATTGTGAATAATTTCTTGGACCACAATGATGTTATCGGTGATGCTTCTTCCTGGAACAAAGCTGATTTGAACTTTGGAAATCCAAGTGGGTATGTGTTGTTTCACCCGTTCTACTACTACTTTAGAAGCAAGCTTCATAATAGTGTTGGTAAGAGAGATAGGTCGTAGTTGAGTGCAGTTTATAGGATTTCTATTCTTTGGAATCAACACTATGCACGAGTTAGCCGGTGAATCTTCAATTGGGTGCCTGTTCAGCATACTTCGTATAGTTCTGATCACTGAAGGCCTAATAACTTTCCACTGCTTTTTGAAGAACATATTGTCTGTTTCATCCGGCTCCGCCGCTTTGTAAGGATTATCATCTTTGATCAGTTTCCATATTTAGTGCTTTGATTATATAAATAAAGAGAAACGTAGCAACGGACGAAGGACAGCTATACATTGAATACTTTTTAGGCTTTTATTATAAAATCAATTGTACCATCCATCACTTCACTGACGCACAACATAATTCGGACAGCTATACATTGAATACTTTTTCGGCTTTTATTATAAAATCAATTGTACCACCCATCACTTCACTGACGGACAACATAATTTAGTGTCAGCTCGCAGCGCATAATGTATTATCCCAGGCTCCGCCTAACTGGCGCCAGGTTCCCTTCCAATCCTGCTTATTGGGATGTCTCCTACAGTGCCCCCACCCACCTGCTCCGACTGCTGCCAGGGGATATGAAGGATACCGGTACAGAGCGCCCCCATCTAGATACGTACCCTGCCTCCGGCTGGATATGCCACCTATCGTGCCGCTCCACCGGCTAGGTGAGCCGGCGTCGCCCCTGCTGTAGCTCCTCCCATGGTGAAGAAGAAGCCCAATTTCAGAATCTAGATGGGCGTTGCTGTCCATGTGACCGAAGGGCTTATTTGTAGGCTTACGATCGCAGAAGCAATTGTGGAGGACGTTGCCAAGAAGATGGAGGATGACATGTATGTGAGCACGGCGGAAATGACGAGGACTACTGGGACTATTTCAGATGATCCAGATTGTTGGATCACTTTTTCTTTTTAGCTTCTGCCTTACTGCCTGTTGGATTTTTCATATACGCGGAGCCAGTGGCGGAGGGAGAACTTAGTTAAAGGGTGGACACCTTGTTGCTGCATGTGAATGGGTAGGACACCAAACACAATATTACATGTATTTTCACTAAAATCTATATTAAAAATACTTTGATCAATGTACATTTTGACAAACACAGGTGGGGCTCGTGCCGACCTGTGCCTCCATGTGGCTACGCCACTGTGCAGAGCTCTGTTTTGTATTTCTATATCTGTGTTATTGGTTTCACCATTATGGAAATAAGGAGTTCTGTTAACAAGACCGAAAATGAGAAGAGTCTCGGTTTAGGAAGATGTTTTATTTTCTGCCTACTAATTTTGTTGTCAGGTAAAGGCCTTTGAGCTTGACAATGATCTTCTCAATCACGGCTTTTATACTCATCAAAATCTCTATTGGAAAAACATTTTTCAAGTATCATCGTTAGGCCGTCTTCTCATGAAGCTAGCAATAAACTCTGATTTGGTTTAAGAACCCCGACTGGGTACTGATTGATTTTATCAGACCAACATGTTGTTGTTCTTCTAGCTAGACAGAGGATTAACTTGAGCTGATGAGTGTCGTTACCCGGAATGTCCTTTTTTTTGAGGTTGTATTTAATCAAATGATAACTAGTGAATGCCCTTTTTTGGTGATCGGATATGATCATTGTTAATTTTTGTATCAGACAGTTATGATTTCATGATAAAAAGATTTTTTATGTATAATTTTTTTACGTATCAAATAGTTACTTTTTAAAACTAAATATTATTTTTTGAGTCAAATAATTACTTTTTATGGTTAAATGTTACTTTACATGTCAAATAGTTACTTTTTATACCACATATTGTATTGTATCATTTGCACATCTCACCACCTTAGTTCGTGCCGATCTTACATTTCTAAATCATGCACGATCACCAAATTATGAACTTACATGTTAAAATAGACTCTTTTAGTAAGAATTTTTTACCAACACAAGGAGTCGTTGTCTGAGGATATTGTTGCCATTACCATAATAATATTTCATTCACTTATTCACTATCTGTTCTGAAGCGTCACATGCTACACAAATGTTAGTAAATGGTTTAGAAGTATTTCACTAGGAAGATTGTTGTTGTTAAACAAACTATGGATGGAGTCTGAGGATGTCACAGACCTCAGACTATTTAGAAAAAAGTAACCGTGTATAAATATATAGTAACGATGTGAAAATAAAAGTAACTATTTAGAAAAAAGAGTAACTTCAACACAAAAATGTAACTATTAAGGTGCACTTTTATTGGTCCGTGTTAGGGCGTTTGACATTTTCATTCCAGAGTAAATGATGGCTGACTTAGTCAAACACCTATGGGGTAGAGTGTACGAGTAAACCTCTACAAAAAACTAGTCACAAGCTCTGAACAGTCATTCAAACTTATTACATTTCATTATGCAAGTGCATTTACAGGTCAGAGCAAACACAAAGACAAAAAAAAAATATTTATTACTTTTGATGACTCAACATTATTTTTTGTGTCACATAGTTACTTTTCATACTAATTAGTTACTTTCTATACAACATAGTTACGTTTTATACTAGATAGTTATATTGTATACCCTCATGTCAAAATGGATTTATTTTCCATGCTTCATATTTACTTTTTATCCCAAATAGTTACTTTTTATACGAAATAATTACTTTCTATACCCACATAGTTACTTTTAATATCAATTAGTTACTTTTTATATTAAAAGTAGTCATATCGCATTAAAAAAATAATGATTTTATAGAAACTGTAACTATTCCCTACCAAAAGTAATAATAAATTTCATAAAGTAAAAAAAAAAAGATTGAGGGAGATAAATTTATCTCTTGTACATTTAATATAAGTTATGTACATGAATGTCCATGACAAAGTACAACTAATTGTTGCTCATCATCCACCTTGGATTATGTTATATTTTTGAAGATGTTACACTAAAATTTGTTGGCTGACTAATACGTCAACCAAGTAGAACACCATTGCAATTATACCAAATTTAACAAAGGAGATCTCTATACACTTAAAGCCGTCTTGAGTCTCAAACCACCTATACATTGTGTATTTCTTTAACATGTATTTCTTCAACATGCAGAAAGCACTCCCACTGTATGATGCAAAATACATTTATACCGAAGACTTTTAATTTGTGAGGGTCGTTCCTGATTGACGACGTGTTGTACAATGACGTCTTGTTCTCTTAAATATATACTTATTGTACCTTGTCTTTAAGATCTACACGTCAACACTGTTTTAGAAAATTATGACGTTTGATATATAGTTACTTCTGTTACTACATTGTCCCTTTTGATGACCGAATGTACTGCCCTCCAACTTCTATGATAATTTTTTTCGAATATTGAAACTATTGGTATCTATATGTCGAACAACCTTATCGGTAGACTCTATTTAGTATACATTTTCCCTTGCAAAAGTTGAGCCTAATGGGAAGGATGAATCTTTATGGAGGAAACTATACCGAATTCAAACATCAAATGAATTTTCTTTCTGTTATTTTCTATTTTTTAGCTTGCCATCAGACCGAATTCATGCAATAGATCAGTAAGTACCAGATACACAGAATCACAATTAACAAATGGCAAGAGGTGAAGAAGATGTCACCGGTATTGGGAAAATTCCAGAGAATATGTTTACTTCATTGAGTGAGTCCAGATAACAAAGCAAAGTAACAAGGCAAAAAGTAACAAAACAAAAAAAATATGTACCAAACCAACACAACACACAATAAACTTGGAACAATAGCCTAGAGATCCCTTGAATTTCAACAATCCTTCCCTGCCTGTTGGTCCTTGAATTGCATCGAGGACTCTGTTTGGCATGGTTGTTGGCACAGGTTAACACTGGAAGTGTCCGAGGCAGGGTCGACAGCAAAGAACCATGTTCCTGTGAAAATGGCATGTTGGAGCAGGAAATGACCCCCACCGGCTTTGCTCATCCTCTTGTGCATGTGGGGCGATGTGCAAGAACCATTGAGCCCCGTCTAAATCTTAGAACCCGTTCCTCACTTCAAAGACGAGGAGGCGATCGGTGAACATGTGAAAAGGGTAGTAGCAATTAAGGGGCTGATACGATAGCTTGCTATCCCCTATGGTGAGGTTTGGGGTTGGGGGGCAGAGCTAGATGACCAGTCAATTCTCCAGTATGGGGACGTCAGCGGTAATCAGACTGGAGCATGAAGGTGTTTTTCTATGATGCATTAAGGAACACAGACGGGGTCGCCTGTGGGATCCTCCCACGGCCGACGGCAAAAATGACCCAGACGTGGAGGGAGCAATACATTTGGGAAAAGGATTTAATCGGGTCTGAAAAAGATCCGCAAATTTTGTGAACGGGTAGCATAACTAGATACTTGCAATATATATATATATATATATATATATATATATATATATATATATATATATATATATATATATATATATATATATGGGTGTTCATTCATTGCCCGCGTGGGTAGCATGGATTTTCGCTACCCTGCAGCAAAAAAAGTAACTCTCCTAGCTAAGAAAGTAACTCTGCTGTAAAAAAAGTAACTATGGTGTCAAAAAAGTAACTCTGCTGGCAAAAAAAGTAACTCTGTACAAAATATACAACAAATATATATAAGGACGAGTTTTTTTATTTTGGAGGGGCAAATGATATTATTTTTGGCTCAAATTTTTTGGAGAGCTAGACAAAATAGTCCTCTACAATTTCGAAATTTTTTTTTTGAAAAAAAAGTGATCGGAAGGGTGGGCGGGTAGCTACTCGCACGGGCAATAAAGATGGGCCCTATATATATATATATATATATATATATATATAGAGAGAGAGAGAGAGAGAGAGAGAGAGAGTCAAACTAGAATACACTCAAGTATATAGATCGTACGGATATACTCAAGTGTGTTTGCATATCAAGACTGTTTTTTTATAAAATGTAAACCATTGATCTTCACTGTCATACTATAAATAGGCTACACGCAAATTTTGAGTCCATTTGGATGAGTGTAAGTCACTCGTCCAAGGGCAACAAAATCGACGTGCGAAACTAATTTGAAATGCATAATTTTTTCGGTCTTTATAACATGACCTACAAATGTCCAAATGTGCTCAAATTTTGTATATGAGATATTCACAAGATGTTCAAGAAAACCAATGGATTAAATTTTTGAAAAAAATATTGCATCATAAAAAACTACTTGAGTGTGTTATGCTCCGAATACACTCGAGTGTATTCTTTCCTGACTATATATATATATATATATATATATATATATATATATATATATATATATATATATATATATACATATATATATATGTGTGTGTGTGTGTGTGTGTGTGTGTGTGTATTACTTTCAGTTGATTATGTATCTAAGTGGGTGGAAGTAATTCCAACCCGCACTAATGGCGCTCAAGTTGTTTGCAAATTTGTGAAAGATCATATGTTGTGTATGTTTGGGGTGCCAAGAGTTATGATAAGGGATGTGGGATCTCACTTCACTAATATAATTTGGAGCCTTATTGAGCAAGTATGGAGTGAGGCTCATGGTAGGTATCCCATATCACCCACAAACCTGAGATCAGGTTGAGGTGTCTAATAGGGAAATTAAGAAAATTTTGGAAAAGACAGTCTCAACCAATAGGACCAATTGGAGCATGCAACTAAATGACACTCTTTGAACATATAGGACAACCTGTAAAACAACTCTGGGAATAACTCCATTTAGGCTGGTCTATGGGAGAGCATGTCATTTAGTTGTGGAATTGGAGCACAAAGTCAAGTTGGCTTTGTAAAAATCAAACTATAATATTGATGATGTAGGGAAGAAAAGAATGTTGGAGCTAAATGAGTTGGATGAGATCAGGCTAAATGCCTATGAGAGATCAAGAATCTATAAGGACATAACCAAGAAGATTCATGACCCCATATCTTGCACAGTGTATTCACTCTATGGTAGAAGGTGCTTCTATTCAATTCTAGGTTGAAACTGCACCCCAAGAAATTGAGGTCTAGATGGAGTGGTCCATTTGTGGTGGCTAAGGCATTACACCATGGAGTAGTGGAGATTAGCAATGGATCCAAGCCATTCCTTATAAATAGCCAGTGACTGAAATACTATTTTGGGGAAGATTTGGTACGCTAGGGAAAGGAGTTTAAGCTCTGTGAGCGTCAGTGATTCTTTTTTATTTGACCATCAATCCTAGGATGTGAAATAAGGGCATTTGTTGGGAGGCAACCCAATTTTCATTTATTGTATTTTGATTTTTCTCATTACATTCATTTTTAGTAGACTTCATTTTTCTAATTTCATTTTATATTTTATAATATAAAAAAGGTACCTTGATCAGTTTGGTTTAGTGTGTAGGGAGAGTAAAATTTGGTACTACCGACATGCAGTTGGTAGTACCACAGCAATGGGTGCAGATCAATAGGTGTGAAATTTAATAAAATATGTACTACCGACAAGCAAGTCAGTATCACCGATGTTCTCCAATAGGTACGGCTGAAAATTCACTCGGTTCTATCGATGTGGAGGTCGGTAGCACCGACTTCCTATAGAGACAAGCCACATTCATAGTGCAGGCTCGGTACTACTGACATAATAGTCGGTAGCACCAACACCTACACAACGCTCCTAGTTCGAGATATCAAGAGGTTGTTCGAGAGTATCGAGATCATTAATGACTCAATACTACCGACACATGTAGTTGGTAGTACTGACACCATTAGACAAGGATGAGAAAAAAATAAGCTCAGTACTAGAAACACACTAGTTAGTAGTATCGACACTTATAAAAGCAGAATCCATAGATGCACACATCAACATATAAGATTAGCCCCATCCAATGGTCGATAGTATAGATCCGAAGCATACTTTTAGAAGGTAGTACTACCAACAAAGGGAAATCCGCAATGTGTGATATTGATAGATGAGGAGCATCAAATATAAACTCTTGATATTGACTTCACATGGATTACAAAGGAGAAGTTGGTACTACCAACACATATGTTGGCACTACTGACTCGAAGCCTAAAGGAAATTTGATAGCTATAAAAGGAAGGATGTGGGTAGTGTTTCAATCACACTCACACTACATCCCTTGCAAGAAGAGTAGTGTGAATGCTTCCAATGAATCAGAGTCTTCACCGAGCTCTCTCTCATCCATCCCTTTTTCATTCTGGATTGATGGCGACATGAAGGTCTGCTTCCTTAGTAGCAGGAGCCACCATGATGGTGTCAAAGTCAGCACATATGGCTTGCGTGAATGAAGACCAGAGGAATATGTACATCTCCCTGATGTAGAGGGAGCCACTAGTACATATATCACCTTTAGCCTCAATTAAATTTGACTTTAAAAGTTGGTTTCCAAGCGACACCCAAGTGGGTGACACTAAATGTAGATGCCTTCAGCGTCAGGTTTCATACCCGACACAACAAAGCCATTGCAAACCCAAAAAACATGCCAGCAGGGGGGCCATATGCGTCAGTTATCAAGTCATAACCGATGCAACATCCCATCCCATAGGTGTTAGTTAGCAACAAAAAATGATTCTATTGACCTAAAATTATTGACGGTTTGTAAGTTAACCAAACAGTAACTGACACCATTAGGGGATAAATATGTTAGTTAACTATTAATCACTGATGAGTTAAGTTTTTGTTGTCGGTTTCTTTTGTTGAATGACGACTATGTTTTGATTTTTTTTTCTTATCATCTTGTAGGCCTGTTGTCTGGATGGTCAGCAGGATGTAGAACCTGCAGTTCAGTTCTGAACTGTAGGTTTACAATATCCATTAATTTCAGCCAACAACAGGCCACAAACCTGTAAAATTAACAAGGATGGACAATTAATATTTGGAATCACACAAATGTATAAGCACATTTCATATTCGTCATACACATGTAGAAACCTACAGTTTCATTTCATTTCTCCATTTCATATTCACACACATGTAGAAACCTAAAGTTCCATTCATTTCATCTCTTTTCATATTCAGACACATGTATAAACATTCATGTATTCATCTTCACACACATATGTATATAGATAAGACTTTTCAAAAAAATTCATTCAGACATGTATATATAAGTGTGTCTTTCAAAGTTTAACATGTCATCAAATACATAAGTAATTATGAAAAAAAAGTTTAGAAATATCATTCTTCATCATTATCATCGTCATAGTCACTATCAATATTCCAATGATAATAAAAAATTCTCACTACTTGTAAGGATTTTACCCATTGTTCTCTTACATCATTTAATTCTTACATCATATAGGGAGTATGTACATCTAATAACTTTTCACCTGTAGTGAAGTCATTGGTTTTAAACACCTAAAAAGAGAATGACATATTTATAAAATTAATAATATATAATAAGATTATATTTCATATTATCTAGTTAGACTATATATAATACCTGTTGTATGGTATCAATTTCCATTGCAGTATGTTTGATAATTAGGTCCATATATCACATCACGTAGTATGCACATGCCCAACCGTTGTTTTGTGTAGCACACTATAAATTGAAACATACAAAATGTTAACAAATACAAATAAGCATAGTTCACATAAATAATATATACATTGGAGTCAGGAAATTACGTTCACATTCTCCCAAAGTAACGATTCCTTTATCTTGGCCATGTTTCCTCCAACTTTTTTGAATGCTTTTAAAGCCATACATGTTAATGTAACACATTAAATTTCATTATTAAATAATAATGTACTAATAGATGTTAATGGATATAAAATATGAAAGATTTCTCACGTGAATAATGGCCTTTTCATTGAGTGTCCATATATTGAGTCTAATTCCTTCCCCGAAGAATCTAGATAATAAATAGTCCACATCTTGGGGACAATAACCAGTAACTCCCAATGCATAGCACTAGAGGTAAGGAAGTTAACAATTAATAACTCAAAATCCATAATAAAAATATAATTTTCTTAAGTCCAAATTATAAGCAAAGTAAACTTACTCAACAATGAATGGAGCTAATATCACCGTGTTCTTTTTTTTACCAAAATATTTAAAAGCGGTAGAGCAGTATGAGGTAACTGATGAAGGCCCTTTATCTACATGACTGATCAAAGATGGAACTAGCAATCCCACATGGGAAAATGAAAAATCTTTACAGATCATGTGTAAGTGGATGTAAAACATGTATTACGTATGTATTAATATATAAGAAACCAGATCACCATATATAAAACAAGGTATATGGATATATAAACAAGATTTCACCATATCCATAGCTCTATCATAGATGTATTTAGCCAATCATAACGAAACAACTCCAAAATATCTTGTATAAATATTTTTATATCGTATGATTCACCTGCAGCATCCACCAGAATAGAAACATTTATAGGAGAATTTGGGTCATGTTCGTCTATCCATATTGCTACACCCTTACAATTAGGACCTAACCAGTTGTATAGGTCCCTTGGAATCCAACTAGGTACTTCAGGAGGAGGTGGAGGTGGAGGCCGCGCTGTAGCGGGTTTCTTCCTTTTGACACACACACACACACACACACACACACACACACATATATATATATATATAATTTTAGATCAATTGACTAGCTCATATATAGACACTAACAAATTAACATAATGTAAATTTACCATATAATATCAATATAGAAAACATCCATTTCACGCCACAATAACACTCCATCTTCTGCTTCACCAAGCGTTTCAGAATCTGGGTGGGCATATGGCAATGGATGATGCCTCCACTGGTGGAGTACAAGTCTCGGGGTCACACTAACCACACCATCTGGTACTGGAGTGTCATGAAACATGTCCCCTGGAAGGGGTGGGTAAGCCTCGGCCTTTGCAATGATAAATTCTTTGCTTTATAGTTGCCATGGCTTCAACCCCTACAAATTTATGTAAAATATGTTATATACATATATATATATAAATATATCATCTTGAAAAGACTAGCTACTATGTCATAAAAATACTTATAGTGGATGTGCTAGGTGGTGGGTCTACATGATTACTCCCAACCACCTCTATAGTAGGAGAAGAGCGACACGCCACAATTACTGTCTGAGTGGCAGTAAGAGACGCCTACCACTTGCTCAATGCTACATGCACTCTACTATTAATTAACTCATCTACCTATACATGGACAAAAGAAACACTAGCTTTTAATTATTGAACTCCCTTTTGTAATAACATTCTAAAAAAAGAATAGGTTGCCTCAGCTTTTGAAAATCCCGCTTTTGGGGCATGTTTGCGTTGTGATGGCCCAAACAATGCTTTTATGCCCACACCAGTGCCTGCACCTGTAACACGTCTAGGATGCTCTGGGTTACCAAGAGTAATTGTCAATTCATCCCTTGTGTCCTCATGGATGAACTTACCTTGCTTCCTCTTCTCGTGGACCTCCCGCTAATCACCATAAATAGAAATTGGTAAGTAAACATAATAATCAATATCGATTGCTCTAAGAGTTGAATTTTACCATTTTTGTAGCCAACTCAGCCGTTGCGGGTTTGGTTATATCTCCTTTCTTGTTTTTCCTCCCAGCTATCCACACAGTATGGTGAGGCAGAGATGTGGGAGTAATAGTAGAGGACTCCCCAGTCTCCTGAGTAGCAACAGACTCAGCAGCAGCAGCCTGTAGTCATTGGCGAATGCCGACATAGCCTTTTGGAGGCTTCGTGTGGTCATGCACATTCAGTGCATGCCTTTCTCTTTGAGCATCACTGATAGCCTTGTTAGTAAGTACATTGATTTGGTTAGTAACACTAAAGGTCAATCTTTTTTTTTGGTGAATCACGTGCCACTTGCTTTTTTTGTATTTCTATTGAGGTGGTATATACAATGCTTCTTGGTCCCAAAGAAGGATCAAGGAAAAAAGGAAAACTGTATAAGTATATACAAAGATACAAATGCACTTAAATTCCCACTCCCCTGCAATTGAACAACACATGATCACATTATCCACTCAAAACTACAACAGAGTCATCATAAACATTGCTCACACTGGAGAACTCCCCAACGAAGTCAGGCAGCAACTATGAAGCTCATCCCAACACAAGAAGACAACACAAGATAGCTCATCCAAACGAAGGCAGATGTGGGCTCCGATCTCCAAAACCACGATATAAACTCAGCGGAAGCATTCGATTAGCAGCAGAATACAAAAATTATTGGAAATTAAAACTTTTTGAGACAAGATCTTGAAAACCATAAAACTTCTTTCATAAAAAGGAGATAAACTGTTTACATTTCTGTTGAATTACTTCTTGAGTAATTATATACAACATGATATAAAAATCTCAAGAGTCAAAACCAAAATCTCAGACACTAACTCCTAGGACCTGAGAGTACAGAGACGGCATAGGACTATCTAACAACATGACTCAGCAGTCAGTATCTCCACCTGAGATTCACTGTTGCTCCTGGTGCTGCTGCTGCTGGTTTTGGTCACCTGTAGGCTGGTTCCTCTGTCTTCGACGACCACCTAAAAAGTTGAAGTCTACGGGGTGAGACAATTTTAAATAATTGTCCCAGCGAGAGTTATAACTCTCCACTAGAAGCTTTATATAGAAATTCAAAGAATAACATAAGCAATAAAGCTCTCAAAGTATTCAACAGCAGTTTGGTAATAAGAAGAAGTTCATCATTTAAGAAATATGAAGAACATGTGTACTATACAGTGTAACATCAATCAAGTATCTCGTAGTTAATCCTAACAGATATACTACGCTGTTGATTATGTTTTACAAACATTATTATGCCCTGCGGAGATGAGGTATACCGCTCATACTCCAACCGATCACTATTAAGTCGCATCGGTATCATACATAGGTCATCAAAAGAGCCGGATTCTTATGACCTCATCTTCCTCAGTCAGAGTGAGGATAACTTGCAGTACATCTTGTGTCTCTACTAATATAGCTCACCAGGGTAATCTGGTACTTCGCTATTTTAGAATTACAGTGGCATTCTGTACTCTCTTCATCATTGAGAGATTTCTTGTTTATCTCTGATCGATGCGGTATAAGGATTTCCTCGAGTGTTACAACACAAACATATGGTGAAGGGTTGATGGATTAAGATATATCTACATCAATTCCTACACTAGGATGTAAGGATTTACACATCCATATTCCCCCACATACTCAAAAGTATGCGATCCAGGAGTTCCATGAGGAAAACCTGTTTCACCATCATTTTGCTTTCTGACAATGATGGATCTATGATCAGGGCTCTACATGGTATGATTATACTTGATTAGTTAGGTACATTTCAGTATTCTTTTAACATCATACATGTTCTCAACATTAATCATTAGCATAGCAGCTATGAAAATAGAATACTAAATGTAACAAGTCCAACTCACATCAATTATCATAATTAGGGTTTCCATGATCGCACATATGTGGATCATACCCTAATTGTGCACATTCATATGTATTGATGGTACTTTACTTGAATTTCAACCATAAAAGGTACTTCTCTCTCCTCTCACTAGTATATGGTGATTACACCACTCTAGATTAGGTTGGGTTAAGTCCTCATTGACTATTATAAGCCAAATCATCACTTTCATGTGATTAGGGTTTGATTAAAACAAGGTATCCTTTGATTTAGCCCTTCAAGGGCATTTTGGTAAATTACACCATTGATCACCATCATGGGTCAATTCATTAGTCACTTAGTCCCTTAATGTCCTAGGTTACCATTAGGGTTTAGATCAGATCACCATTGAACCAAAAACACCTTCAATTGATTAAGTATAAACAACCTTGTAAACCTTCAAACGGTTTCAACCTTCAACCACCAAACGGTCTTGAGACCGTTTGGTCTCAAACGATCTTGAGACCATTTGACCTCAAATGGTCTTGAGACCGTTTGGGTGCGTTGACCGTTTGGGGAGAGTTGACTTCCAAACCGTTTGAAGCTTATACGGTTTGAAACTGTTTGATCAAAACGTTCTTGAGATCGATTGGTCCAAACGACCTTGAGATCGTTTGAGCCCAAACGGTCTTGAGACCATTTGGCCCCAAATGGTCTTGAGACCATTTGGCCCCAAATGGTCTTGAGACCATTTGGCCTCAAACGGTCTTGAGACCGTTTGGATCCAAACGGTCTTGAAACTGTTTGGTCCAAATGGGCTCAAACCATTTGGACCTCAAACATGGTTCAAAAGTTACAATCGATTATGGTTATGTATGTTGAAGCCCTCAATTATCCAAATCCATGTTAACCACTTACTAATTGAGTCGATTAGGATGAGCCTTAATCAATTGGACACCAAATTGACCCTCAATTGAAAGCCAATTAGGGTTAAGTCCATCTCAATTAGGGTTTCAATCGGATAATCATCAATGTTCAACAATGTGAATCAAATCAAGGTTGAACCTATCAATTGACCTCCAATTGGGCCCAAACTTGGCTCAAACGGTCTTGAGATCATTTGTACATCCTAAAAATGGTCTTGAGACCATTTTCCCAAAGTTTGACCAAAAACCAAGTCGGTTGGATAAGGGTTGAACCTTAATTAGATCTAAAATCAGCATTTTTATCAATTCTTCAACTTATTGTAATTGGACCCTCAAACCATCAAATTAGCTCAACCCTAGACCTGAAAATGGTCTTGGGTTGTCACCAAACGGTCTTAAGACCGTTTGGATGAATCCCCAAACGGTCTTGAGACCGTTTGGGTCCTTCAACCCAAAACTCAACAAGATCTATACTTGAAATCAGCAATTTCAACCCGATTAGGGTTAGGGTGTTGAAGTGCCTTCAACTCTCAATTGGTTAGTAATTAGATTATGATTCTTTGTAGGAATGAAATTCAATATATTACCAACAGACCCTCAAACGGTCATCCCTTGGTCAACACTATCAAATGGTCTTGAGACCATTTTGATCCAAACGGTCTTGCAAGACCGCATGAGATCAAACAGTTTGAGACCGTTTGACCTTAAACGGTTTGCAACCGTTTGGACCAAAAGGGTCCAAGGTCGGTTGATAAAGTTGCCTAGGAATTCACGCCCATCATCTTCAACCTCTGTTCAGGTCGGTTGCTCCACCGTTTTACTTGCAAAAGTGCAAGGAAGAAGGAAGGTAGAAGAAGAACTATGTACAAATTGCAAGAACAAAGATATGCATAAAAAGTAAGAAGTTTAGAGTTATAAAACCCACCTCAAACGTTGTTCCTAGAGCTCCAAGATTCCAAGCTTCAAGTCTCTAATGGCGTCTTGAGCTCCACAACTCGGCCAGAGGTGATTCTCCAAGGCAAAGATGGGGATGGTCGGCTAGAACAAAGAACCTAAGTGAGTTAACCATAGAACCAACCTTTTATGATGAAATCATCCAATAATCTGAGCTAGAAGATGGTTCCTTCTCACCTTAGCACTACTTGGTCGTCTCCCTGAGCTCCAGAGCTTTTCCTTGGTTTTTTTTGAGAAAGATGAGAAGTGAAGAGGATAAAGGATACGTTCACTTGGTTTGCAAGGGTTTTAGCTTATATAGTTTAGGCTATTTTCCATCATAAGGACCTCTAAAACATGAAATTCTCATCTAAGTCCCTCCTTCTTCAAAGGCACGTCCAAGCCCATCAAAACTTAGGCAAAACTCATCAAAACTCAAGATCTAAGGGTAAAGGAAACTAATCATACAACTAAGGTACATGTATGAAGGATCTCCTTACTCATATTAGGTGAATTTTATCTCAAAGATCATTCTTTTTATCTGATTATTCATTGAAGTGCCCCTTTCATAATTTCTACTCTAAATGATGTCAAGAGTCATATAAGATATTATAGAAGGTGCATTTTACAAATTGCACCCCATATTTTGGGTAAATTGCACTCTACTCTAAAATTAGGGTTTTTAGGCACAAGGATCATTCCACAAGCTGCATCTTGATGTCCAAGCTTGGGAAATCCATCATACCTCATCATATTCACTCATATGATGTCTCATTATCAGAGGAACATCTTAACCTATGAAATTTGCAAGTTAACCCCTCTAAATGGGTAATTTGCATATAGGTCCCTGCATGACAAAACAATACTACAACTTTGTTTAAAAAGAGGCAAAATTGAAAGTATATGTTCTTGAGGAACTTAATTACATGCCAGGGAGTAATCACAAGTATTTAATTACATTCCAGGGAATATTCACAAGTATATAATTATATATTTAGGCAAAACTTCTAGGGTTAGTTTATAACCCAGGTCATGGATGTTACAGTAGAGATTCAAAGAAGCAGAGCATCACAAAAGAACAAGGACCCAACAGCTCATCACTGGAAAGAAGAAATAGCAAAGCAGCAGAGTTCACTCTCTGCCTCCCCAGCAAAGACTAACAACAACCAATAGACTCATCATCACTCAAGATGAAATCACAGAACAACTCAACCACACCCAGGCAGAAGATTAAAAAGCAAAGCACCCAGCAACCAAAAAACAGAACAGAAACATACCTAGAATAAATCATCAACGTCTTTCTTTATGATCTTCCATAAGCATACCCAATCAGTAGATTTCTCATCATGAACTCTGCTATTTCTTTCCCGCCAAATCCAAAACATGATACACAAACTAGTAATATGTGATTTCTTGTTAACAAACCTAGAAAGATTGATAGTATCAGTAGGTATACTAGGAATGTAACCACCAACAGGTTCCTTCCAAATCGACTTAGCATAGGGGCAATCAAACATGCAATGATGAGTAGTTTCTTCATCCTCCATACACAAGAAGCAGATTGAGGGTAAGCAGATACCCATTCTCCTCAAATAAGAAGATGTAGGTAATTTATTATGACCCACTTTCCAGGCATTGAAATGGTATCTTTTAGGACATTTAAATGACCAGATCCAAGAGAAAAAAGTACTAACAAAGCCTTTTCTTCTTATGGCCTCCCAGATAGATTTCAAGTTAATATCAGATTCACCATTAAACAACAAACGATCTCCTCTTGAAGTTGGAGGGGCCAAACCTTTCAGAAGAGAACACAACTCTTTTTGAAGTCTAGCATTACTGAAAATCCACCCATTGTCCTTAATAATGCACTTAACCAGGATTTGCTCAGGAAAACCAAGCTTAATGACCGCCTGAGGACCAAGAACATCTGAGATAAATTTTCCTCCTGGTAACCAGGGATCATTCCAAAACATCATGGCCTCAAGAGTGGATTTAACAAGTTCAGTTCTTCCAGCCATACATAATTGAGAAACTTTCCAGCTATCAAGCCTTTTCTTAATCTTATCAATGAGAGAAGTACAATGATCACGAGTGAGCATTCTAGTAAAAAGAGGCAATCCCAAATATATTGAGGACGACTATCACCTTTAATCCCCAAAATCTCACAAATCCTTTCTTTCTTAGCACCCACACTAAAAATGGAAGAACTTTTCTCAGGATTAACTTTGAGACCAGTAATGTCATAAAAGTCATCAAGAATCTTCATGATATTCCTAGCATTAACTCATCTGCTTCAATGAATACCATAAGATCATCAGCAAAAATAAGATGAGAAATTAATAAACCATCCAAAACAGCCATCAGATTAATCTTCTTCTCAGCAACAGCCTTATCCATAAGATTGGTAAACACTTGCATCACAATAACAAAGAGGTAGGGAGCAATAGGATCCCCCTGCCTAACTCCATTGGTAGGTGTAAATGAAGAAGTAGGCTCTCCATTGAAAAGAACTTCATATGACATAGTAGAAAAGATCTCCTTCACCCAAATAAGCCAGCACTAAAGGTCAATCTTGAATAGGTGAATACATAAGAATGTATATTAATTAAATTGGGAGTGGTGCTTAATACCTTGAATTCATCAGTTTTTCTTTTGGCAACAAACTTGTAATACCTATGACCTGGGTTATGGCCTGACCCTAGAAGTTTTGCTTAAATAAGTTACTTACCAACTGGTTCTAATATTTTGAAAAGTAATTATGGCTTCTTGTGAAGTTTGTTTTCAAGTATGAGCTTAATTGCGAACTATTTGTGCAATATATGAAAGTCTGAGTGAAAAGTGCAATTTACCCAAGATGAGGGGTTATATTGCAAAATGACACATGTGGAATGTGTTTTAAGGTTTTAGTATCTCAATAAAGAGAATGATGATAAGTGGTGGCTTTTAGAAAGCCTAAATCCCAAGTTACAACTCGTTTGAACAATGCTAGTAGTACCTTGTACACCAATTTTGGTATAATTTGTAAATTACCCAATATGTGAGGTTAAAATGTAAATTACCACCTCTAGAGTGTCCCTACTCCATCTATTCATCGTTTAGAGGAAAGATAAAGAAGGGGGCGCTATGTTTGAATCACCATTGAGTGATGATACTCTTGGTAATGAAAGACCAAGAATGAGTTGAAGGCAAGAGCTTATATGTGTTGTATCGAGTTGTAGACTTGATATAAGGATCCCTATCAGCCGAGGAGCCAAAGTGGGAGCCTCCTATCCATTTGCTGAGCCTTGGAAAAGATCATGATGGGCAGAGAACCTCAAGGAGGTAGCCCATGATGGGTTTCAAAGTTCCTTACAAAAAGTGTATCTGGCTGCTTATTTAATGAGATAAAGATGATATAACTTGCCCAACAAGATAAGTAAGGGCTGAGATATTGTTTCTAGGTTATCACCAAGACTCTTACATGGCAATATATACATGTGTGCATGCATGGGCATGTGTCATCTAGTAGCATGAGGGAAAGACACCTCATATATGCTTTATCTCATGAATCCAAGTATATATACTTCACCATTCACAAACTTATGAAAGTTTACAGTCCTCATAACCACTCTCCTTGGATATATCATGAAAAGACCCTTAGGTATCATGCAAAGTAGCTCAAGGAGCTAGGAGAGCTCGAGCACCAAGCTTTATGTAAGGCTTTGGTCACCTTCAACCTTGGTTGAAGTAGGATATCGGGTTATGGACATTCTTTTCTTTCCTTCTTCACCAAGTGCTTAACTATGGTGATCTCGTGTCCATAGATGAGTTGTGAATGAGCCCTAGACCTTGGAGAATTTCTTCTTCAACCTTAGGACGTGAAGCTTTGGAGCTTGGAGCCTTGAAATGAATCACAAGGCGGGTTATATAACTTGAACCCTATCATGTTATTATTCATCACCTAAATTGCTATGCTTAAATGAACTACTTTTAATTCCGAAATCTTCTGAAATAATTGATGAAATTATGAGTTCTAGTAGTTTCCTAGACCTGTTTCCATGAACTTTAACTGTTATAATGGAGGTCTAGAGCTTGAAGAAAATGGTATCACTTTATAAAGTGATATCGGGTTCAAGCTTACACACAAGTAGCTTTAACCTGATATGGGTATGTGTAGACTTTCCTTTCCCGATATGTTTACATGATATTCTTGCACGATATGCTTGCATGATATTCTTGCATGATTTGGAGTCAAGAATAGACTCTTTGCACGATATAAGGTTCAAAGTATACTTGAAAGCCGATATGAAACCCTAATTTGGGTAACCTGATATGAGTAAAGAATAGCAAGTGCTCTTGCATGATATGATCATGTAATGTATCTTTGGTACCTGATACCTTGAAGTAAACACATTTGATGCACAATATGAATATTTAAGTAAACCCTAATGTACGATACAAGGAATGGATTCAAGAATAAAATGTAACCCGATATGGTTGGAATACATCCACCCGATATGAAACCCTAGATAGGGTTAACCTGATATGAAGATGGATGGTAGGTCATACATGATATGAGTCATGATTGTTGCACGATATGAGAGATAACCCACTTATCCTTATGCATGATACAAGTCTAGACTACACCTCCTACACGATATAGAGGTAATAAACACTCTAATCAACATAGAGTTGGAAACCCAAGATGATGGGTAAATCGAGTTGAGTGGTGGATGATACCACATGTATGAGATGAATGATATCTCCAGATTAATAAAGAATAGCACCTAATTTTATCTTGTGAATGATATGAAGTTCAAACTCATACTCCATGCATGATATGGCATGATGTAACCAATTTAGTGCAAAACCCTAGATGAGGGATTGGAATTCCATATACCCCCTTTTTGTGTAATGAATGGTGGTATGAGAATTTAATAAGACCATTAGCTTGTCAAGTAATTATATGATAAGGATGATCCTTGAAGGAATGAAGGGGATATGAGTTTTAGGGTCTACCTAAAATGGTAACTCGATATGCTACCTAAGATGGATGCCCGATATGATACCCAATATGGATGCCCAATATGATACCCGATATGGATGCTCGATATGGGGCATATCTTGTGCATGATATGGCACTAAACACAAAGATTATATCCGATATGGGGTCAAGCATCTAGCTCATACCCGATACAAAACTAATATGAAGTAATAAGATCTAAGTGATAGTCCATCTGATGTGAGTGCATAATATGCTGATTAGGGTTTACACCCTCAAAACATGACATGGTGATGTGGTTATACCACATGCCCGATATGAATATATGACATAAAGTAAAGGATGTGGTTTAAAGTCTAAGATGATAACACATACATCTTGATACCAATATGGAAGTGACACTTCAATCATGTGTGATTGATTGAGTGACATACGTTGAACATGGTGTTAAATGAAAAATAATGTGAATTGTTAATGATGGACTAATATTCCTCAAAGAGGATGATTGAATCAAATGTATGATGTATTCAATATCCTAGTAAGAATGAGAGACAAGACATGATTGTGTTGTTAATTATTTAATGATAAATGATGAGAAAATATATAAGTATGATTGAATACTTATGATATCAATGTATGCTCCTAGATGTGTGGAGTAATGAATTAGGGTTTATTTTAATAATATGAACATGAAATCCTATTCGGATATTAAGGGAAACCCTAACCCTAATGATGGGAAGGTTGTATTCCTCTTATTACATGAGCCTTATAAGGCATTTTAAATACTTATATAACAAGTATAATGATTAATGGCCTTGTGAGCCATATGAATAAGTTGTTTCCTAGTGAGAGGTGACAAGATGTGTAATGGCCTTGTGAGACATATGAATAAGTTGTTGTTGGTATGTATGCCCTGAGATCCAATCATGGGATGATTGATGGGATACATTACGATTGATTTGATAAACATCAAAGGCAAGCTTCTAATTCTTTCTGGTTCAGTCATATGAGATAGTGATAGAACAGATTGAATGTCTAGAGAATGAAAGTACTCAATGACATATGCCTTCAGGTTAAGGACCTGGACGATGAGATCATACGGATGCTAAGAGTTTGTACATTCTTGTTATGTCCCTAGTCGGATGTCATTGTGGAAGGTAGATAGACAGCAATGACAAATAAGACTAGATTGTGGTGTTGGTTGATAGAAAAATCTCATTAGTCATGATATAGAGATATCAAACCAAACACATAGGTACTTGTTAGAGAACAAGTGTACTGGACAGACCCACCGTGAGTTTGACACATGGAACCATGACATGGTAGTCACAGTCAGTACTCACAGTGATGGTGGTGAGTGTGATTCCTTGACCTAAAATCACTACACTCAAAACATGTCGTTGGGGACACTTTGACATCATCAAACACAGTCCTGAAACATGGGTTGTTATAAAGGTGATGATTGGGTGGCTTTGACACATGGGGCTTTTGAGGGGTGAGTGATAGATATGGGATTTTTCCCTCCTGAGGGAGTTTGATATCCAAGGCCACTTGATGAGTAGGATTGAAATAGGCGTACGCACGCATGTGTGAAACAGTATGTGATATTGATGTCATACATATGTCTTCCAGTCTGCTTTGAGATCAAGAAAGTGAATGAACATTGACAGGATGACTGTTCCATGCCTCGAGTTCATTTGGGATATCAGTGACAAAGGAATTATACATTCACTGCAACACCATTCACGGATTGTAGGATTGAAAGTTGTTCTCCAACTTTCTACTTTCACTTGGGTAGCACTGATGTGTGACTAGGCACTTCTCTTTGCTTGTGACGTCATAAGTGTTATGGACTTTCACTACCAACGTGAAAAGGACCTGCAGGGTCACACACATAGGATTTAACCTGAAAGATGAGTTTTGTCCACAAACAATGTTTAGATTGATTACTAAATGAGTTTAGTAGTTCAATTAAACACTCAATCAATTGATAGCTCAGTATCATAATGTTCAAGGTGTTGGACACATTGATTGGAGTATCGGATTGATTGAAATCACAATTGACTGATTCTGCACAATCTGCACTCTCAACCGATCGGCTCATGTGATGAACCGATCGGATGAGCTTGGTGAACTGATCGACTCAAGTGTTGAGTCGATCGACTCATGGTCAGGGTGAAATGATTGCTTCAAGTGTTGAAACGATCAATTCAACTGGTGCAACCGAGCAAGTTGGGAAAGTAGGATTGGTGAGAATTTTCCTTTCATTTCACTTGCCCAATTTGATTGGGAAATAGGATTGGTATTCGATACCAATTAGAAAAAAAAGAAGGAAAGTCAATCGGGAACTGGTCAGGACCACGAACCGACCAGTTCAGAAGTGAACCGACCGGCTCATGGGTCCCAACCGATCGGTTGAGGTGTCAACCGACCAGTTCAGGTCCCCAACCGACCGTTTCAGTTGTGAAACGTTCGGTTCAGGTTGCGAGTTTGTTGTTTTGTGGAAAATCTTGAATCCTTCTACTCCTGCTTTAGTCCCGCATTGCCTGAGATGGAGAACCCTGTCCCATGACCCTCCTATATATATAGGGGTATTGGGGGCTTCTCAAAGGACAACTCAATGCAAACTAGTTGCTCTGCAAAGTTGTCGTTCTCTCTGGTTTTGGTAACTGAGAGAGCCCGAGCAAGTGCTACCTGATAAGGGAGGCACAACAAGGGAAAGATAACTGCAGTTGCAGTTGGTAGCAAGAGAGTGTGTTGGCGACTAGTATGCTGACAGGAGGGTGTGACTCCTTCCAATTCCTTATGGGACAAGGAGATTGGAGTTCCAGGTGGTCCATGTGGACTACTTCAGAGGCGGGAGGTTTCTGCCCCTAGGAGAACAACCTTCAATCCCGTCAATCCCGGTGTGACCAGGAGTTGTACAGACACCGTCCAAGACAGGAGGTGAAGACCGCGCAAGGCATGAGGTATTGTCACCGAGCAAACCTCGGGACAAGGTATGATTCCACAAACCATCCTTTCCTATTGTATAGACGTTGACGCATTTCCTTGTTTCAGGTTTGGGGGAGAAAATTTTTGTTTCTGCTGCCTTCTCTGCCTCCCCTAAAACCCAATAGTGGTATCAGAGCCACGTCAACTGCTCTATACTTTGGGAATATCGATATGATCGATTTTGGTTTGTTGCCTTTATTTATTGCATACAATGCGAATAAATTTGGCTTTATGCATGTCCAATCCTAAATCCACAAATCCCAATTACATATATGATATGTATTACGAATGCACTCGATACGCGTAGCCCTTAAACGAGTTTTGTGGTGGATGTATAGTGTGGTTATGGCCAATAAACCCTATCTGTGTATGGTTGTATGTGGTTTCTTGCATCTCGGTCTGTGCACCAATCTTCCTTCTCCTATTCCTGATGTAACTCGAAATAATTCGAGATTTCTTTCCTACCTTTGCTCCCCTCGAATGTAACTCAAGGTTTCTCTTTTTACAATGTAAAATAGGATAGAATTTTATTTCATGTTTTGTCAAAGAACGGAGGACATCATGACGACAGCTGAGACGATGGGTTCAAGGCATGAACCGATCGGTTGACGTTCCAGACGATCGGTTCAAGGAGTGAGTGGATCGGTTGATGACCGGTTCGAGGAGTGAGATGAGTGGGTGGCGGCCATTATGAGATGCATGACGACCAGGGGAACCGATCGGTCGGAGGAGCCAACCGATCGGCTGGTGGCACCCAGCCGACCAGTCTGATGGTGAGCCGATCATTCATGTGATGAATTGATCAAACCTAGAAAGGCAAAGCACAGAGTTCATCTTGTATAGGTTGCATGTGATGTATACCTAGATGACCGTGATTCCTCTTGGCTCGAGAAATCACATTAGGACGGCCATAATCATCACTTTTATCGTTTTGCATGTTTTCTATGGGATATAGCATGTATATGATACATACTATGTATTGTGGTGATTGGATATGTATACGTATATAAACACCAAATCCCTCATTAAATATTAAGCTTTAGATGCCTTACAAATGCGACACATGTGAAAATCTTGATCGACCAAGTGTGGGCACACCCTAGCGTGGTGCACTGTCTGTCTCGTGGAAGCGTGAATGATGAATGTGTGGGTCTGCCCTAGCAGGGTGCATATTCATCGTGTTTGCTTTGGGTCAGACTTAACAAGGTGATCTAGATGGGATCTAGTACCTTGAGGCATGGAGATGATCATGGAAAAGAGTTTCATATGACATCTTATCAAGAGTTGCATATGATGCAATTGGAAAGAGTTGCCTACCTGAGAGATCTAAGTTGTGGGTGACAGCCCAAGCTGGTCCATGACTTAGAGGATTTCAGGATCTTGCCCACTAGAAGGTTGTACGCTATAATCTTCCAAATTGATGGTGAGGGCTATGAATTTGAACGAAAATAGTGGGAGAGATAATTAATTAAAGGCCTAATTTTTATCGTCAACTTTTCAAATCAATCAAAAGAGTTTTGGACTTAAATTGCATATATTTCCTTTTGTTAAAATAAATGGTTAATAAAAATAATCACTTTATTTGCAATCGGTCTTTGAGACCAACAAATTAAATGGGAATAATTCTACAACTGGTTAGGATGATGAGAAGTGTTCTCAAAGAGTGAAAGCTCTAAGTCCTAGTTATACCAAGACCAGATGAACTGAATCCCACCACATCAATGGATGAAAGTATGCTTATGGAAGCATACCGAGGATGGCATTGATTTGGAGTGCTTGATGTTGTGTTCCCTGAACTATGAGTTGCAGGGACAACATGAGACATATGATGTCTCCAAGATATTGTCCTAGTATGTAATGACAGAAGGAGATCCAGTAAGGTATTCACACACTCAATATGATTGGGTATGTGGAAAGACCTGACTAAGGAGGATTCCCTCTGAGCTAAGAGTTGGCTATTGGTATGATATTGCAAATGTTGTGAGAATCATATAGTTCATGATAAACTACAACATGAATAACTTTGACAAGCATTGACAAAGTTGGTGGACATGTTGAGGACAGTAGAGGCAAATATGAAGAAAGACTAACCCTAATCTTTGATGTGATCAAAGAAAAGGTAATTCTTAAGGGCAAGGGTAAGGGCAAAGCAAAGAAGTGTTTTGATGCTAGCCAGCAATCCAAGCCATCTTCAGCCTCAAGGCACATGGGGAAAGGGTGTATGAGGGAATTGGCCTCTATATCTGGAAGAACAAAAGAAGATGAAGGAGGGGATGGAGATCTCCACCTAAGGTATCATGAAATGAACCACTTCTTTATCTGAGGTATATGATACCAAGATATGGATATGTCATATATGATATGCAAGATCCACAAAGAAGTGATGGCCTTTGTGAAAGGACCGGGAAATAAGTACTCATTATTGGAGCAAGTGTTGTTGCCATAGATGGGAGTATCTTTCAGTTTATTTCAGCCTAAAGGGCACGAAATAGAGTTGAGAACTACTATTTCATATATTGCCAATAGATAGAAACACTTTATTTTTGCATATTGTATGACAATGATGGCAATTAATAAAGTTGATGTTTCAATCTTAAAGATATGATCTTTGTGGCAATGCCTTGTTTATCTTGTGGTATTTGATATGCATAAGATAAAATGATACCTATAAGTTATAGATAACTCAAACAATCAAATTAGCATCAATCATGAGAAATTCATTCCTAGTTTCCATGTGATGGATAAATCTAGACTCTTTTGGTTAGAGAACCAGTAAGAGACATGAATATCTTGGACATGATTAATCAATCTTCACAAAAGGTAGTGGGAGAATGATTATCCTATTAGGTATAATACATGTGATGTATTTACATACCTATTGGAACAAATGCTAATACTTCAAATGGTGTTTAGAGAAATACCAATATGAATATCTTGAAGTGTTCAAGATTATCATAGATGAAGTACAAATTTGGTAAAGTGTTAATTCTTGATGAGATCAATGAATGAAATACTTGGACCAAATGTTTGAGATCCTTATGAGTGATTATGATAGTGTATCATAGTGAACTCATGATTAATGCATGGTGATGTATAAATCAAGAAGGAATCATACTATAAGGAGTTAGAGAATGATTATCAAATAACTGAATTCTTCTTAATAAAAGAATACCCCTCACTAATAAAAGAAATTAAGAATCACAAGGGTGGTGAGTTCTTATATCCTTAACAGATACACCTCAATTATCTATGTGATGAGTTGTTCATGTGATGAGTCAACTATCTAGATGAATATGAGGAACCAAATTTTGAGTTATGGTTTATGACCATTACATCCTAAATGAAATCCATGTGGACCATAAGGTACGAACTTGATGGTAAAACTCATTGGATGAAATCCATAAGTGCAAATGAGTCTTAAGTGTTAAGACACATGGATAACATTTTGAGAAGGATGATGCTTGTTGATTGCAAGTTAATGACTAAGACATTTGGCATATGGATACTAAAACCGCATTCCTACGAGGAATAAAACAAGGATGTGTACGCGACACAACCAATAAGGTTTATGAATCCACTATTGCAAATGAAGTTTATAAGTTATAATGGACTAATCAATGTGATTGATTAAGTACGAGCAGCTCAAAATTGGATCTTTACTTTGATAATATAGTCAAAGGGTTTGACAGATATGTCAAAGATAAAGAAGGGATCTGTGATTTAGTGGGAGCGTGTTCACATTTCACATGTTGATGTGAAATGGAAATGTTCTAGAATGGAAATCTAAAAGTGGAAATGATCTTTAAGGAAGATAGAAATGTTTCCTATGTGATAGGAATAGAGATCTATAGAGATAGTTCTCGAAAACCTCTTGACCTGAAAAGAGAAAGCATACATCGGCAATCTGTACTGAAGGGTTCAGTATGCACAGATTCTGTGGGAGAAAACTTGTCCATGTTACATGGAGTTAGTATCCCAAGGCCAAGTGTCCAATTCTTATGAAGAATGGGAACACTAAGAATAGATATGAATCTATCATGTATGTAATCATCCCATTTTCTTACATGGAAAGAACAAAATGCATTCATCATCTTGTATGTATGACATGGCAATATGATGTGCTCATCCTGATAACTCATATGTGGGACATGACGAGTGGATGTCTATCTACTTCCAGTAAGGGTTACTGGAATACCATGAGAACTTGATAAGTACTTGGGAAGTACTAGTTTTATGGAGATAAGGAAGAGTTCGATGTAAAGAGTTACATTGATGCGAACTTCCGAAAGGACAAAAAATTAATCACAAAATATATATAGGATATATAAAAGTGAACGTTTGTTGATAATTGGAAGTGTTCCAATAAGACCATTTAAAAGGAAATGCCGAGTATCTATGCATTAGAGAACAACAGTGGATACTATATGGATCTGGAAGTTCATGAGATGAACTTATAAATATTCCGCTCATTGATGACAAGTATGGAATCCTTGATCATGCAATGTGGCTAAAGGTTAGCAAAAGAATACTAGATCGCATATTACGGCAACTCCATATCATACGTGTGACGTACAACGAAGAGATGAGAGACATTCAGTTAAAAACTGACTTTGGCAAGGTGTTGCCATTACTCACTATGTTCACACTAGAGCACAGTAACATGTGGGACATGTTTGAAGATCACTATGTGATGGAGCTTCCACTTACGTGGAATTGCGTGTACCACTAAAAATCCTAAAGATGGTAAGTCCTTATGTTTAGCCTTGCTTATACTAGATAGAGAACTCCACCCACGTATGCTAAGATACATGGAAGTCTTATCGTAGTATAGTTAAGGGTCAAATCCACGGGAGAACGGTCTTGTTGCAAGCAACAAGATGGAAAATGTTGGAATTTCACTTAGTCACTTAATAGTAGGCACTTAAATCGAAAGTTTGGTTTTGTTGTTTTAAACTAAGAACATGCAAAGTAAAGAAAGCAAGTAAATCTAAGGATTTAAACTATGATAAAAGTCACTAGGGTGTGATCGATTTTTCACTGCCACTACACATGGATCAACACATGAAAAGCAAAACATAACCTGCAAAAAAGAGTCTAGTCAGTTAGTATCTTTGTAGACTTAGCTTCCTTTCAGAGAGCTAACTACGAGAAGTGCGGGAATGTTGCAATGCCAGCCATTCTCAAACAAATGGTCACTTACTTTGCATCATTCCCCTCACAAAGTGTGTTCCTTGACTTACCAAGGTTGCACTTCCATACGTCAACTGATTCCATTTCATAGTATGAAAGTGCAACAAATGATAGTGAGTTTACTCCACTTCTTGAGATACACTTCTAGATGTCAAAATAGATGCATGGTGGATACATGCACCAGGAACCAACATATAAACGAGTCAAATCTAATAGTACAAACGTAGACAATTCATACTAAAAGATAAAGGATAACACAAGTTGGAGATCAAGCAACATGCATTCATTAAACGTTTGATGTCGAACTGAAAAGATAAGAACTCTGTATTACAAATTATGGATTACATTTACATGATATGAAAACATGGGTAGCGGGGCTACTCCCCGCACCCTAGTGAAGGAGACTACTCACTCATGACTAGGGCAAAGAAGGAGGTAAGAAGAGAGAGAGAGCATCATCCCCACAAAGGAAAGAGGAAAGTCAACCCCTTGGAGAGAGAGAAACAATCCACCAGCTTCACAGGTTGCTTGATGATGAGATCTCCCTCTTCCCACCTTCTTTGGTGGAGAGAGAGAAAGAAGCTTCGAGATGTAGTGTGGGTCTCAGACCGGCAGCCCCTGGGCGGAGGATGGAAGTCAGATTTGCTCTGGAGTGATTGAGGCAGCCTTTAGACGTCTAAAACTTGATGCTTGGTTGAGGACCCTTGGGGTCTTATTTATAGGCCTTGGGTGAAGTCCAAATGGTTTGGAGACCGTTTGGACCTCAAGACCGTTTGGACCTCAAGACCGTTTGGATTCATGCGGTCTTGAGACCGTGTGACTCCATGCGGTCTTGAGACCGTGTGACTCCATGCGGTCTCGGGACCGGTTGGCTTCATGCGGTCTTGAGACCGTTTGACTCCATGCGGTCTCAGGACCGATTGGCTTTATGCGGTCTTGGGACCGTTTGGACCATTTGGACCTCAGGACCGTTTGGATTCATGCGGTCTTGAGACCGTGTGACTCCATGCGGTCTCCGGACCGGTTGTCTTCATGCGGTCTTGAGACCGTGTGACTTCAAACGGTCTCGGGACCGTTTGACTCCATGCGGTCTCGGGACCGATTGGCTTCATGCGGTCTTGGGACCATTTGACTCCATGCGGTCTCGGGACCGTTTGTCTTCATGCGGTCTGAGGACCGTTTGAGTCCATGCGGTCTCGGGAACATTTGGCTTCATGCGGTCTGAGGACCGTTTGAGTCCATGCGGTCTGAGGTTGAGTTAGTCTTTTATGATTTTTTTGTGTTTTTCTGCATATATAAATGAGAAAAGTTAGTCTGATAGTATATTTATAATAAGAGGGAAAATTTAGGGATTATGTATATATTTAATTTAAAAAGAGTACGGAAAACTAAAGAATAAGACTAAGATAATCATCAAAGTTGGATGTTATCACCCCCCTAACTTAGAGTCTAGATTGTCCTCAAGTTAGATAGAGCTGAGACATGTAATGGCGAAGTGATTTTATTTAGTTAGAATTTCCATATTCTTGCTTTAATTCTTAACCTGAGTCCTCCTAAGGTCATATCAGGTCTTATTGCTTGCCTTGACTCTTTCATGTTTCGAGAGTTGCTTGGGTCTCAGGTTCCTTCCGTATCTCATAGCTCGCATTGGGACCACCTTTATTTTGTGCATGTTGTTGACTCTAATCAGCTTTATACCTCTCTGAAAGACCTATTGGAAGCTAGAGAGGGTATGAGGGTTGGCTAAAGGCTTGAAGTGTAACTCTCCCTTCAAGTGGGAGAGGGGTTGTCTATGCTTTTAGGATCTCACTACCGGGCACGACACATCTGCCTTTGTGAGGGAAGCTGAATGTACCAGTCGGGTGATTCCTTTATAAGCCTTTCATATATTTGGATACCTTAGGGTTTCACTACCGGGCACGACACATCTGCCTTTGTGAGGGAAGTTGAATGTGCCAGTCGGGTGAGACCTTCATCAGTTCTTTATATAGATCCTTATTTAAGGCACAACTCTCATTATTTTATTCGACTCTCTGGCTTTTATTCAAAGACTCGCAGGCTTGGGTTTTGGGGTTTTGTTTGGGAATTTATTTTGGGCGGCCAAGCCTCTTTTATTTTGAGGAGAGGAAAGATGTTCTTAGAGTTTTTCAACATGCATTTATTTGGTTTGTGGTCCACTTTCAGAGCTTCTTGATTTGGAAGTTGCCTGATGCCCCTCTCACCCTTGAGACCCTGGCTTATTTCTGCCTTGATATTGACCTGTGGAGAGTCAGATGAAGAAGTGAAGCAAAAGCATGAAAATCACTAGTGGAGGGACATTATTAAATCGCCAAAAAATGTCTAAGTTCTATTTACTTTTGGAGACTAACAAGATTCTAAAGTTAAGAGGGTTATTTTAAAAAGAAAGTTAAAGAGGAAAAAGAAGAAAAGAAAATATGTACAAACAGAGAAGGGAGAAAAAGGGGGTGGAGAAAATGGTACCTCGCCCTTGTCTAATGTACCCCCCTAACTTATCACTCACTCTGTCCTCAGAGTGTCAAAGTGATAGGTTGAGAAGTAATTAGGACAAGGGTTGCAGGCTAAGTTAATTCTTCATTTGCCCCCGGGGAATGAAGTAGATTTGCTGCGAACTGTCCTCATAGAGCGTGGTAATCCATGTCAGTCATTTCTTCTACTGGTCTTTGGAGAACGATGATGGTGTACATCCAGTAGAGGATGTGGAAGCCGCAGTCATTTAATTCCCGGATTTGTTGGGGGCATTTGTGGCAAAAGGAAGGGCGGTGAAAATGCTCTTTGTCGTACGCCCTTGTATGCTGACTCAGAAAAGTGATTAACTTGTCAGAGCACTCCTTTGCCACTACCTCTATTGGCGTCCTTGGTGTCACGACATAGTTCTTATGTCGTGGGTTGTACTGGCTATCGGAACTGTTATATATTGTAGTTGTTCCTTCTAGGAGATTTGTGGCCAGGAGCATCCAATGCTTATGATAGAGGAAGGGTAACATGATGAACATCGGCGTTGTGTGTTGTAGATAGTAGATCAACGCGTGAGTTGTGCTAAAGTTCTTGAGCTTTAGAAGATCATCCTTCATGTATGGGGATGCCATATATGTAGTGGGGTTATTTTGGTCGAGTAGGAACTGGTAAGCGGCCATAAGGCTTACAGAGAGGGATCCTTTAACCTGTAAAGTCTCTCGGAGCATGTCTGCCATAACTAAAATGTCTCTATACATGAATACAAGTTCATCCTTCTCGGCTGAGAGCCACGACATAATGAGACGTAGTTCGATGTCGGAGAGACCTTTGCAAGCACTGTGATCGAAGTCAGGAAAAGTTGGTTCAATGGCAGACAAAGGATCGACGTCTCCTTTACTTTGCTCGGTAGCTGTGACTGGTATTGTGGTTTTCTCTGACTCCTTCAGAGTTTGTCAGAAGGGTCGTCGCTGCGGTCTCTGGATAGCTGAGAAGAGGTAGCGAGGGACGTCATTTGGTGCCATAGTCGGGTCCTTGAAGAAACGTCTATCACAGATGAGTTCCATGGCATAACGTCCGCGCAAGGAATGAAAATCTTCAGCAATCAGATCAGTAAATGGGATTTCCTGGTTCAACGCTTAGATGTGACGTATGGTGCAGAAAGCACAATCCCCAGATCCCTCGGCGGCTTGAACTTGAGGGTTTATGATTTTGAACCAAGGCTAGCTCCAATCTTGGCGGAGAGATGGGCGTGCAACCCAAATCAACTTAAGCAGTCGGAAGGGTATACACCTTGCTTCTCCTGCTGCTTCACCAACGAAGTTTATTATGCCGACTGGTAGCTCGGAGCCGCATAAATTATACACCTTGGCATCCCGAGCCTCGGTATCCATGATCATAAAAAGCCAGTGGTCCGAAACTTGGAAGGGCACGGTAAGAAAACGTGCCCGACGTGGGAAACCAGCACGCAACCTCTCGATCGACTTTGCTCTTATGTCTTTGTATAAAAGGCCAACAGACAGAGCAGGCGAGGCGTTGAAAACCGGTTGTTGCCTCTTATGACTTCTATATATTTCGATGCTATTGGCAAGAAGGACACGGAAGATCGCCATAGGTATCGTGGACCGAGGTCGCAGGATGGTACAGAAATCTTCTCGTGTCAACTTGCATCTAGTTTTGGTGTTATTATATATGATGTCTTCCCCTGCCTTCACATCATCCATAATAGTGTTCAGTATACAAATGTCCTGAGCATCTAGTGTGGAGATGGCCACCATGTCCAGGTCATGCATTTTATGCGGTAGAGGTGGTGGCGGGGGAAGTTCCTGAGGAGTGGGGGAAGAAGGGTGATCCAGGACTTCAGTATAGGTCTACAGATCGTCATCGGAATCAGAGGCAGAGTCGAGTTCTTCGTCAGTATATAAACTCACTCGCTCTGCCTCGTCCTGGTCATGGGGGGAGGGCACAGATGTGCCAGGTGCGGAGAGAGGTGGGGCGGATGTTGTGGGTGGGCGACGCTGGTTCCTAATAGACATTGTTGGAGCTCAGCGAAAGCCGCGTCTTTAGCGGTTTCCCTGATTGACCCTAGAGCAAAATAATCAATGAATTGATCCCCATATGACATGTTAACATTATCATTGTGTGGGGACTTGGGGTGATGTTCATTGTCATGCTGATCTTTGTCGGAGCCTTTGTGAGAAGGTTCGGCTGCATTGCCTGGGTCCTCTCTGTCATCTGATTTGCCACCAGAAGAGGTGGTATCATTGTTCGAATCCGCATATGAGTCAGAGTCTTCATCTTCATCTTCGTCACTATCACCCTCCTTGTCGTCCGCCGCCTTGTCTGTTGGCTTTTTGCTTGCGGTCTTGTTGCACCGCTGATGGGTGGCTTGTAACTCATCGTAAGCCACTTGTTGATGCTCGTGTGTTTCGAGCAGTGCATCGTGGGATTCTTTGAGGTCATTATATCGGCCCTCGGCGGAGAGGAGACGTGCTGTTAGATCTGTAACTTGAGCACGCAGCTACTGGATGTCATTGTGAGTTGATTCCTCTGGGCTATTATGTAGCTGTGTGAGGGTGCTGTTGATGGTGTCCAAGCGCGTGCTCAGGAGTGCTTGTTGTTGCTGGAGCTTGCGGAGAGTCTCTGGCACAGGTTGAGTCTGCGTAGAGATCTTATCGAATTGCTTTGCCGTTGCTTCTTGCTGGCGCTTCGCTCCGAGAACCAGGTCTGGAAAGTTGTTGTAGTGGCTGTTGATGTGCTCAACTTGCTTAGCCACCTCATCTTGTTGTTGTTGGAAGCCTTGGAGGATGGTGGGAAAGGCGTAGTGTTGTTCGTCGATCGTGGCCACCTGTCATGATAAACCCTGCACATAAGAAAAAATAGAATGTAAGATGTTATAAGGATAGGTGAGGAGGTTTCAGACAGCGTCGAATTGACGGATGAATTACACACCGATATTGGCAAAAGGGACCCCAGAGGCGGAAGGGTGGGGTGGTTGGGGTCTATGTGGGAGGGTGGTAGTGCCTTGCGGAAGAGACACTGATGATGCCCCGAACTGCGTGGTGACTGTGGATGGAGTCACCGGCGGTGTCGGGGTGGTGGTGGATGTGAAAGGCGGTGGTATCTCAGGTGAAAGCGGTGAGAGTGATAGAGATGGGGTAGAAACTGTGGAGGGGAATAGGAAAGTGGTAAAGTCAAGCATTGGAGTGGAGAAGGGAGAGCCCGAAGGAAAAAGGGGTGAAGAAGAGGATGTGAATGGTTGCGCGGATGTGGTGAAGAAGGGAGGAGTGGTAGATGTTGGAAAGGTGGAAGGTGGAGTGGTGGTGGCGGTTAGATGGTCATGCAAAATCTGAATGAAAGAGTCGATTGATGAGGTGGTTAAGACTTCTTCATGGAGGGTCTTGGCCTCTGGATTTGGCTTTGATGTTGGTGTCCCCGACAGCTTTTGGGCCTGCAACTGCATTCTGGAAGGTCGTTTGACAGGTATTTTTGATGGTCGATCTGCCGGGGCTGTGATACTGAGCTCCGTCTGGCCTGCTTTTGCTTTCTTGTCGGCCGCTTTAACCAGAGCTAATAGTTTTGGTAATCTCCTCGTCAGAGAAGAGGAGCTTTTCTATGTCATAGTTTGCAAGCTCCGGAAGCGGGAGGAGCGTTCTTGATGACTAGACTGTAGGGAAGAAGACATAATGCAGTTTCACATTCTTTTCCTTGATAATGAAGGAGTTCTTCAAAGTTTGTTCATTGGTAAGGATGTCTCCCTTTATTTGTGTGCAGCGAGGTAGGGGTCTGTCCATCTTAAGGTATTTTATGATGGATGTGACATGGCCCCCCATGCATATTTCCTTCCCCATGGCGTAAGTTGATAATTTATGGATTATTTGTCATCCAATGTTGACTGGCCTTCCATTTAGGATGGACCAGAGAATAAAGAGATCCGAAATTATAACGTTTCCTCCTTCAGTCCTGGGGAAGAGTGCACCAGCAAGAATTTTGTGTAGGGTGCGCACGAATCCAGAATGTATGTTCGATGCTTTGCACATTTTAGCATCATAGGTGGGGAGCCTGGTGAGAGATTTCCAAAATTTGTGTCTGTTAAACTCGGAGTGCTCGGTTCCCACAACCTTGGCTTTGTTTAGCTGCTCCTGGTTGTCGATAAAAACTTCGTTCAACATATTTTCTGTTAAGACAACCTTGTTGCCGAAGATATGGGTGACCAGCCTTCTGTCACCTCCGTCCCATGGTCTATCCATGATGTCTACGAATTCTTTGGTAAGGAAGGTGAAGAATTCGGTAGTGGGTTCAGAATAGGAGAGCACAGGTACTAGACATAGCCAGGGGAGAATGACTTTGTCTAGCATTTCAAGGATGCGGTCATGGATCCCCATCTTGAGTAGTATGCTGGAGCAGACGTACTTAGTGGGTTTTAGGATTTTGTCAGTGGAGGGGGTGGTATGTATGAAAAGATTTTCCGGTGGTGGTGTTGTGGTGGTGACGGGAGGGAAAGTGGGGGTGGTAACAGGGATGGTGGTGGGAGGTTTTGCAAAGGGTTGATCAATAGCAGAGGCAGGGTGAACTTGTTTTCTTGCCCGTTTCTTGGAGGGCTGTCCAGTTGCAGTTTCCTGGACCTTGTGTTTCCCTTTTTGTTTTTCGGCTGGGGATTCTTCCTTGAAATTAGGCCTGTATTCCGAGCCTTCATTGTCGTCAGAAGAAATTGCAATTTCTTCTTCAGGTGCCCCAGCTAGGCAGTTTTCGATGCGATTAAGGTCGCACAGGACTTGCATCATTTTGATATTAGGTGGCGTCTTTCCAGTCCTGTTGAAGTCATCTCTGATCTTATGGAGTCTAGCTTGTTCTGCTAGCAGTTACTCTGTTGTCCAGATTGGAGATTCGTCAGAACTGGTGGCTTCCTTTGCTGGTGATGTCATATCTGCAAAATGAGAGGTCATGAGTTAGAATGACATGTTTTGAAACAATTTAGATTTTATTTGTATTTATGTGGTTTTATGTATATATATATTTGTATTTTTAGAGATTATGGAAAGCCAAACGGTTTCAGTACCGTTTGGTCCCAAACGGATTGAAGACTGTTTGGTCCCAAATGGTTTGAAGACCGTTTGGTCCCAAACGGTTTCAATATCGTTTGGTTCCAAACGGTTTGAAGACCGTTTGGTCCCAAGAACCAAATGGTCTTCAAACCATTTGGGACCAAACAATTTGAAGACCATTTGGTCCCAAACGGTTTGAAGACCGTTTGGTCCCAAATGGTTTGGGAACCGTTTGGAAGGCGGGACGATAGGTTATAGCCGGCGAGGGCGAAAACGGAGGGAGGAAAAGGCCGTCGGCGATGAAAATGGCGATGGAAAAGGCCATCGACGATTAAAACGAAGGTGACGGCGGTCGGAGCCGACGGCGATAGAGATGAAGATAAGGAGGATTGTGGCAAGTCCGGCGATAACGAAGGCGAAGGTGGTGCCAGCATTGGAGAAGAGGAAGTGTTGCGGTGGCGCCGACGATGATAACAGCGGTGCGGAGGGTTGCGGAAGCAAAAAAAAATGGTAGCACAGCTGGATTACCTTGCAGCTGTTGGTAGTGTCGACGGTGAAGAAGCGAAGGGTGGTGGAACGAAGGTGAGGGTGTCGTGTAGAAGCATGGGAACCTGGTCATCGGAGGCAGAGGATCGAAACAAGGAGAGCAGAGGCAATGGAATAGTTCTTACACAGAAGCACGAGAGGGTTCAAGAGCCGAAGAGAGAAAAATGAAGGGGTAGGGTTTATATTTATAGGAAACAGGGGGTTGACTTGATAAAAACCCTAGGTCAAATGGTTTAGCGACCGTTTGGGTTCCCAAATAGTTTCGAGACCGTTTGGTCCCAAACGGTTTTTGGTTCCAATCGGTTTCAAGACTGTTTGGTCCCAAACGGTTTCAGAACCGTTTGGTAGGGTTAAGGTATATATTTTTATGTTTGTTTTAGTTATATGAATTTTTTTTTGTATTATCATGAGATAAACCTAAAGTAAAGAGAACGGGAAATAAAGAAAGAAACTGAAATCTTGGGTTGCCTCCCAAGTAGCGCCTGGGTTTTACGTCGCTGGCTCGATGAAGCTGAGACGTTGTTATGCTGACGGCGTGGCGTCTTTGATTTCTATGGTTTGTCTTGGCATTTTGTCTGTCGGAGAGTAGTATCTTTTCAAACAATGACCATTGACTGTCCTTTCTTCTCCGTTATTGTCGGTAATTATGACAGCTCCAGTTGGATAAATATGCTTTATGGTGAAGGGCCCGAACCATTTTGTTTGAAGTTTTCCGTAGAACAACTTGAGCTTGGAGTTGAAAAGGAGTACGTTGTCGCCGACGGCGATGTATTTCCTTTTGAGATGACCGTCGTGCCACATTTTTTTCTGCTCCTTATATATTTTAGCGTTCTGATAGGCGGTCATTCAGAGCTCTTCTAGCCCCTGCAATTGGAGTTTTCTATTCTCTCCTGCACTTTTGAGATCAAAATTTAATTGTTTGATGGCCCATCAGGCTTTGAATTCCAGCTCTACTGGAAGATGACATGACTTCCCATACACCAAACAGAACGGGGTTGTTCCGATTGGTATTTTATATGCAGTTCGGTATGCCCAAAGGGCATCAGGAAGTTTGGTGGACCAATCAGTGCAGTTTCTGTTCACCGTTTTTTCAAGAATTGCCTTTAATTGTCTATTTGATATCTCAACCTGTCCACTAGTCTGTGGATGGTAGGGCATGGCGACTTTGTGATTGACTCCGTACTTTTTCAATAAGGCTTCAAAACTTCGTTCCAAGAAATGGGTCCTGCCATCTGATATGACAGTTCTCGGAACTCCAAATCTTGGGAAAATAATATCTTTGAACAATTTAATAACAGGCTTGGAATCAACTAGACACAGTGGGTACAGCTTCAACCCACTTTGAGATGTAGTCCACTGCAACCAAGATGTAAGAGAAGCCATAGGATGATGGGAAAGGGCCCATGTAGTCTACCCCCCACACATCAAAAAGCTCAATTTCCTGCCACATAGTGAGGGGCATTTCATCTCTTTTTGATATGTTGCCAGAAAATTGGCATTTATTACAAGCTTTCACTAAATCGTATGAATCCTTTGATATGGTGGTCCAGAAGAAACCAGATTGTAAAACTTTTATAGCTATTTTCTTAGCACTCATGTGCCCCCCCCGTGGGTCCTGAATGGCAATGCTCAAGGACCGGGGTTATTTCTTCTTCTGGCAAACAACGACGGAAAAGTCCGTCAGCACAAAGGTGAAATAGGTAGCGTTCATCCCAATAATATTGTTTTATGTCATGAAGGAACTTCCTTTTGTCATGGTAGGAAGCAGAGGGGTGGATAATCCCTGTGGCTAGATAATTGATGATATCCGCGTACCAAGGGAATCCATGGGTGGCCTTCATAAACTGGTCGTCTGGAAGAGAATCCTGAATAAGGATTTTGTCTTCTTCTTCAACATCGATACAGATGAGATGGTCAGCTACAACGTTCTCCACTCCACTTTTATCCTTAATTTCCAGGTCGAATTCCTAAAGCATTAGCACCCAGCAGATGAGCCTGGGTTTGGCATCTTGCTTTTGAATCAGATATCGAATGGCGGAGTGGTCGGTATAAACAATGACCTTAGAACCAATCAGATATGAGAGAAATTTTTCTAATGCATAGATGACAGCCAAAAACTCTTTCTATGTGGTAGTATAGTTTTTCTGTGCTTCATCTAGTGTTTTGGATGCGTAGTAGATGACGTAAGGTTTCTTACCAATTCGCTGTCCTAAAACAGCCCCTACAACGTAATCACTTGCGTCGCACATGATTTCAAAAGGTTGCGACCAATATGGGGCTCTTAGAATAGGCGCGGAGATTAAAGCATTCTTGAGGGTGGAGAAGCTTTGCATACATTCTTGATTGAATATGAACTCAGTATCTTTAGTCAAAAGCTGGGTCATGGGTTTTGCTATCTTCGAAAAATCTTTGATGAATCTTCTGTAGAACCCCGCATGACCCAATAAAGCTCTTACTCCCTTTATATCTTTCGGTGGTGACAATTTCGAAATAACATCAGTTTTTTCTTTATCCACCTCGATCCCCCTGTCACTCACCCTGTGCCTGAGGACGACACCTTCTGTTACCATGAAATGGAATTTCTCCCAATTCAAGATAAGGTTCGTTTCCTCACAACATTGCAGAACTTGTCCAAGATTGATTAAACAGTTATCAAAGGAATCTCCGTAAACTGAGAAATCATCAATAAATACTTCCATGACAGATTCAGTTAAACCGGCGAAGATGGCAGACATACACCGTTGGAAAGTAGCGGGTGCGTACACAACCCGAACGACATTCTTCTAAAGGCATATGTCCCAAAAGGACAAGTGAAGGTAGTTTTTTCCTGGTCTTCCGGGTGTATAGGTATTTGGTAAAACCCAGAATAACCATCGAGATAGCAAAAATATTTCTGATGAGCTAGGCATTCCAGGACTTCATCAAGGAAGGGTAGAGGGTAGTGGTCTTTCCTCGTGGCTTTGTTCATCTTCCTATAGTCAATACACATCCGCCACCCTGTTACAGTCCTGGTGGGCACTAACTCATTTTTGACATTAAGCACTACGATAGTACCTCCTTTTTTGGAACAACCTGGATAGGGCTGACCCACTGGGAGTCAGAGATAGGGTAGATTATGCCAACTTTCAGTAATTTGAGGACCTCCAGGCGAACCACCTCCTTGAGATTAGGATTCAGTTTTCTTTGATGTTCGTGGGATGGCTTGAATTCTTCAACCATTGGAAGTCTGTGCATACACAGAGCTGGATTTATGCCTGTTAGGTCAGTTATATTATATCCAATGACCTTTTTATGCTTCTTCAGCTCTTCCAGAAGCTTTTCTTCCTGATCTTCTATAAGGGTAGAGTTGATGATGAACGGGCATAGTTTTTCCTTATCTAAGAAAACATGTTTAAGTATTGTGGGTAAAGTCTTCATTTTAGGGTCTTTTGGTGGCTCAGCTGCTTCTATAATGGTAACATCTTTAAGTTCTTCAAAAGTGGCCGTTGATGCTTCTTCGACCTTTTCTAAATGTTGCAGACACTGTTGAACTAGTTCATTCGCAGAGAATTCAACATCCGGATTGATTAGGACATTTTCTAGTTCGTCAGTAGGCTCGGATATTTCTAACTGAGACATTTGTTGTATTGTGTCAAGAAGAAAAACCTCCTCTTGGATACTAGGGCCTTTCATGCTATTAAGGACTCGGAATTGAATTGCTTCTTTTCCGAGCTTAAGAATGATGGTGCCAGCTTCGACGTCGATCAGCGCCCTGGTGGTAGCGAGGAAAGATCTGCCGAAAATGATCGAGTATCTCAAGTCTTCTTTAATATCCATGATAACGAAATCGCATGGAACGTAGGCATCCTTGCCTATCCTTACTGGAATGTCTTCAATGATTCCCATAGGTGCGGTTATGGTGGAGTCAGCTAGTTGAATAGTCATTGCTGTAGGAAACAATTTGGTGAAACCCAGACGTTTACACATTGAGTAAGGCATAATGGATATGCTGGCCCCAAGGTCAGCTAATCCTTTCTTTGTAGATGCATTTCCAATGCAACATTGGATTCCGAAGGAACCTGGGTCCTTCTTTTTTTTGGCATTTTGTTTAGGATGATGTCAGAAGTGGTCTGAGCAAGCTTGACAGTTTCTTGCTCCTCGGTGATATACTTTCTTGATAGCAAGGTTTTGAGATATTTTTCCCATGCCGGCACCTCAGAAAGAGCGTCAAGGAGCGGAATATCGATGTACAGTTTCTTCATCGCCTCTTTGAACTTTTGAAACCTGGTGTCCATATTTTTTTCTCAAAGTCTACCCAGATATGGAATCCTTGGTTTAAATTGCGAGACTTCGGGTTCTGCGGACGCTTGTTCTTTATTTTTTCCCTTTGTGCCTTCTGTGAGTTTTTCCATTCCTTGTTGCAGGCTTTCACTCGTCATAAAAATAGGTGTATCATCATTATCCAGAGTGATCTTGGTAATCTCGTGAAGAGTGCGTCCCGATCTTGTGGTGACAACATTCAATTGTTCATGTCTATTTTGTCCATGCTTAGGATTTGATTCGGGCTGCCCTGCAAAAGTGCCTGCCGGAGGCTTCAATTGTGCAGCAATCTGGGCAAGTTGGGCTTCTACTGCTTTTTGCTGTGCTTGCTGATTAGCGAGCATAGTTTGTTGAGATTGGAGCATCTTCCTTATCAAGGATATTTCATCTTCCGGTTGAGAAGGAGTGTTTTTTAGAGGACTTTGTTGCTGGGCTTGTTGAGATTGTTGTGGTGGTAGCGCCAGCTGAGGTTGCTGAGTATGTAGCTGTGGATGGAGCGGAGGCTGAGTGTACTGGTAGTAGGCCGATTGGTTCCTGGGGTAGTTAGCCCTAGGGAAGTTATTTCTGGAATTCCCTTGGTTTTGGTTGAAATTGTTTGGGAACCCAGGTGGTAGCCTACTAGAGGATCCTCCCTGCGTTTGATGTTGTGGATTAGCGGTCCCAGCAGGGTTTCCATACTGAAATCCTGGATGATTCCTTGGCTGATTAGGGTTGTAATAGGCTTGTCCAGGGATAGAGTGGATAAAGTTGACTTGTTCCGGTAGTTGTTCTTCCGTATGGTCAGTGATAGGTTCATATGGTTGTGGTGGTGGATGCAGATCCATCATCACATTATACAGCATACCGCAGGAAAGGGTCGGATGGTCAGAAGCATGACAGGCCTCACAGGTCCCTGTGGCGGCCTTGACCTGTTGAACTAGAGGATTTTTCCTCTTATCAAATTCTCCGAGAGAAGTCTCGAGAGCTTGTTGTTTATGAACTATGGCTTTCAGGGCTTCAGCTATGTCCTTCATCTCCATTGATTCTTCAGCTTTGTAGACCTTGAGGACCCCTTTACCGGCTAACCGTCGCCAGTTAGACTGGTTTTCATCTCCGAGCGTAACAATTTTCTAGGCGTCCTCATAATTCTTTCTCATGATGTTTCCTCCAGATGAGGAATCCAAAAACTGTTTGATATCATCACATACTCCCCGATAGAAGGTTTCTATTAATTGGTTCTGGGAGATTCCATGATGCTGGCACTTGCGCAAAAGTTCTTTAAACCTTTCCCATGCTTTAGCAAGGGATTCTCCAAGTAGCTGAGAGAAGTGATTGATCTGCCCCCTGATCTCATAAGTCAGTGAAGGGGGAAAGAACTTCCCTAAGAACTTTTTTTCTAGGGGAGCCCAAGTGGTTATTGTAGGTTCCCTATCAAGTGAGTTATACCAACTCAGAGCTCTCCCAGACAGGGTGAAGTGAAACAAATGAAGCATTATTGCATCAAAAGTGACTCCAGCTTGCGGGACCAGGCGGCAAAGTGCCTTAAACCTCTTCAGATGATCCATACAGTCATCTCTAGAGCCTCCAGAAAATGAGATGCCCTGCATGATCTGGATCCATTGGGTCCGAATCTCAAAGTTAGGGATGTTGATGATCGGAGGTCGGACTGGATGGTTGTCCTCGTAGTTCTTTGGAACATCATAGTCCCTCAGCTGCTTGTTCCTTAATTCCAACTGAGCAGCTTGGGTTGCTGCTTCATTTTCAGCTCTAATGCGGGCATGTTCTTCCGCACGAATCTCCACTTGAATCTGGGCACGAGTATCAGCGATGAGTTGTGCCCTTTGAGCGGAGATGGCGGCGTTGACCCTCTCCATCACCAAAGCGGCCTGGCGTTGATCTTTAGCCATTTGCCTGGCCCTTTGGTGATTGAGTCGAATGCGATGGTGGAAGCTTCTCTCTGCCTCAGAGTCGTACTCTGGATCAGGGGAGAATCCGAGGTTATGCACTGGTTGCATACACATTTTCTACCTGAGTAGAGAGAAGAAAACACCTTTTAGATGATGGCGGAGATATAATGAATTTAAGAAGATATGGTTTAATGATTAAAAGAAAGTGTAAAACCCTAACCAACTAGCAAGATACTAAATGAAATTAAAATGTTCCATTGTCCCCAGCAACGATGCCAATTTTTGATGGAGCTTCCACTTACGTGGAATTGCATGTACCACTAAAAATCCTAAAGATGGTAAGTCCTTAGGTTTAGCCTTGCTTATACTAGATAGAGAACTCCACCCACGTATGCTAAGATACGTGGAAGTCTTATCATAGTATAGTTAAGGGTCAAATCCATGGGACAACGGTCTTGTTGCAAGCAGCAAGATGGAAAACATTGGAATTTCACTTAGTCACTTAATAGTAGGCACTTAAATCGAAAGTTTGGTTTTGTTGTTTTAAACTAAGAACATGCAAAGTAAAGAAAGCAAGTAAATCTAAGGATTTAAACTATGATAAAAGTCACTAGGGTGTGATCGGTTTTTCACCGCCACTACACACGGATCAACACATGCAAAGCAAAACATAACCTGCAAAAAAGAGTCTAGTCAGTTAGTATCTTTGTAGACTTAGCTTCCTTTCGGAGAGCTAACTACGAGAAGTGCGGGAATGTTGCAACGCCAGCCATTCCCAAACAAATGGTCACTTACTTTGCATCATTCCCCTCACGAAGTGTGTTCCTCGACTTACCAAGGTTGCACTTCCATACGTCAACTGATTCCATTTCATACTATGAAAGTGCAACAAATGATAGTGAGTTTACTCCACTTCTTGAGATACACTTCTAGATGCCGAAATAGATGCATGGTGGATACATGCACCAGGAACCAACATACAAATGAGTTTCAAATCTAATAGTACAAACGTAGACAATTCATACTAAAAGATAAAGGATAACACAAGTTGGAGATCAAGCAACATGCATTCATTAAACGTTTGATGTCGAACTGAAAAGATAAGAACTTTGTATTACAAATTATGGATTACATTTACATGATATGAAAACATGGGTAGCGGGGCTACTCCCCGCACCCTAGTGAAGGAGACTACTCGCTCATGACTAGGGAAAAGAAGGAGGCAAGAAGAGAGAGAGAGAGCATCATCCCCACAAAGGAAAGAGGAAAGTCAACCCCTTGGAGAGAGAGAAATGATCCACCAGCTTCACAGGTTGCTTGATGACGAGATCTCCTTCTTCCCACCTTCTTTGGCAGAGAGAGAGAAAGAAGCTTCAAGATGTAGTGTGGGTCTCAAACCGGCAGCCCCTGGGTGGAGGATGGAAGTCGGATTTGCTCTGGAGTGATTGAGGCAGCCTTTGGACGTCTGAAACTTGATGCTTGGTTGATGACCCTTGGGGTCTTATTTATAGGCCTTGGGTGAAGTACAAACGGTTTGGAGACCATTTGGACCTCAAGACCGTTTGGACCTTAGGATTGTTTGGATTCATGCAGTCTTGAGACCGTGTGACTCCATGCGGTCTTAAGACTGTGTGACTCCATGCAGTCTCGGGACCGGTTGGCTTCATGCGGTCTTGAGACCGTTTGACTCCATGCGGTCTCGAGACCGATTGGCTTTATGCGGTCTTGGGACCGTTTGGACCATTTGGACCGTTTGGACCTCAAGACCGTTTGGATTCATGCGGTATTGAGAGTGTGTGACTCCATGCGGTCTCGGGACCGGTTGTCTTCATGCGGTCTTGAGACCGTGTGACTTCAAACGGTCTCGGGACCGTTTGACTCCATGCGGTCTCGGGACCAATTGGCTTCATGCGGTCTTGGGACCGTTTGACTCCATGCGGTCTCGGGACCGTTTGGCTTCATGCGGTCTGAGGACCGTATGAGTCCATGCAGTCTCGGGACGATTTGGCTTCATGCGGTCTGAGGACCGTTTGAGTCCATGCGGTCTGAGGTTGAGTTTGTCTTTTATGATATTTTTTGTGTTTTTCTGCATATATAAACGGGAAAAGTTAGTCTAATAGTATATTTATAATAAGAGGGAAAATTTAGGGATTATGTATATACTTAATTTAAAAAGAGTACGGAAAACTAAAGAAAAAGACTAAGATAATCATCAAAGTTGGAGGTTATCACTATGAATATGATTCAAGGGTGATTGGCTCACAGTGCAAGTGGGAGTTTGTTGGTATGTATGCCCTGAGATCCAATCATGGGACGACTGATGGGATACATTAAGATTGATTTGATAAACATCAAAGGCAAGCTTCCAATTCTTTCTGGTTCAGTCATATGAGATAGTGATAGAACAGATTGAATGTCTAGAGAATGACAGTACTCAATGACGTATGCCTTCAGGTTAAGGACCTGGATGATGACATCATACAGATGCTAAGAGTTTGTACATTCTTGTTATGTCCCTAATCGGATGTCATTGTGGAAGGTAGATAGACAACAATGAAAAATAAGACTAGATTGTGGTGTTGGTTGATGACAGAATCTCATTAGTCATGATATAGAGACATCAAACCAAACACATAGGTACTTGTTAGAGAACAAGTTTACCGGACAGACCCACCGTGAGTTTGACACATGGAACCATGACATGGTAGTCACAGTCAGTACTCATAGTGATGGTGGTGAGTGTGATTCTTTGACCTGAAATCACTACACTCAACAATTGTCATTGGGCACACTTTGACATCATCAAACGCAGTTTGAAACATGGGTTGTTATAAAGGTGATGATTGGGTGGCTTTGACACATGGGGCTTTTGAGGGGTGAGTGTTAGATATGGGATTTGTCCCTCCTGAGGGAGTTTGATATCCAAGGCCACTTGATGAGTAGGATTGAAATAGGCGTGCGCATGCATGTGTGAATCAGTATGTGATATTGAGGTCATACATATGTCTTCCAATCTGCTCTGAGATCAAGAAAGTAAATGAACGTTGACCAGATGACTGTTCCATGCCTCGAGTTCATTCGGGATATCAGTGACAAAAGAATTATACATTCACTGCAACACCATTCACGCATTGTAGGATTAAAAGTTGTTCTCCAACTTTCTACTTTCACTTGGGTAGCACTGATGTGTGACTAGGCACCGCTCTTTGCTTGTGAAGTCATAAGTGTTATGGACTTTCACTACCAACGTGAAAAGGACCTGTAGGGTCACACACATAGGATTTAACCTGAAAGAGGAGTTTTGTCCACAAATAATGTTTAGATTGATTACTAAAGAAGTTTAGTAGTTCAATTAAACACTCAATCAATTGATAGCTCAGTATCATAATGTTCAAGGTGTTGGACACATTGATTGGAGTATCAGATTGATTGAATTCGCAATTGACTGATTCTGCACAATCTGCAGTCTCAACCGATCGACTCATGTGATGAACCGATCAGCTGAGCTTGGTGAACTAGTCGACTCAAGTGTTGAGTTGATCGGCTCATGGTCAGGGTGAAATGATTGCTTCAAGTGTTGAAACGATCGATTCAACTGGTGAAACCGAACAAGTTGGGAAAGTATGATTGGTGAGAATTTTCCTTTCACTTCACTTGCCCAATTTGATTGGGAAATAGGATTGGTATTTGATTCCAATTAGAAACAAAAGAAGGAAAGTCAATCGGGAACTGGTCAGGACCATGAACCGACCAGTTCAGAAGTGAACCGACCGGCTCATGGGTCCCAACCGATCGGTTGAGGTGTCAACCGACCGGTTCAGGTCCCCAACCGACCGTTTCAGTTGTGAAACGATCGGTTCAGGTTGCGAGTTGGTTGTTTTGTGGAAAATCTCAAATCCTTCTACTCCTGCTTTGGTCCCGCATTGCCTGGGATGGAGAACCCTGTCCCATGACCCTCCTATATATATTGGGGTATTGGGGGCTTCTCAAAGGACAACTCAATGCAAACTGGTTGCTCTGCAAAGTTGTCGTTCTCTCTGGTTTTGGTAACCGAGAGAGCCTGAGCAAGTGCTACCCGATAAGGGAGGCACAGCAAGGGAAAGATAATGATAGTTGCAGCTGGTAGCAGGAGAGTGTAGGGGTGACTAGTATGCTGACATGAGGGTGTGAATCCTTCCAATTCCTTGTGGGATAAGGAGATTGGAGTTCCAGGTGGTCCATGTAGACTACTTCAAAGGCGGGAGGTTTCTGCCGCTAGGAGGATAACCTTCAATCCCGTTAGTCCCGGTGCGACCAGGAGCTGTACAGACACCGTCCAAGACAGGAGGTGAAGACCGCGCAAGGCGCAAGGTATTGTCACCGAGCAAACCTCGGGACAAGGTATGATTCCACAAACCATCCTTTCCTATTGTATAGACGTTGACGCGTTTCCTTGTTCCGAGTTTGGGGGAGAAAATTTTTGTTTTTGCTGCCTTCTCTGCCTCCCCTAAAACCCAACAGTGGTATCAGAGCCACGTCAACTGCTCTATACTTTGGGAATATCTATATGATTGATTTTGGTTTGTCGCCTTTATTTATTGCATACGATGCAAATAAATTTGGCTTTATGCATGTCCAATCCTAAATCCACAAATCCCAATTACATATATGATATGTATTATGAATGCACTCGATACGCGTAGCCCTTAAACGAGTTTTGTGGTGGATGTATAGCGTGGTTATGGCCAATAAACCCTATCTGTGTATGGTTGTATGTGGTTTCTTGCATCTCGGTCTGTGCACCGATCTTCCTTCTCCTATTCCTGATGTAACTCGAAATAATTCGAGATTTATTTCCTACCTTTGCTCCCCTCGAATGTAACTCGAGGTTTCTCTTTTTACAATGTAAAATAGGATAGAATTTTATTTCACGTTATGTCAAAGAACGGAGGATATTGTGACGACATCTGAGACGATCGGTTCAAGGCATGAACCGATCGGTTGACGTTCTAGACGATCAGTTCAAGGAGTGAGTCGATCGGTTGATGACCGGTTCGAGGAGCGAGATGAGCGGGTGGCGGCCATGATGAGATGCATGATGACCAGAGGAACCGATCGGTTGGAGGAGCCAACCGATCGGCTAGTGGCACCCATCCGACCAGTCTGATGGCGAGCCGATCATTCATGTGATGAATTGATCAAACCCAGAAAGGCAAAGCACAAAGTTCATCTTGTATAGGTTGCATGTGATGTATACCTAGATGACCGTGATTCCTCTTGGCTCGAGGAAACACATTAGGATGGCCATAATCATCACTTTTATCGTTTTGCATGTTTTCTGTGGGATATAGAATGTATATGATACATACTATGTATTGTGGTGATTGGATTTGTATATGTATATTAAAACCAAATCCCTCATTAAATATTAAGTTTTAGATGCCTTCCAAATGCGACACATGTGAAAATCTTGATCGACCAAGTGTGGGCACGCCCTAGCGTGGTGCACCGTCTGTTTCGTGGAAGCATGAATGATGAATGTGTGGGTCTGCCCTAGCAGGGTGCATATTCATCGTGTTTGCTTTGGGTCAGACTTAACAAGGTGATCTAGATGGGATCTAGTACCTTGAGGCATGGAGAAGATCATGGCAAGGAGTTTCATATGACATCTTATCAAGAGTTACATATGATGCAATTGGCAAGAGTTGCCTACCTGAGAGATCTAAGTTGTGGGTGACAACCCAAGCTGGTCCATGACTTAGAGGATTTTAGGATCTTGCCCACTAGAAGGTTGTACGCTATAATCTTCCGAATTGATGGTGAGGGCTATCAATTTGAACTAAAATAGTGGGAGCGATAATTAATTAAAGGTCTAATTTTTATCGTCAACTTTTCAAATCAATCAAAAGAGTTTTGGACTAAAATTGCATATATTTCCTTTTGTTAAAATAAATGGTTAATAAAAATAATCACTTTATTTGCAATCGGTCTTTGAGACCAACAAATTAAATGGGAATAATTCTACGACTAGTTAGGATGATGAGAAGTGTTCTCAAAGAGCGAAAGCTCTAAGTCCTAGTTATACCAAGGCCAGATGAACTCAATCCCACCACATCAATGGATGAAAGTATTCTTATGGAAGCATACCGAGGATGGCATTGATGTGGAGTGCTTGATGTTGTGTTCCCTGAACTATGAGTTACAGGGACAACATGAGACATATGATGTCTCCAAGATATTGTACTAGTATGTCATGACAGAAGGAGATCGAGTAAGGTATTCACACACTCAATATGATTGGGTATGTGGAAAGACCTGACTAAGGAGGATTCCCTCTGAGCCAAGAGTTGGCTATTGGTATGATACTGCAAATGTTGTGAGAATCATATAGTTCATGATAAACTACAACATGAATAACTTTGACAAGCATTGACAAAGTTGTTGGACATGTTGAGGACAGTAGAGGCAAATATGAAGAAAGACTAACTCTAATCTTTGATGTGATCAAAGAAAAGGTAATTCTTAAGGGCAAGGGTAAGGGCAAAGCAAAGAAGTGTTCTGATGCTAGCCAGCAATCCAAGCTGTCTTCAGCCTCAAGGCACATGGGGAAAGGGTGTATGAGGGAATTTCCTTCTATATCTGGAAGAACAAAAGAAGATGAAGGAGGGGATGGAGATCTCCACCTAAGGTATCATGAAATGAACCGCTTCTTTATCTGAGGTATATGATACCAAGATATGGATATGTCATATATGATATGCAAGATCCACAAAGAAGTAATGGCCTTTGTGAAAGGACCGAGAAAGAAGTACTCGTTATTGGAGCAAGTGTTGTTGCCATAGATGGGAGTATCTTTCAGTTTATTTCAGCCTAAAGGGCACGAAATAGAGTTGAGAACTGCTATTTCATATATTGCCAATAGATAGAAACACTTTATTTTTGCATATTGTATGACAATGATGGCAATTAATAAAGTTGATGTTTCAATCTTAAAGATATGATCTTTGTGGCAATGCCTTGTTTATCTTGTGGTATTTCATATGCATAAGATAAAATGATACCTAAAAGCTATAGATAACACAAACAATCAAATTAGCATCAATCGTGAGAAATTCATTTCTAGTTTCCATGTGATGGATAAATCTAGACTCTTTTGGTTAGAGAACCAGTAAGAGACATGAATATCTTGGACATGATTAATCAATCTTCACTAAAGGTAGTGGGAGAATGATTATCCTATTAGGTATAATACATGTGATGTATTTACATACCTATTGGAACAAATGCTAATACTTCAAATGGTGTTTAGAGAAATACCAATATGAATATCTTGAAGTGTTCAAGATTATCATAGATGAAGTACAAATTTGGTAAAGTGTTAATTCTTGATGAGATTAATGAATGAAATACTTGGACCAAATGTTTGAGATCCTTATGAGTGATTATGATAGTGTATCATAGAGAACTCATGATTAAGGCATGGTGATGTCTAAATCAAGAAGGAATCATACTCTAAGGAGTTAGAGAATGATTATCAAATAACTGAATTCTTCTTAATAAAAGAATACCCCTCACTAATAAAAGAAATTAAGAATCACAAGGGGTGTGAGTTCTTATATCCTTAACAGATACACCTCAATTATCTATGTGATGAGTTGTTCATGTGATGAGTCAACTATCTAGATGAATATGACGAACCAAATTTTGAGTTATGGTTTATGACCATTACATCCTAAATGAAATCCATGTGGACCATAAGGTATGACCTTGATGGTAGAACTCATTGGATGAAATTCATAAGTGCAAATGAGTCTTAAGTGTTAAGAAACATGGATAACATTTTGAGAAGGATGATGCTTGTTGATTGCAACTTAATGACTAAGACATTTGGCATATCGATACTAAAACCACATTCCTTCGAGGAATAAAACTAGGATGTGTACGTGACACAACCTATAAGGTTTATGAATCCACTATTGCAAATGAAGTTTATAAGTTACAATGGACTAATCGATGTGATTGATTGAGTACAAGCAGCTCAAAATTGGATCTTTACTTTGATAATATAGTCAAAGGGTTTGACTGATATGTCAAAGATAAAGAAGGGATCTGTGATTTAGTGGGAGTGTGTTCACATTTCACATGTTGATGTGAAATGGAAATGTTCTAGAATGGAAATCCAAAAGTGGAAATTATCTTTAAGGAAGATAGAGATGTTTCCTATGTGATAGGAATAGAGATCTATAGAGATAGTTCTCGAAAACCTCTTGACCTGAAATGAGAAAGCATACATCGGCAATCTGTACTGAAGGGTTCAGTATGCACAGATTCAGTGGGAGAAAACTTGTCCATGTTACATGGAGTTAGTATCCCAAGGCCAAGTGTCCAATTCTTATGAAGAATGGGAACACTAAGAATAGATATGGATCTATCATGTATGTAATCATCCCATTATCTTGCATGGAAAGAACAAAATGCATTCATCATCTTGTATGTATGACATGGCAATATGATGTGCTCATCCTGATAACTCATATGTGGGACATGATGAGTGGATGTCTGTCTACTTCCTGTAAGCGTTACTGGAATACCATGAGAACTTGATAAGTACTTGGGAAGTACTAGTTTTATGGAGATAAGGAAGAGTTCGATGTAAAGAGTTACATTGATGCGAACTTCCGAAAGGATAGAAAATTAATCGCAATATATATATATAGGATATATAAAAGTGAAAGTTTGTTGAGAATTGGAAGTGTTCCAATAAGACCATTTAAAAGGAAATGCCGAGTATCTATGCGTTAGAGAACAACAGTGGATACTATATGGATCTGGAAGTTCATGAGATGAACTTATAAATATTCCGCTCATTGATGACAAGTATGGAATCCTTGATCATGCAATGTGGCTAAAGGTTAGCAAAGGAATACTAGATCGCATATTACGACAACTCCATCGCATACGTGTGACGTACAACGAAGAGATGAGAGACATGCAGTTAAAAACTGACTTTGGCAAGGTGTTGCCATCACTCACTATGTTCGCACTAGAGCATAGTAACATGTGGGACATGTTTGAAGATCACTATGAATATGATTCAAGGGTGATTGGCTCACAGTGCAAGTGGGAGTCTGTTGGTATGTATGCCCTGAGATCTAATCATGGGATGATTGATGTGATACATTAAGATTGATTTGATAAACATCAAAGTCAAGCTTCCAATTCTTTCTGGTTCAGTCATATGAGATAGTGATAGAACAGATTGAATGTCTAGAGAATGACAGTACTCAATGACGTATGCCTTCAGGTTAAGGACCTAGACGATGAGATCATACGGATGCTAAGAGTTTGTACATTGTTGTTATGTCCCTAGTCGGATGTCATTGTGGAAGGTAGATAGACAACAATGACAAATAAGACTAGATTGTGGTGTTGGTTGATGACAGAATCTCATTAGTCATGATATAGAGACATCAAACCAAACACATAGGTACTTGTTAGAGAACAAATTTACCAGACAGACCCACCGTGAGTTTGACACATGGAACCATGACATGGTAGTCACAGTCAGTACTCACAGTGATGGTGGTGAGTGTGATTCTTTGACCTGAAATCACTACACTCAACACATGTCGTTGGGCACACTTTGACATCATCAAATGCAATCCTGAAACATGGGTTGTTATAAAGGTGATGATTGGGTGGCTTTAACACATCGTGCTTTTGAGGGGTGAGTGTTAGATATGGGATTTGTCCCTCCTGAGGGAGTTTGATATCCAAGGCCACTTGATGAGTAGGATTGAAATAGGCGTGCGCACACATGTGTGAATCAGTATGTGATATTGATGTCATACATATGTCTTCCAATCTGCTCTGAGATCAAGAAAATGAATGAACGTTGACAGGATGACTGTTCCATGCCTCGAGTTCATTCTGGATATCAGTGACAAAGGAATTATACATTCACTGCAACACCATTCACGGATTGTAGGATTGAAAGTTGTTCTCCAACTTTCTACTTTCACTTGGGTAGCACTGATGTGTGACTAGGCACCGCTCTTTGCTTGTGAAGTCAAAAGTGTTATGGACTTTCACTGCCAACGTGAAAAGGACCTGTAGGGTCACACACATAGGATTTAACCTGAAAGAGGAGTTTTGTCCACAAACAATGTTTAGATTGATTACTAAAGGAGTTTAGTAGTTCAATTAAACACTCAATCAATTGCTAGCTCAGTATCATAATGTTCAAGGTGTTGGACACATTGATTGGAGTATCGGATTGATTGAAATTGCAATTGACTAATTCTGCACAATCTGCACTCTCAACCGATCGGCTCATGTGATGAACCGATCGGCTGAGCTTGGTGAACTGGTCGACTCAAGTGTTGAGTCGATCGGCTCATGGTCAGGGTGAAATGATTGCTTCAAGTGTTGAAACGATCAATTCAACTGGTGCAACCGAGCAAGTTGGGAAAGTAGGATTGGTGAGAATTTTCCTTTCATTTCACTTGCCCAAATTGATTGGGAAATAGGATTGGTATTCGATACCAATTAGAAACAAAAGAAGGAAAGTCAATCGGGAACTGGTCAGGACCACGAACCGACCAGTTCAGAAGTAAATCGACCGGCTCATGGGTCCCAACCGATCGGTTGAGGTGTCAACCGACCGGTTCAGGTCCCCAACCAACCATTTCAGTTGTGAAACGATCGGTTCAGGTTGCGAGTTGGTTGTTTTGTGGAAAATCTCGAATCCTTCTACTCTTGCTTTAGTTCCGCATTGCCCAGGATGGAGAACCCTGTCCCATGACCCTCCTATGAATATAGGGGTATTGGGGGCTTCTCAAAGGACAACTCAATGCAAACTAGTTGCTCTGCAAAGTTGTCATTCTCTCTGGTTTTGGTAACCGAGAGAGCCCGAGAAAGTGCTACCTGATAAGGGAGGCACAACAAGGGAAAGATAACTGCAGTTGCAGCTGGTAGCAGGAGAGTGTGTTGGCGACTAGTATGCTGACAGGAGGGTGTGACTCCTTCCAATTCCTTGTGGGACAAGGAGATTGGAGTTCCAGGTGGTCCATGTGGACTACTTCAGAGGCGGGAGGTTTCTGCCGCTAGGAGGACAACCTTCAATCCCGTCAGTCCCGATGCGACCAGGAGCTGTACAGACACCGTCCAAGACAGGAGGTGAAGACCACACAAGGCGCGAGGTATTGTCCCTGAGCAAACCTCAGGACAAGGTATGATTCCACAAACCATCCTTTCCTATTGTATAGACGTTGACGTGTTTCCTTCTTTCGGGTTTGGGGGAGAAAATTTTTGTTTCCGCTGCCTTCTCTGCCTCCCCTAAAACCCAAGAGTGCTATCAGAGCCACGTCAACTGCTCTATATTTTGGGAATATCGATATGATCGATTTTGGTTTGTCGCCTTTATTTATTGCATACGATGCAAATAAATTTGGCTTTATGCATGTCCAATCCTAAATCCACAAATTCCAATTACATATATGATATGTATTATGAATGCACTCGATACGCGTAACCCTTAAATGAGTTTTTTGGTGGATGTATAGCGTGATTATGGCCAATAAACCCTATCTATGTATGGTTGTATGTGGTTTCTTGCATCTCGGTCTGTGCACCGATCTTCCTTCTCCTATTCCTGATGTAACTTGAAATAATTCGAGATTTCTTTCCTACCATTGCTCCCCTCGAATGTAACTCGAGGTTTCTCTTTTTACAATGTAAAATAGGATAGAATTTTATTTCATGTTATGTCAAAGAACGGAGGATATCGTGACGACAGCTGAGATGATCGGTTCAAGGCATGAACCGATCGGTTGACGTTCCAGACGATCGGTTCAAGGAGTGAGTCGATCGGTTGATGACCGGTTCGAGGAGCGAGATGAGCGGGTGGCGGCCATGATGACATGCATGATGACCAGGCGAACCGATCGGTTGGAGGATCCGACCGATCGGCTGGTGGCACCCAACCGACCAGTCTGATGGCGAGCCAATCATTCATGTGATGAATTGATCAAACCCAGAAAGGCAAAGCACATAGTTCATCTTGTATAGGTTGCATGTGATGTATACCTAGATGACTGTGATTCCTCTTGGCTCGAGGAATCACATTAGGATGGCCATAATCATCACTTTTATCGTTTTGCATGTTTTCTTTGGGATATAGCATGTATATGATACATACTATGTATTGTGCTGATTGGATATGTATATGTATATAAAAACCAAATCCCTCATTAAATATTAAGTTTTAGATGCCTTCCAAATGCGACACATGTGAAAATCTTGATCGACCAAGTGTGGGTACGCACTAGCGTGGTGCACCGTCTATCTCGTGGAAGTGTGAATGATGAATGTGTGGGTCTGCCCTAGCAGGGTGCATATTCATCGTGTTTGCTTTGGGTCAGACTTAACAAGGTGATCTAGATGGGATCTAGTACCTTGAGGCATGGAGATGATCATGGCAAGGAGTTTCATATGACATCTTATCAAGAGTTGCATATGATGCAATTGGCAAGAGTTGCCTACCTGAGAGATCTAAGTTGTGGGTGACAGCCCAAGCTGGTCCATGACTTAGAGGATTTCAGGATCTTGCCCACTAGAAGGTTGTACGCTATAATCTTCCGAATTGATGGTGAGGGCTATCAATTTGAAGTAAAATAGTGGGAGCGATAATTAATTAAAGGCCTAATTTTTATCGTCAACTTTTCAAATCAATCAAAAGAGTTTTGCACTAAAATTTCATATATTTCCTTTTGTTAAAATAAATGGTTAATAAAAATAATCACTTTATTTGCAATCGGTCTTTGAGACCAACAAATTAAATGGGAATAATTCTATGACTGGTTAGGATGATGAGAAGTGTTCTCAAAGAGCGAAAGCTCTAAGTCCTAGTTATACCAAGACCAGATGAACTCAATCCCACCACATCAATGGATGAAAGTATGCTTATGGAAGCATATCGAGGATGGCATTGATGTGGAGTGCTTGATGTTGTGTTCCCTGAACTATGAGTTGCAGGGACAACATTAGACATATGATGTCTCCAAGATATTGTCCTAGTATGTCATGACAGAAGGAGATCCAGTAAGGTATTCACACACTCAATATGATTGGGTATGTGGAAAGACCTGACTAAAGAGGATTCCCTCTGAGCCAAGAGTTGGCTATTGGTATGATACTGCAAATATTGAGAGAATCATATAGTTCATGATAAACTACAACATGAATAACTTTGACAAGCATTGACAAAGTTGTTGGACATGTTGAGGACATTAGAGGCAAATATGAAGAAAGACTAACCCTAATCTTTGATGTGATCAAAGAAAAGGTAATTCTTAAGGGCAAGGGTAAGGGCAAAGCAAAGAAGTGTTCTGATGCTAGCCAGCAATCCAAGCCGTCTTCAGCCTCAAGGCACATGGGGAAAGGGTGCACGAGGGAATTGCCCTCTATATGTGGAAGAACAAAAGAAGATGAAGGAGGGGATGGAGATCTCCACCTAAGGTATCATGAAATGAACCGCTTCTTTATCTGAGGTATATGATACCAAGATATGGATATGCCATATATGATATGCAAGATCCACAAAGAAGTAATGGCCTTTGTGAAAGGACTGAGAAAGAAGTACTCATTATTGGAGCAAGTGTTGTTGCCATAGATGGGAGTATCTGTCAGTTTATTTCAGCCTAAAGTGCACAAAATAGAGTTGATAACTGCTATTTCATATACTGCCAATAGATAGAAACACTTTATTTTTGCATATTGTATGACAATGATGGCAATTAATAAAGTTGATGTTTCAATCTTAAAGATATGATCTTTGTGGCAATTCCTTGTTTATCTTGTGGTATTTGATATGAATAAGATAAAATGATACCTAAAAGTTATAGATCACTCAAATAATCAAATTAGCATCAATCATGAGAAATTCATTTCTAGTTTCCATGTGATGGATAAATCTAGACTCTTTTGGTTAGAGAACCAGTAAGAGACATGAATATCTTGGACATGATTAATCAATCTTCACTAAAGGTAGTGGGAGAATGATTATCCTATTAGGTATAATACATGTGATGTATTTACATACCTATTGGAACAAATGCTAATACTTCAAATGGTGTTTAGAGAAATACCAATATGAATATCTTGAAGTGTTCAAGATTATCATAGATGAAGTACAAATTTGGTAAAGTGTTAATTCTTGATGAGATTAATGAATGAAATACTTGGACCAAATGTTTGAGATCCTTATGAGTGATTATGATAGTGTATCATAGTGAACTCATGATTAAGGCATGGTGATGTCTAAATCAAGAAGGAATCATACTCTAAGGAGTTAGAGAATGATTATCAAATAACTGAATTCTTCTTAATAAAAGAATACCCCTCACTAATAAAAGAAATTAAGAATCACAAGGGTTGTGAGTTCTTATATCCTTAACAGATACACCTCAATTATCTATGTGATGAGTTTTTCATGTGATGAGTCAACTATCTAGATGAATATGATGAACCGAATTTTGAGTTATGGTTTATGACCATTACATCCTAAATGAAATCCATGTGGACCATAAGGTACGACCTTGATGGTAGAACTCATTGGATGAAATCCATAAGTGAAAATGAGTCTTAAGTGTTAAGAAACATGGATAACATTTTGAGAAGGATGATGCTTGTTGATTGCAACTTAATGACTAAGACATTTGGCATATGGATACTAAAACTGCATTCCTACGAGGAATAAAACAAGTATGTGTACGTGACACAACCTATAAGGTTTATGAATCCACTATTGCAAATGAAGTTTATAAGTTACAATGGACTAATCAATGTGATTGATTGAGTAGAAGCAGCTCAGAATTGGATCTTTACTTTGATAATATAGTCAAAGGGTTTGACTGATATGTCAAAGATAAAGAAGGGATCTGTGATTTAGTGGGAGTGTGTTCACATTTCAAATGTTGATGTGAAATGGAAATGTTCTAGAATGGAAATCCAAAAGTGGAAATTATCTTTAAGGAAGATAGAGATGTTTCCTATGTGATAGGAATAGAGATCTATAGAGATAGTTCTCGAAAACCTCTTGACCTGAAAGGAGAAAGCATACATCGGCAATCTGTACTGAAGGGTTCAGTATGCACAGATTCAGTGGGAGAAAACTTGTCCATGTTACCTGGAGTTAGTATCCTAAGGCCAAGTGTCCAATTCTTATGAAGAATGGGAACACTAAGAATAGATATGGATCTATCATGTATGTAATCATCCCATTATCTTGCATGGCAAGAACAAAATGCATTCATCATCTTGTATGTATGACATGGCAATATGATGTGCTCATCCTGATACCTCATATGTGGGACATGACGAGTGGATGTTTTTCTACTTCCAGTGAGGGTTATTGGAATACCATGAGAACTTGATAAGTACTTGGGAAGTACTAGTTTTATGGAGATAAGGAAGAGTTTGATGTAAAGAGTTACATTGATGCGAACTTCCGAAAGGACAGAAAATTAATCGCAATATATATATAGGATATATAAAAGTGAAAGTTTGTTGATAATTGGAAGTGTTCCAATAAGACCATTTAAAAGGAAATGTCGAGTATCTATGCGTTAGAGAACAACAGTGGATACTATATGGATTTGGAAGTTCATGAGATGAACTTATAAATATTCCGCTCATTGATGACAAGTATGGAATCCTTGATCATGCAATGTGGCTAAAGGTTAGCAAAGGAATACTAGATCGCATATTATGGCAACTCCATCTCATATGTGTGACGTACATCGAAGAGATGAGAGACATGTAATTAAAAACTAACTTTGGCAAGGTGTTGCCATTACTCACTATGTTCTCACTAGAGCACAGTAACATGTGGGACATGTTTGAAGATCACTATGAATATGATTCAAGGGTGATTGGCTCACAGTGCAAGTGGGAGTCTATTGGCATGTATGCCCTGAGATCCTATCATGGGATGATTGATGGGATGCATTAAGATTGATTTGATAAACATCAAAGGCAAGCTTCCAACTCTTTCTGGTTCAGTCATATGAGATAGTGATAGAACAAATTGAATGTCTAGAGAATGACAATACTCAATGATGTATGCCTTCAGGTTAAGGACCTGGATGATGAGATCATACGGATGCTAAGACTTTGTACATTCTTGTATGTCCCTAGTCAGATGTCATTGTGGAAGGTAGATAGACAACAATGATAAACAAGACTAGATTGTGGTGTTAGTTGATCAAAAAATCTCATTAGTCATGATTTAGAGATATCAAACCAAACACATAGGTACTTGTTAGAGAACAAGTGTACCAGACAGACCCACCGTGAGTTTGACACATGGAACCAGGACATGGTAGTCACAGTCAGTACTCACAGTGATGGTGGTGAGTGTGATTCTTTGACTTCAAATCACTACACTCAACACATGTCATTGGGCACACTTTGACATCATCAAACACAGTCCTGAAACATGGGTTGTTATAAAGGTGATGATTGGGTGGCTTTGACACATGGGGCTTTTGAGGGGTGAGTGATAGATATGGGATTTGTCCCTCCTGAGGGAGTTTGATATCCAAGGCCACTTGATGAGTAGGATTGAAATAGGCGTGCGCACGCATGTGTGAATCAGTATGTGATATTGATGTCATACATATCTCTTCCAATCTGCTCTGAGATCAAGAAAGTGAATGAACGTTGACAGGATGACTGTTCCATGGCTCGAGTTCATTCGGGATATCAGTGACAAACGAATTATACATTCACTGCAACACCATTCATGCATTTTAGGTTTGAAAGTTGTTCTCCAAGTTTCTACTTTCACTTGGGTAGCACTAATGTGTGACTAGGCACCGCTCTTTGCTTGTGAAGTCATAAGTGTTATGGACTTTCACTGCCAACGTGAAAAAGACCTGCAGGGTCACACACATAGGATTTAACCTGAAAGAGGAGTTTTGTCCACAAACAATGTTTAGATTGATTACTAAAGGAGTTTAGTAGTTCAATTAAACACTCAATCAATTGATAGCTCAGTATCATAATGTTCAAGGTGTTGGACACATTGATTGGCGTATCGGATTGATTAAAATCGCAATTGACTGATTCTGCACAATCTGCACTCCCAACCGATCGACTCATGTGATGAACCGATTGACTGAGCTTGGTGAACTAGTCGGCTCAAGTGTTGAGTTGATCAGCTCATGGTCAGGGTGAAGCAATTGCTTCAAGTGTTGAGACGATCGATTCAACCGGTGCAACCGAGCAAGTTGGGAAAGTAGGATTGGTGAGAATTTTCCTTTCGTTTCAATTGCCCAATTTGATTGGGAAATAGGATTGGTATTCGATACCAATTAGAAACAAAATAAGGAAAGTCAATCGGGAACTGGTCAGGACCACGAACCGACCGTTTTAGAAGTGAACCGACTGGCTCATGGGTCCCAACCGATCGGTTGAGGTGTCAACCGACCAGTTCAGGTCCCCAACCGACCGTTTCAGTTGTGAAACGATCGGTTAGGGTTGCGAGTTGGTTGTTTTGTGGAAAATCTCGAACCCTTCTACTCCTGCTTTAGTCCCGCATTGCCCGGGATGGAGAACCCTATCCCATGACCCTCCTATAATATACGGGTATTGGGGGCTTCTCAAAGGACAACTCAGTGCAAACTAGTTTGTCTGCAAAGTTGTCGTTCTCTCTGGTTTTGGTAACCGAGAGAGCCCGAGCAAGTGCTACTTGATAAGGGAGGCACAACAAGGGAAAGACAACTACGGTTGTAGCTGGTAGCATGAGAGTGTGTTGGTGACTAGTACGCTGACAGGAGGGTGCGACTCCTTCCAATTCCTTGTGGGACAAGGAGATTGGAGTTCCAGGTGGTCCGTGTGGACTACTTCAGAGGCAGGAGGTTTCTGTCGCTAGGAGGACAACCTTCAATCCCGTCAGTCCCGGTGCGACCAGGAGCTGCACAGATACCGTCCAAGACAGTAGGTGAAGACCGTGCAAGGCGCGAGGTATTGTCGCCGAGCAAGCCTTGGGACAAGGTATGATTCCACAAACCATCCTTTCCTATTGTATAGACGTTGACGCGTTTCCTTGTTTTGGGTTTGGGGGAGAAAATTTTTGTTTCCGCTGCCTTCTCTGCCTCCCCTAAAACCCAACAGTTGCCGCCTAGTGAGAGGTGACTAGATGTGTAATGGCCTTATGAGTCATATGAATAAGTTGTTGCCTAGTGAGAGGTGACAAGATGTGTAATGGCCTTGTGAGCCATATGAATAAGTTGTCGCCTAGTGAGAGGTGACAAGATGTGTAATGGCCTTGTGAGTCATATGAATAAGTTGTTGCCTAATGAGAGGTGACAAGATGTGTAATGGCCTTGTGAGCCATATGAATAATTGTTTCCTAGTGAGAGGTGACAAGATGTGTAATGGACTTGTGAGCCATATGGAATACTTGTACAACAAGTAAAATGAATACCTGTGTCTAAGGACCTAGAGGTAATGATTATCTATTATAGAAATAACAGTGTTGTGTGATGATCTAAGGGTTTGAATACCCAGATCCAATAATCAAGATAATGATGTGAAGGGATGAGAATTCCCAGTAATGTGATCAGGGATTGAGATCTCATGTATCATGTGTTTTAAAGATTTGAAAAGTACGTGATAGATTTATTACACCTTTCTTTGTAGCATTTGTTGTGATTAATAATGATAACTTGGTTGATGCTAAAAGAATGTTGCAATGAACTTAATATATCACTAGAAACCATAAATTGTTGCCCTGACCACAGATCCATCAGTGTTAGTATTTGTTGAATGGTGAAACGGGTTCCCCGCGGCATAACCCAGAATGCATATTTTTGAATATGTGGGGGCATGGAGGCTAAGTGTCCATGTCTCAGTAATGTCATAAGAATGTCTCAATAGAGAACGGTGAACTGACTCGTATCTCAGAGCTTGGTGCCTATGTGACCATGGCTCAAAGTATGGTGCCTAAGTGACCATGATTTATTAACTGGGGACGGTTGTTAGTAGATATTCCCCTAAGAGAGCACAATTGACGTTGTGGCTCTAAGAGAGGATGCATATGTACCATGGCACAACTATATTGCAGTTGATACAAGATGTCTTGCTAAGCCTAAGTGGTCTCGTACTGACCGAGACAAGTGAGGTCATAGAAACCGACTCCCCCATTGACCTTGTATGGTACTGACTTGTGAGAAGTTTGTGGTCAGCTGGAGATGAATGGAGAATGCTTCATCTCCTCAGGGCATATGTGTGATTGTAAAATATGTTCAACCGTGTAACATATCTGCTTAAGGATCGAATACGAAAACATTGTTTGATGCACAATTCATTTATACATCTTAGTTGATAAATGATATTTATGTTTCTTTACATTCCTTGCAAAGAAGATAGATGATTTGTAACTATACCATGGGTAGATGCAATGTTCTCCTTAAGAAAGGAGATTACTTCATTCTATTCATACAGTGAATTATCCTATCTGTTAATATAAAAAGAACCTCTACTCAATTTATAAATGCTTAATCTATGATAATAATATGGTCGGCGGAGAGTTATATCTCTCGCTGGGACAATTGTCTCACCCCGTGGGATCCACATTTTTTTAGGTGGATTTACATGAGGTGGCGAAGATCTTTCTACAGAGGAGGAACAACAGCTGGGGCAGCAGTAACAACTCAGGTTGAGTGTACTATTTGTCGTTTCTTGTGGATAGAAGTCCTATGTGTCGTCTCTGTACTCTCAGGTCCTTGGAGTTGGTTCGTACTGGTTTCATGAATGATCTGAGATTTTGGCTTGAATGCCTCGAGGTTTTATGTTTCTCTAGTTTGTGTTTTGATAGAGCAACTATTATATGTTGTGCTCAAGATGAGATGAAACAATGTTGTACGATGTAAATCATGATTTGTATGAGTTTTCGATCTTTCCGTAAAAGTTTTTTGGACAAGGATCTCCTTGTAAAATGGTTTTAAATTTTAGTAATTTTTGTTAATCCGCTGTTTATGTTTATTCCTATTAATTAGTAATGATTTGTTTGTCGGTTTGATGATGGTCATTACAAAACTCCTCCTAGTCATTGGGGTCCAGGTAGTTGCATTGCTCAGTGGCTGATTTCTTCCTCTTCTCAGCATCTTGTATGTAATCTCGGGTGATATTTGTCCTATAGTTCCTTAGGACCCTCCCACAACACTGCATCACACATTTACAATGCATGCTTTCATCCATTTCAAATATACTCTGCAAAATTTCATATATTTAACTAGTATCCTAAAAATTAGTAATCTGCAAAATAGAATTGCAAATAATATTAACTCACGGATAGTTCCTTCCATACTAAGTCTTTCTTTCCCTTAGGAACTTTATGCCAAGATTCTACATTAGGACTACAATGGCTATGAGTAAGAACCCCAAGATATGAAATAAACGAGTTGCGGTTCACTCCAACTGGATTTCCTGCATGATCAAAATCAACAACCAGTTTGGGTCCATTGCCCCTTTGTTGTAGTAACTTGTTCATCATAGTGATGCCCCTCACTTTTTCAAAAAAAAATTACTGCTCATCAAGTGCCCCAAGTTCTTCAGGGGGTACATCATCAACCTAAATTTTGACAAAAAAAACACACTTACAGGATATAACTTATAAATGGATAAATTGATAGAAATATAGGATATATTTTAAAAGCTTACATTGTGAGGCACCACATTGATATCCTCACCCTCATGGTAATCATCATTATGGTCATCATACTCATGCTCAACCATCTAAAATTGTCATTAAAAAATCAAACATTTAACATTTAACATAACTAGAAGATAATAAAACATTGTAAAGTTCACATTCAAAAAAATAAAACATTTAAAAATAAACACATGCCTCTAATACTGTGATCTTTTATCAATTAACATTCCTTTGGTGTGATCTCTGCACACATACAAGTCATCGGTAGCTTCAATATTTGGTGGTGTTGGAAACCCAACTGAGAATGGACTCAAGTCATCATACTTATCATAGTACTCTTCTTCATCTATAGGATCTTCAATGAACTGTCTTTTACCATGAAGAACAACTGACCATTTATCATTTGTAGGATCATCGATCTAAAATACTTGTTTCTCCTGTGATGCCAATATGAATGGTTCACCCTTCTTGCGAATCTTTTCAAAGTTCACTAATGTGAAACCCAATTCATCCACTATAACTCCTTTGGTGTTATCAACCCAATTACATTTAAAGAGTGGAATTCTGAAATCTACGTAGTCAAAGTCCCATATGTCTTCAATGACACCATAATATGACATTTTAGCTTCATGTGGACTCTTATCCTTTGCACTTGCAAAAAACAATGAAGACACTTGAAGGGTGACCCCACTGTTTTGGACGACACTCTTATCATCTTGACACTTTGTGTAATATGAGATCCCATTTATGTCAAACCCTTCATAATACATAACATTCAATTTTTTGTTTAAATGTGACACATTTGATATTTTTAGCAAGATTATTTGGTGTTTGAGATAGTTGTATAATACTTTATCTTCAAACCACTTAATAAATGTCTTGTTATGCTTTCTAGCAAGCCACATTGAATTGGCTCAAGGATATTGTTTCTTGATGAAATTGGTATGTTCCTTGATATAAAAACTCACTTCATTAATGTTGTGTAAAATATACAAGTGAGCTTGTTCCAACTGCTCACGGCTGATTACTTTCATCCATGATCCCAAAATTCCTTTGCAAGAATACTCCTCAATATTCTTGTCATTAAACGGAAAAAATCCATAACCTCTCTCGCCACATAACCCTCAATAATACTCCCTTCAGGCCGATAAAGGTTTCGAACATCACCTTAAAAAATGCTCATGTATCGTTCAAAGGGATACATCCAATGCAAGAAAACTGATCCCAACATTTTCACTATCCTAGTCAAGTGGACAACAAGATGTACCATGATATGAAAGAACGAAGGAGGAAAATACATCTCAAGATGACATAGGGTAACAACCACTTCTCTTTGCAACTTATCGAGAGTATAAGGATCAATAACTTTGCTGCACAGACTGTTGAAAAAGAAACAAAGTCTGGTGATTGCAAACCTTACATCATCAGTAGTATAGATCGAATTGCCATCGGAAATATTTGTTGCATTAGAGTGTGATAATCATGAGATTTAAGACCTATCAACTTTACATCTTTCATTGATACCAATATATGGATGTTGGATGAGTAACCCTTTGGCGCCTTAACATTTACCAAGCAATCACAAAAAGCTTTCTTCTCATTTCTAGACAACGTGTAACAAGCAGGAGGTAAGTAAGTTCTCCGATCGCTACTAACTACTTCTGTTAATTTTGTCCTTATTCCCATTTCATGTAGGTCCATTCTGAATTTTATCCCATCTTTAGTCTTATCTGGTATATTCAATAGAGTACCAATGAAACTATCACATACATTTTTCTCAACGTGCATGACATCGATACAATGCCTGACTGCTAAAGAACTCCAATAAGGAAGATACCAAAATATTGACTTTTTCTTGAATAAAGATTTGTCACTCCGTGTGTCCATGGTACATTGTGATCTCTTACCAAATTCATTGACAAAGTCTTTTACTCTTTCATAAATAACCTCCCCTGGTATAGGTTTAGGTGCACTCCGTTCCTCATTTCGTCCATTGAACGCTTTGCGCAACCTACAATACAGATGGCAATTTGGAAGAAACCTTCAATGACCAAGATATATAGTCTTGCCTCCATGTTTTAGTCATATTAAATCAGTGTTATCTTCACATATAGGACACACTTTATATCCTTTGACACTATATCCAGATAGATTCCCATATGCTAGAAAGTCATTAACAGTGCAAAACAACATAGTGTGCAAACAAAATGTCTCTCTTTGTGAAGCATCATAGGTCATCACACCTTCACCCCAGAGTTTCTTTAAGTCATCAATCAGAGGCTCAAGATAAACGTCGATATCATTTCCAGGTTGTTTAGGGCCTGATATCAACAACGACAACATAACGTACTTATTTTTCATACACAACCAGGGAGGAAGATTGTATATAAGAAGCATAACTGGCTAAGTGCTATGTTGGTTGCTCAATGTCTCATATAGATTCAACCCATATGTACAAATCCCAAGTCTTAGATTCCTGACTTCTTCACAAAAATTAGGGTACAATAAATCAATCTTCTTCCACTGTGGGGAATCAGACCCATGTCGTAGGATCCCATCATTATTTTTCTTAACATCTGCATGCCACCTCAAATTCATCACATCTATCAGATTGGCAAACAATCATTGAAATTGTGATATTATAGGTAGATACCACATCACCTTGATAGGAGAACCAATTTTGGACTCCCCCGAAGTCGTCATTTTATACCTTGACGCACCACATGTTGGACAATCTTTCAAATCCACATAGTCCTTTAGAAATAATACACAATCATTCGGGTATGCATGTATCTTCTTGTCCTCCATTCTTATTGGGCACAACAATTTCTTTAACTGGTATGTTGAGATTGGTAGCTCATTTCCTTCAGGAAGAATTTCTTTCAACAAATACAACAATGACATGAAGCTTTTGTCGCTCCATCTATTGTTAGGTTTTAGCTTATACAATCTCAACACATCGCTAAGCTTCATAAACTTAGTACAACCTATGTATAACGGTATCTTAGCATCATGCACACTGTTTCTAAACATGGGAGGTGGATCTGTGTGCTCTACCCCACAAATATCCAGCATTGCATCAACGATGTCTACTGGAACTGGTTCGTTCACATCTACATCATCGGAGGCAATTTATTCTTCCACACAAGCACTGTTATCGACATCCAGTGATTTCAAGTTTGAAATCTCTCCATGCCAGTGCCATTCTATATAGCCTTGTACAATCCCATAATACATGAAATGACTTTTGATTTCGTCACTAGTGCTGACTTTCAAGTTGTTACCGCAATGCCTACATGGACTGTAGAACCTATCTCCATGTTGTTTCCTATGTTCCTCAGAAAATCTAATGAACTGATCAAGACCATAAATAAACTCTGGGGTGCAGTGATTTGGAATGGAAATACATAATCTATCCATTCTATGATCAAAGAGAAAACAAGTATATATTAGGGTTTAGGGTTAAAAGATTAGGGTTTATGGTTAAAAGTTTAGGGTTGAGGGTGTTATATATAATAAATGTGTACCACCTATCCCATTCTTGATCACCTAATCTCACTAGTAAGTGTAAAATGTGTATTCGATTTTCAAGAAATTTTAGTAGCATTTCCCCATAGTTCTCCAAGTACACCGATATACATGGGCAAATGCCCCCCGACATATGTACTAGAGAACAAATGGGGAAGTGCTGACGAAACATCATAAAAACTGAATACACATTATACACTTACATCTTAAGTGAGATTAAGTGTTCAAGAACAGTCCCAAACCGGGGACTATCCAAGATTTACTCCTAATAAGTAAATCTCAGACGGGTTTCTAGGCCAATAAAATACATGTATATATGTTGTCATTCATATACTTACAATCATAGTATCATCGTTCTTATCCTAGGTTTTGTGTAACATCATTTAATTCAATTCATTCTTCCATTTGGATAAGTTCATTCATTCATCAATAACCCAAATCAATCATTAATAATCAACTACACAATTTTGAAGAACAATTATATATTGAAATAAGTCAAATAAATCACAAACAAGAGAGAAAGAAATAAATAACAATTTCATTCATTCATTCATCATTAACCCTAGTTAATTGTTATTAATCAACTACACAATTTTGGAGAACAATTATATATTGAACTAAGTTCATTCATTCCTCATTTAACCCTTATTAATCAATATTAATCAACCCTAATTAATCAATAATAATCTTACAAAAAACTCAATGCACTGGTGGAGCAGGCTGTGGTGGCGGTGGCCGGAGGTGGAGGCGGTCATAGCTATGGTTGTGGAGGTGGTCGCAGCTATGGTCGGAGGTGGAGGCAGAGATGACTGAAGTTGCGGTGAAGTAGGTGGCGAACAGTGGCAGGATGGCGGGCTGTGGATGTGGTCGTTGGTGGAGATGACCGAGCAAGCAAGTAGTGGAAGCGACAACTGAACTAGAGCGGTGGTAGCGAGATCCTTAGTGCCGGTTCCTCTCCACCATAGAGCTCCTCTCCAAAGCGGCGGTGGCGAGCTCCTCTCCACAGTAGCGGCGGCGAGCTTCTCTGCACAGCAGTAGCAGTGGCAGTGGCGAGAGACAACACATAATCGTGAGACCTAGCTTGAGCAACAACAGAGAATCAGGAATGAAATAGAGAAGGAGAAGAGTCTGTCTCGTGCGGGTGCTATTCAGTTAATTACCAGCATTGGTTATTGTATAAAACTGATGCTTAACACCATCTACAACTTCAAACAAATACCGGGTCAGGGTGTTCATCATCGGTTTCAACGTATAATAATTGACGTCTATCCACATACGCCGACAAAATTTTTTTGTTCTTGAGGTACAATCATAGTTGTCAGTTTCTCCCCTAACACCGACGCCGATTAGGCAAATTGGGGGGAACAAATTTTGATAGGGACAATGCACAAACAAACATCCTCGTCAGTTCCTGTGCAACAACCGACACCAAATAAGGTATGAATTTTTGCCTCGCGAGAGATATTTAGGCATCAGTTGTATTTTAAACAACCGATGACATATGGGGGGATTCATGGGGCTTGGCATGGAACATGAGTCATTCGTGTTTATACAACGCACATCGAATTGAAAATTTTGGAGGCAAATTTTTTACCTGGAAAATTGTATTTTGCGGGTGATTTTGGATTTCGGTTTTTATTTTGACCAGCCGGCGTTAAAGAAAAAGTGATACGCGTGGCTTTTGTAAAGTGGCTGGCCTTCACATATAGTTGTCGGTTGTCGTGTTAAACTTATATCGCAGTTTATTAGCGTCGGTATTTTAGTTATAACTGACGCCAACAAATGTGACATTATACGTCATTTATGTACTAGTGAGATGATCCCAACATGGTATGGAGACCATGCCTTTCTCCCCAAAACAGGCTTCACTGAGAGCCTTCATTAGGTCTGTGTTGTCTAAGGCATGGTGGGTGATCACCCTTTCTTTGGTGATTGGACCACCTACCCCAAGATCTTATATGAGTTCCTGGCATCTTTAGAGGTCCGCTACATCCCCAAGCATGGGGAAGGATGGTAGGAAAGATGGGTAAAGTTTTGTCTCTTCAATACCCCTCATTGATTGACATCTTACCATAATTCAATGCATCTATGGGTGGCTAGGAGGGGATGTTCTCAACACCACCAACAAATTCAACTACTCACACACATGGAGACTATCATCGGACATGCCACATGGTTACAAGATCAGCTGGCACATGAACTCTGTCACGAACATTGAGTATTTGTTTGCTTGGATTCTCCACCGCTATCTCACAAACACGATCTTTGCCAGGTCCATGCAGGGGTAGGGGAAGATACAATAGGTGGACCTCTATGTCCTTTGGTCCTTCTTTCTTTAGGAGAAGATAAGATTGACCTCGATTCCTTCTTCATCCAATATATGTTGGTGATTCGCCAACAAGTGTAGAGGAATCCCCCAATCCATTTTGGAGGGCTCATTACTCCAATTGCTATGCATCTCAACCTCGACCTCTCCACCTCCAACCTTTTAAGGACCTCCTCAAAGTTGGACCTCAAGAATTTCAAGAGAGACCACCTCTTAAGAGAGAACCATGATAAGGTGTATGCTTGTTGTACACTACAGGAACAGTGGCGGGAAGGGAACTCCCTGACCCCACCTTCATCCTACGAGGGATGGGACACCTGAGGTGGTCGAGGGAGGACACAATGGAAGAAGAGAAGAAGACAAAAACACTAAGTAGGAGATGGACAAGAGCAGGAAGAAGAAGAAGACAACAATCAACCATGTCATTCACAAGGCGGCGGGTCATCCACAAGCATTCCAGAGGACATGGTGTTTCCATCTCTTCTTCTCCACCACCTACCCAGAATGAAGACCCATACCCCAATGTAAGGGATGTTGTAGGAAATCTACCAGGGGAAACAACAACAAACAAAAACATTGGTGGACATCAAAGATGTCCAAGGACGACTATACCAGAACCATCATGCCATATTTGAGTATGAGAAACTTCTACTAGACATCTAAGAGAATGTGCATGCTCGTCTATAGAGGATGGAGAACTACCAACAACTGTTCTTCAACAACTACTATAGTCAATGTTATTTTGGTAGCTACCCACACCCTCCAGAGATGCCTCACCAACCCTCGAGTTTTCAAGGCACTTTCTACCCCCATGACCCAAACATGCCACAACCACCATCATTCTGATATGGTACCACTGTTCCACCTCTTTAGTTGAATTCTGACTATGCAGTCATAGTCAAGTTCAAGCTTGGGGGTGTTGGAACAACTCTATTTTTTATTTGCTTTTTAATTTTAATATTTTGAGTTTGTAAGATCCACATCTATCTAGTATAATCATGGAGAAATATAAGCATGATTTATATCTTTTTTATCATAGAATCTTTTCTTCTATATCGGTGCAATGAATTTAAAAAAATGAGAAAAAAATTAATTTGTCTTAGTTACAAATTCTTAAGGCAACATCACCTAGAGGAAGTGTATGGATAAGTCAACTTCAGGACATTTGAAATAATAGGAAGTTTTAAATTTCCATGAAAAGTGGATGAAAATGGGGTTTCAGCTTGAGCTCACCAAACAATTAATGAGACCTCAAATTGAAGTTTTAGAAAGAAATCCTAAGGTTATCCTGTACATAGATCAATAGTAGAGGGACATATCATATTTTAGAGAAGGCATTGTCTCTTAACCTTGTGATTCTGTCATATTTTCATTCATTTGATCCACCACCTTAAGATGATCAAGTAACTCAAATTGTTTCCTTTAGATTGCATTGCATAGCATGATAGGTGAAATGAACATGATTTTCTTTTTATTTAATTAGTTACAAACTAACAAAAAGGAGAAAATATTTTATGCATATCATTTAGTTGCATAACATATCCATGTGGATTGCATATCTTTTTCATCATTCATTCTTACATTATGTACCCATGTTGTTTTCTTCTAAAAATAAAATTCAGGGATGTACGTCCAAACCCCTAAAAAAATGAATAAGATGTTAGAGTGAAGCCCAGACATAATCTTCAATCATGATAAAATAGTGGGCCAATGAAAAAAGGGGAGAAAAAGAAAACAAAAAGAGATCTCATGAAATAATAAGGAGAAAGCATGCCTGAGCTCAGTCTTCAACTTTTCTCAAAAAAGTAAAAACAACTACATGATGTATTCTTTTGTTTCATTGTCATCAAATTGATGAGATTTTTAGTGCATGAATCATTCCACCCAAAATACTAGGCATTAGGATTCATGCATCTCTCACTACCTTCATTTAGTAGGTTCATCATGTTTATTTTTGCATAAATGACTTAAAGTTACTTGTGATTCTTCATAAGACACCTACTTCATTCCATTAATTGCTCTTATTTGTAGGCTAGATATGATTAATCTCCTCATTCATTCTTACATGGAGAATTGATTCCAATTAGATATGATTAATCCAATATCATGACTAAAGAGACATAGACATTGCTTAGCATACAAACTAGTCTTAATTATTATTGTTGTCCTATAATATCCATAATAAATTGACTAGGTACATTACAAGAATGAATTCTCTAAGTGTATACATGAACTCATGTTTAGGTCCTTAATGCAAACCATATGTCATTTAGTCAAAACAGACAAAATTATAATATTTATTTATTATCTTAATATTAAAACAAACATAATGAGTGGAATTGACTTTTGCTGATAATCAAATCATTAAAATGTATCTCTATTACAATCATCACATGATTGCTGTCCATGCATACAACCAACAACTCCCGTGTGTACTATCGATAGATTGAAAATCCCACTCTTCTGTATAAAGCATAAGGGATAATGGTAAAAACTTTAGATTAAACCATTTGACTCAAATATCTTAGTTAATTAGACTCTCTAACATATCTAAATATGCAATAATTAATATCTCCTAAAACTAGTGTCATTCTAAAATATCTATTTTAACCTAAAATGACCATATACAATTAGTTGGAAGCTAAGATGTGAACTTAACCCTTAGTTTTATTAGTAGTAGATTTACACATTTGTGTATCATCTATTCTGTTTTAATTATGTTAGTTAATATTATCAAATTGTATTGAAGTTTGACACCCTAGATATTTTTCTATGGGCCTTTTGTGAGAAGTTTGATTTAGATCAGATAAAGTGTGACTTGTCTCCTACTTGTAGTTGGTTCCCAACAATATTGTGACTCCTCATTCAATGTCATATTCCTCCACTCCTCATATCTAATTCTAATTTCTTCACCAACTGGTCCCCATTTTACAACGAACTCAATAAAACATAGTTTTCACCATATGCTTTGGTCCATAGAGTTCGATCGATCTATAGACTCCTCTCTTTCACTTTTCTTATCTGCACCATGAGTTTGAGGTGCACTAGTTTTATCATTTACAAATATGATTCCTCTAAATCAACAACACATTCCAAACTTATCTTAACATAATGATTTTTATTAATTATAACCAAGTACCTCCTTCTGACTAGAGCTACATGTTGGAGAGAGATGACATGGTCCTCTCATAACTGTATTCATATAGTCATTTCACATGACAATTGGATCACATGATTATTCATGTTAAGTTCATATATGTTACAACTTCCAATGGGTTTCTAGAGGAAATAAATTATGTTGTGCATGGTTAGGTAGTAGATTCTCTTCCACATTATATTCACAACAATCACAAATGTCCACTTGGACTATATAATAGCATTTGTCTCTTCTACAATGAACAACTCTAGAGATAATTGTTCATTTACCAGGACTATATTATCTTTGTCGGCCTTTAGATGAGGTTCATCTAACAAAAACCTACTATTCCAAACTTCATACAAGCTCTCTGTTAGGTCCTATAAAGACTTGAGTTTTTCTTCATCCCCAATATTTAATTATGAATATGAGGATTGTCACCCATCTTGCTTAATGATCTCTAGTAATGAAGGGAATTCTTAATCCAGTACCAAAGAACATTGATCAAAACAGCACCTAAAGCTCCTCGACCTATCACTACAGCATTGGGGATGTCTTCCCATCAGTTTGGGTCCATTTCATCAACGCATGTACCTATTCTCCTCTGCCACCCAGACAGTTTTCATGAGGATAGTCCCCACCATAGTTTGATCTTCCCCACACTCCATGGATCTCAATCCTTCTTTTCCATGCAACCCACTTGAGTTTCCACCACCACTACCATGCCCACGGTAACCCATGTTGCACACCTTCTACTCTGCCATCCCAAGCAAGAAGATATACAAATTCCTAATTATCAAGTTAATAAAAAATGTAGATGATACATCCTAATCAAGAATTTGGACCTGGTAAATAATGTTAAAATTTTAGTTACTGGTCTATTACAAGTCGGGAAAAACAAAATAAATATTCAGTGTACTTTCATTGAAGTCTACAAAGTGATATATGTTGTTTAACTTTATCCACACTTACAAGTCAAGGTTGTCTCTACATATTGCTGCTAAGATAGAAGCTTTCGTGAACTTTTTTAACTGATCCACAAGAGGGGGGATCAACACTTAGACCTACTGATATTTTAATTTTTAGATGGGTCAGAGGGAAACATGCAAGTGTAGATCTGACATGAGTTTCTTCACTGGTGGGATTGAGGAGTGAGGTTTTGACAGTGAGACACAATGCCCTTAAAGTTGCTTCTACCAAATTAGTTAAGCATGAGAAATCTTGTATTGACAATCAACATGCATCCATCCCTTTGAATTTGATACTTTTGGATTCTAAGCACCAGAAGTTGGAGCTTTTGAAGAGGGTCCAAAAGGTTATAAATAATAATGTTATGGCTCCCAAGTGTATCAATGTACTATTTCAGAAGACTAGTTTTGCCATTCAGAAAGAACTAGCTAGTGACACAATTTGTTGCCCGCTTGTCTCCTACTTTGATGTAAATTGTCCCTTTTGATTTTTAATGATAGTAGTTAAAAAAGTGGTTCTCTGAAGCATGGGTTTTTAGTCATTTTCATAGGCATATTTTCCTTGATTTTATTTGTTGGTTTGTCATATATTTGATTAATTATGTATGAAATGCTATCAATGGCATGTTCTATCTAAATGTATCAAATTATATGATTTTTACTATTTAAAATGGTTTAATATTCATCCCGAGTACCTATCCACATTCTTGTGCAATTTTAGGTACAATTAAGCTTCACATACTCGGTACTACTGACACTAAAATTCAGTGGTACCGACTTCACGTCAGTACTGGACCAGAAGATTCACCCATACTCGATACTATCGATACCCAAAGATAGTTATACCAAAACCACATTAGTAAAGCACAAGAATGAATCGAGGAAACTCAGTACTACTAAGTCCACTGACTCGGTACTACCGAGATGGCATCAGGGAGGTAGTGCTTGAGAGACCTAAAGACTCGATGCTATCAAGACAAGTCAATAGTACTAACATTGTGATGAATCATGGCTACCCTAGAAACATGGTACTACCAACTTTCCAGTCGGTACTACTGAGTCTGTCTGATCAGACAATATGAATATAGCACTCTAATCCAACATATGGCATTATTTTGTACCCAAAGTGGTTCCTATGGCTTGAGGGGAGCTCGGCCAGACCTAAAGAGGAAGCCATTTTCCGTTGCATGACACCAAAATTAGAGGAAAGAAGAGAAAGGAGTCAAAGGATTCACCCAGGACGATTTGAGCACCTCTGGAGGGTGAATCTACAATCGAAAGACAATAGATTGTACGTACGACGTAGGTGATCATCTAGATCAGCTATTCTCCAGGGTTACTTTAGTTTTTTTTATGTTTCCCATATTTTTCTCTTTACCTACCATGTATTCGTTAATGAAAACCATGCAGGGATAAACCCCTTGATTGCTTAGGATTCGAGAGTAGCCCGAATATGCATTATAATTGATTTCAATGCGTTAATATCATATTTATCCCTATTTTCTAGGATATAAATCTATGACATTGTCTTGTTCTATTAATGCTTGATCACCATAGATAGATTAACTTACCCTTAATCATTTTAGGAGAGAGGTTAAGGGTTGGAAAAGCATATATTTACCCATTTACTGCACCCCTTAGAAAAGGTGTGGAGAATAAATGGGAGGAGAAACCCAGAGATTAATCATAAAGCATCTAACTAATCAACCAATTACTATAGAAATGGGATTGGCATTAGAATAGGTAGTGAACTACACTACAAGAGTGGGTAGTTCTCGCTACATGCTATTTATCCAGGGATAAGTGTAATAGATATTTGTGTGTGGAGTTAAATTGCAATGTTATTTGTGGTGAAACCAATGTCCTGAGGAATTCCCTTAAATCTGAGTAACTTAATCCTTAAGCTTGTTTCATTTCTACATTTGTTTATGTTCAATCAAACCAATTCAACTTTTACCAGCATAGTTAATTAGATCATAGTTAGTAGTAGAATTTTGGAGAATGCTTCCCTGTAATCGACTCGGGCCTCAAAAGGCATGTATTACTTCGATACGTTCACTTGCCTATAACGCACGATATACACATGTTATGTTTTTGGCATCAATGTCGGGTAAATGGCAACAGACAACACTACAAGTGTTGTGGTCGGCCACTCTAGGTCAACCCTTTTTATTTTTAGTTCTATTTCACTCAAATATGAATCACAACTTCATTATTGTTTCTAGCTCCACTATCGTGTTCTGACAATTATTTTTCTACTTTCAGGTACTAGTGTATGATGCATACTCGAGCCCACAATTATGGAGAGTCGTCTTCACCAGGTTTGGGGCTAGTAGAACTCCTTCTCAAGGAAAGGGATTTTAGAAGATCTGCAGACAGATGTAACCAAACTCCACCACTAACACCTCCGCATGAAGGACTTGAAACACCAGAGGAAGCTTAGTCAGTAGAAATGGGTGATAGAGCAGAAGAGTAGATGATATGGGAGAGGATCAAAGCCTCTTCCTCAACATATGAAAAAGGACCAATCAAAAGACAAGTGATAAATGTGGGTAGCTATAAGATCAAACCAGGATTGATCTCTTTAGTCAAATCGCAAGCTTTCAACGACCACAGTTTTGAATACCTAATGACACACATCAATAAATTTGTTGAGAAATGTGATATGGTCAAGATAGATAGAATACCAGCGACTGTCATATATCTGAAATTGTTCCCATCATCTCTGACAAAAGTTGTGGTTTCACAATCTCAATGATGAGTGTATCGATACATGGGATCATATGATCGCCACTTTCTTCGAGCGTTACTATCCTCCATAGAAGACAAACGACCTGGTAAAGAAGATCCATAATTTCATACAGTAGGCCAACAAATCATATTCTGAAGCATGGGAGGGATTCCAAAATATGATGTGGAAGGTACCTCATCATGATATTGATTTGTTGGGACAAGAGAAGATCTTCTACTACGGTCTGCATAAGGGAGAGAGAACCACTCTTGATAGTGCAGGAGTAGGTTTCTTCCTCAACAACAAACCCTTCCACTATCATGAAATATTAAAGAACATGTCCAAGAACCATTCATGGGGCTATGAGAGAGAGCTTCCAGCAACTGTCAAAGTGTCGGGGAGTCCAAAGGCATCTCTGTGTTAAATGAGAAGCTGGACCTGATTGCCAAAAAGTTGTGTGCCAACGATGGACCACCTTCAGAAGAAGAAGAAGAGGAATGCAAGTTTGTGTGCCAAAAACAATAGTATCGGGGCAATGACTAATCATGGAGGAAGGATCCTAAGTTATCATGGAAGGATCCCAACAATTTCCAAAAAAAGCCCTTCTCGGGCGCAACAACCCAAGACACAACTGTTTGGTAGTCAGGCATAATATTAAAAAGAACAAAAGAATATTGACCTTATTGAAGAAATGCTTGGAAAGTTGGTCAGTCAGAATGAAGTGCTTATTGGTCAAACTCAGAGAGAACTCCAAAAAAAAGGGGCATGGATCCGCAACTTGGAAACTCACATTTCTCAAATAACAGTGGATGTGGGTACATTGAATCGGCCAAACCAACAGGGGTTCCCAACAAATGCTAATGTGCCCTATGGAAATCAACATGTCAAGGAAGTCCTACTCCACAGTGGTACGACACTGCTGAATGATAAACCAACAAGTTTAGATGCAGGTGAAGTTATAGGAACAACAACTCAGACTGTGACAATAGAAGTAGATAAACCAGATATGTTAGAAAAGGAGGAGACAATTGAGGAGCACACTGATGAGGTGGAAGATATAAGATCAAAAACATATGTCCCGTCTCACCAGAGGACTCTAGTGACATGTCCAAATAGCTTGAAGGAAACCAAAGCAGACAGACAGTTCCAAAAATTCTTGGATGGCTTCAAGAAATTATCTGTCAATATTCCACTCATTTATGCAATTGAGCAAATATCATCGTATGACAAGTTATTGAAAGTCATAATCAATAAGAAGAGATGGCTACCCGAGGCTGATGTGGTGGTGTTAAAAGAGAATCTGAGTGTTTTTATTCTGGGAAAGATACCTGCTAAAAGATAGGATCCATGTTGTTTCAACATCTCATGCTTCATAGGAAAGACCAAGTTTGGTGAAGCTCTATGTGATTCAGGGGCAAGCATTAACCTCATGCCTTTATCAACTTTCAAGAAGATAGCTTGTAAGGATAATAGGAAAAGTAGTATGACTATAGAATTGGCTGACAACTCTGTGGTCAGGCCATATGGCATTTGTGAAAATGTTCTAGTGAAAGTGGACATATTTGTTTTTCCTGTTGACTTCATGGTAATGGAAATGCCGGCGGATCATGGAAATAAACTCTTACTAGGTAGTCCATTTCAAGCCACAACTAATATGATTCTGGAAATATGCAGAGGACTCCTTACCATGGGCACCCATGATGACCGATTTGAAATTAAGATGTCTGAGCACACACAAGAAAAGGGGGACAAAGAACAATGTAAGATGCTTCAGCACGTGGAGGGAAAGATTTCTCTATTTCTGTTGAAGACATTCATGTACATGGATCAGTGATGACTAAAGTAGAAAGGGGCACTTTAGCAGTGGATATCAAGGAAAACACCAAGGTGATCTCGTTAGCCAAAGTAGTGTGTTACCCAAATGATGAAGAAGAAGACTTTGACCCGACTACTATAGAAGTGGCCATAGCTGATTCCATACTACAGACATATCCAAAGTTACCATTAGAAGCATGTTTGATGAACATGGTGGAGGATAGTACACACATACACTCTCTATAAGAGTGTGAATTGATCCTGAAGGCACTACCTTGCTACTATGCAAGATATTTTGAAGATTGGGGACCACCTATTTTGCCATTTGTGAGAACTCGTTACACTAAATGAGATTACTAAAAACATAAAACACAATCAATCACTAATTAATCACATACCCAAAAATATGGGTAAATTAAAACCGATTTCAACATCAACACCCACTCAAAAACATTTGCATAAGAGCCCAACATTTTTCTTGTATCCATATTATGCCAAGAATTTGATACAAATTGTTCTATCATCTTAGCCACAACATATATATATACAGGAGAACAATAATCGTATATGCCACACAAATAAGCATTAATATACTAATAAAAGTCCGATTTATTTGAAACACCATATACAAACTTTTCCTGCCCAGACCTGAGAGTACAAGGATGACTCTAGGACACACTAGACATCTAATCAACTTTATCAAAGATTCATTACTATATCTCCTCTTTGCTGCCACATGTTTTTTTTCGTCACTTCCGATTATCTAAAAAAAAGTGGCAAACCACAAGGGTGAGACCCATGTCCCAACAAGAGATATAACCTCCAACAACGTTTATTGATTACACCATTTTTCAGTAATTAAACAATTAAGCAGTTTAATTATATATAACAAATAAGATCTGTAGTACTAATGATTAACAAAATAGATAATGGAGTAGATAATAACTATCATCATTAGCCAGACTATCATCCTTAATCTTGTTGACAATATAAGCAATTTAGTAGCATATGCATATCTTGCATCATGAGCAAGTCTAGTAACATAGAATCTCTATCATTATGAATTAGTCTAGACACATAAGCATAGCTAACAATATTAGCATGTCTAATAGGTTGAACATATCAACATCATAAAAAGAGCTAACATCATAAGCACAACTATCTGGATAAGCATGAGTAGCTGTATATGCATCTCTAGTTACAAAGGCATGTCTAGCATGCTAAACATAGCTAACAACATGAGATAGCTAGCATCATGTTTATAATCAGTAGTAGCAGTATAGTTATCAACACAATCATGGCTATTGTATGTGCGCATCTACAATCTTAAGCATATCCACAACCTAAGTATATCTACTATCTCTTAATTGCACTAAGCATCATCCTTATGTAAAGATAACAAACAAGGGTTATCATCTGATGTGAGATGTTGTGTATAACCCTAAACAAATATGTTACTCAGTTGTATTACATCTTTTATTAAGCCTTGGGGAATTTGAATTGTACCATTCAAAGTCCAACCGATCCTTGTGAAGGGCTATTCAGTTCTACACAAGATCTAGGAGTGTCGATATCCTAAGATCTCTTCCCCTCGATCAGTACTGTAACATCCCTGACCTGGGTTATGCTTTACCCCTAGATGTTTTGTTTAATAAAGTTAATTATACGCTTTCTCTTATCTCTTGAAAAGTAATTAAGGCCCAAGAGGAACTTATGTTTCAATTTTAGTCCTTTTTGAATAATGTTGAAACAATGTTTTGCCTGTTTTAGACTAAAGTGCAAATTACCCAAATTGAGGGGTTAACTTACAAATGTTACATGATAAAATGTTCCTCAGGTGTTGAAGCACCATAAGAATGAAAATGATGCAGAGGTATGTCTTGTGGAAGCCTGAGTACCAAGAAAGAGCTTGTTGAGAAATGTTTGTGCATTAAAACCCAGTTTTGGTGTAATGTGTAATATACCCAAAACCTAGGGTTCAATATGCAAAATACCACCTCTATAGAGTCCCTCATGTTTCTTTTCATCATGTATAGAAAATAAAATGAGATGGGCATCTCATTTTAATCACTTTGGAGGAGAGATAATCTTGATATTAAAATAATCAAGATTTAAGCATAATTGAAACCCTAATTCAATTTAATGCAAAAAATAAATATATTAATTGAATTTCCCTTCAACCAAAAATGTGATGGTTGAATTTGCATAAGTGTGAACGTCCTAGTGCCTTTCAATGGCACCCAAATATCGAAAGTGAGTGGAGAGCCCACTCACATTAGTTAACTAAAAAGTAATATCCACTAATATTGGATATTATTATTAAAATGGTGAAGGTGCTTAATTTTTCTTCTTTTAATTCATGGATAATGAATAGGAATTACAAGGTGGGGGATATGGCTTCATATTCAAGGGATTGAGGGGAGTATTTGGCACCAATTTTGGGAGTTGAAGGAATTATTTATCACTTTCTCTCTCATTGAAATTCGCTTATATACATTCCATTTTCAACCCACATGAAAGGCTTTTTCAATTCCTTTTTCTTTGCTTGCTTTGGTTGAACACAATGGAGCTTAGGAGCAATAGGAGGACGTGCCCCAACCTGTATGTAAGCTCCATAGACATCTTCAACCTTAATTTCATGGTGGAAATCGAAATTCAATGCTTAATTTCTTCTTTTCTTCATTCAATCTTCAACCTTAGCCATTCATTTCACTCAAAGACTTGAGGATGAGCCTTTGGAAGTTGAGGAAGCTTCATTCACCATTGAGAACGTGAAGCTTGAAGCTTGGATTCAATTTTGAAGGTGGGTTATATAACTTGAACCCTTAAATGTCATTATTGCATGCAATTTATTCATCATGTGTTGAACCTTTCTTCTTTCTCGATTTCCTTTTGATTAGTTGTTGAAATCACCATAAGAATCACAATTGATTTCAAAGGTTTGAAGCTTGAATATGATGATATCATATTAAGCACACACCTCAACATAGGAATGGGTAAACAGTTTTCAAAACCGATTGTGCTAATTTGGTTTCAAAACCGATTGAGTTGATTCGGTTTCAAAACTGAATGGGTAATTGAACCCAAGACCGAATGGGTAATTTACCTCAAAACCGAATGGGTAGTTTAGTTCAAGACCGAATGGCTAATTGAACCCAAGACCGAATGGGTAATTTACTTCAAAACTGAATGGGTAATTGAGTTCAAGACCGAATGGGTAATTGACTTCAAGATCGAATGGGTAATTGAGTTCAAAACTGAATGGGTTATGGATCTCAAGATCGAATGGGTAAATTGAACTTCAAAACCATTTGGGTACTTTGATCATTTGAAGGAGTTAACTGTTTGGAGGTCTAAACGGTTTCAAACCATTTGAGGGTATTAATTCAGGATCGTTTGGAGATTTCAATCCAAACCGTTTAAAGGAACAATTAACTCAAAACCGTTTGAAGGATTACTAGTCCAAGATCATTTGAAGTATCAATTAATCTCAAAACTAAATGAGTGATCATAAGGTCTCTCAAGGTGGATTACAATGGAGGTATCCCTAATATACTTAGTGAATACGTATTCCTAGAATAATTAACAATTGATGCCTATGAAAACAAATATCTCAATACACTATGCTAACCCTTCTTTCAAGTTGATCGAATCCAGTCAAGTTGGAGTAATTAACCTCCTAGAGAGGATGAGGGAGAGGAACTTTTACATGAGTGATAATCATGTAGTGATTAATCCTCAACACTTTCAACATGAATAAAATATGTAATTAAGGTTTGATCCATGATGATGAGATCATGAAAAACCCTAATCGAGAAGGTTGATGAGCTTTAACCCTAATTTAGGATAAAGCTTGGTTGAACCCTAATCTCGGGTGATGGTGTAACCCTAATTTAGGGTATTGATATGAGAAACCCTAATTTAGGGTATTTTAATGAAAAACCCTAATTTAAGTGGATGCTTCATGAAAACCCTAATTTTCAGGAAAATCTATATGAATCTGTAATGTTTGGGGAAATCTTATAAGAAACCTTAATTCAAGGTAATGATGTGATGTGAAACCCTAATTTTGGGGTATAATATGTGAAGACCTAATCTTGGGCAATTAGATGATTAACCATAGCCCTAATTTGGGTAATGTTTGAGTAATCCTTGATTGAAACGAAATGGGAAACCCTAACCCTAATGAGGGATTAGTGGTGTTACCCTTGTATAGAATGATGCTGATATGTAATTGGTATAACTGTTATCATGTGTACTAACCATGCAGGTATCATGAGATGATGAGCATAGCCAGGTATGAGCTATGATGTTTCATTTATTGAAAATGTTAATGGGCCTTGTGAACCGTAGCATGTTTGTTGCCTAGTGAGAGGTAACAAGAGATGAAATGGGCCTTGTGAGCCATGTGAGATGTAACAAGTATCATGTTTACCTTGGTCAGATGACCTGAAGGTATTACTTACCTAATAAATGGTAACAAGTGTTCTTTGATGAACTGAGGGTTTGAATACCCATATTCCATAATCATTATGATGAGATGTTAAAGGATGAGAATTCCCATGATGTGACAAGGGATTGAGATCCCAATAAAGCTTTGAAAAGTACTTGATAGGAGTATTACACATTCTTTATAGCATTTGTTATAATAATTTATGTTTGAAACCCTGACTGATGCTAAAAGAATATGGTAATGTACTTAATTAATCAAGTGAAATGTTATCATGTAGATCCCTAGCCATAGATCCATCATCGTCAGTAGTTGTTGATGGTGAAACGGGTTTTCCCACAGGATCTCCTAGAGGGCATACTATTGAGTATGTGAGGGTTATGGGTGTGAATATCCTTACACCCTAATGTGAGATTGATGTGAGATAAACATCAAATCTCTCAATCTTACATTATATGTGCCGGGATGGATGTATCACGAATCTCCCGATGATGTTAATGCCGGATCGATGTGAGATAAGCATGAAATCTCTCGATTGGAATGAGAGTGTAGCTGATGTTGTAGCTCTATAGCGAAGTTGCCAGTATACCCTGGAAAGTTATTGGGCAGAGATATGAGATGTCTTGCATATTGTACTCACACTGACTGAGGAGGATGAGGTCATGGAGTCTGGCTCTTCCATTGACCTATATATGGTACTGATTTCAACTTCGCAATGATCGGTTGGAGTGTGAGCGGTATACCTCATCTCCTCAGGGCTTAAGTATGATTGTAAAATGTAATTAGTCGTGCAGCGTATTTGCTTAAGGTTGAAATATGAGAATCATTGGTTGATGATATCTTGCTCAGTATATCCTAGATGGATAAACATTATACATGTTCTTCATATTCCTTATTGGACAAATGATATGTTGTTTTATCAATTATGTCAGAGGTGCTTTAATAAGGATATTGCTCTAATATGTTTATACAATGATTTATCTATTGTTGAATATATATATGATTCCTCTATTCAATTTTATTTTATTAAACTACAATAATAATGTTTTTGGAAGAGAGTTATATCTCCCACTGGGACATGGGTCTCACTCCATTGGTCACCAACACTTTTTAGGTAGACGCGGACGAAGAGGCAGAAACCCTACTGCAGGGGAAGAGCAGCAGTAGCAATAGGGACAACAATGATATTCCAGGTGGAGACATTGGATGTCATGTTTTGTATAGAAAGTCCTACGTGTCGTCTCTGTACTCTCAGGTCCTTGGAGTTAGTAGTTAGTACTTTTAATGAATCAATCTGATATTTTGTCTTGATGCCTCGAGGTTTTGATATTGCATGTGTATAATTTTAATAGGGAAGTTGATGTTTGTAATCCTCGAGAAGAGACGGTACAGGATGTGTACTTATGAACCAGGATGTAATTGAAATACATTGGTTCTTGATAAAAGAGTTTTCCTGTGTTTGGATCTCTTTGTAAATGGTTTTAATTTTTAGTGATTTTTAGTAATCCGCTGTAAATGATCGCTTCCGTTTAGTAAATGATGTTTTGACAGAATGTTGCACCACAAGTACGAGTAAAAGGCAGTGACATATCAGTCAAAGTTGTCACCACATCAACATATAGTCCTATAACTAGCCCACCTTGGTACAATTCACACCACTAGAATCAAGGGTATTCAAACCCAATCGCTGAGGTACAACCATAGTTGTCCTCTAATCACATTATGTTATAATCACCGAGACACGACCAGAACCATTCTCAATCACATCATATGTATGAGGCATGACCATAGCCAACCTCCACAATCTTCATTATGGATGACAAGGATATATCCTCAACCTGCCACCCCCACATACTCAACAATATGCGCTCTAAGTTTCCCTTAGGAATACTCGTTTCACCATCCAACAAGTTCTGACACTGATCTACGACACATGGCACTACCTAATTAGAGTTTTACTTGATTAGTTATGCCAATTGTGTGAATTAAGACTGCATCAAACAAGTGGACATACAAACCCTAATTCACTTCTAGCAAGCATATACATATCACAACTTTAAAAAGATATAAAATGTGTGAAACATAATTTCTCATCTCACCATCACATGGTACTATTCACTTGCCATTCACGAGACCACACTAGTCATCATACTATCACAAGATATAAATCCTTTTCACAATATCACATGGTATCAACCCTTATTAACATAAGAGGATTACACCTCATTCAGGGCTCAACTATGCCCAAAGGTCATTAAGACCATCATACTATTCCCTGCAAGATCATCATTATCTTTGCATGCCTTATAACAATGCTCAACAACATCACTTACATATAATACACCAGATCAGCACAATATTACATTGATGAGCTAGGAGATATTCATAAACAATCATAGTAGGGTTATATTAACATTAAGAACATTCCTTTATTACATCAACATGCAAGGAATCTAGATAGGATTAACCCTCATCATATTCATAATGCACATGTTTAACAAAAGCAAGTATCAACCATGTGGGTATGACAACCACCAATTAACACATTAAGGTTATGATCATGTTCAGGATGTTATTTCACCATCATACCATCATATATGAATGTTAAACATGAATACTCATCTTTATCTATTTGCATTAGAGTTGGGTTCAACTAGATAAATTATATTAATGTTACTAATCAACACTTATACCCAAACCCTAACTCACGACATCCCCATTGGATCATAGATGCATCAGGTGAAGCATCAACATCACATTCCATACTATTCTTAAGTATGAACCCACACATAAATCAAGGTGTAACCATTGGGTTATACCATACTAGGGTTTCAACATCATTAACATAGTACTTCATGATTGTATTAGTCATTCAAGGACTATTCATAGCCAATTACCATCATTTAGTTATATTAAAGCTAGGTATAACAAGCTATACCTCATTAGGGTTTCATACCAATATAATATGATTATCATCCTTTCTATTCATATGAGTGAATAGGTAAGACTACCTTATTAAGGGTAACCCTCCATTTGTTCCATCATTATTCAACCCATACCACCATACCTCCATGTCACCCAGAACCATTGGATGTTTAAAAGGTAAGACCATTGGTTGTTTACATAAGTAAACACATTAGCTAAACCACCTATGAAGTCCTTGATTTGTTCTCTATAAAGAGTCACCATCTAACCCTAGACATCCCTTGATTAACAACACAAAAAGTGCCATTGAAAGTAGGGTAAAACCCACAATCGACTGTTCATTTATAACAATCCATCCATTGTCAACAAGTAAGCTCCTTAAGTTGATCATATAAAGGAAACCATCTAAATTACATTACTAGGACCAACATATTACATTAGCCATCATTCCACTTTATTGGAGGAATAAACATTATATCTTGACCATTGGGTCAAGTTCATATATTAAAACCGTCAATTATAGTATATGTCTGACCATTGCATCAAGTTACCCAAGAAACCATTAGTCTAAGGCTTAAATGAAGTTACAACTATATTATTAACTCATCATATATTTTGGAGAACTGATCCACCATCATTAGTGACCATTAAGTCACCATAGGTTGTTAGATCAGCACTATATTCATTAATTAACATCAAATATCAAACTAATATCACCATTGATTGATAGCATCATTAGGGTACTTAGTTGTTAATCACTAGGCTTCTAATTAGGCCAAAACATGACCTAACGGGTGAACTTCAGTTGACACCCTTGGTTACCACCATCAATTGTCCTAAAGACAACACCATAGGGTTGTTACAATGGTACCATCATCGGGTCATGGGTTTATAGAAGAAATCAACTTAAAACCCTAAAATTGACCATTGGTTGATAGGTGCTTAGCACCATCGGTTGTCAAACCAACCTGATCCAAGTCATATTATACCTTAGCAATAATGTACACATGGTCACAGGTTCATCTATAACTGAAATCAGAATAGGGAACATTATACAAATCGAAATCCAAGTCAAAATAAGTTTTTAGTGCATGGATCATCATTTTCAAGCAAGAACATGATCTAGAAAGATTATGGTAAGCAATAAAATTGGAGCAAGTTATAAAACTTACCTATAATGAGAATATTAAACCACACACAGAATAAATCTCGAGAAGGTAGGTTAGAAAATCCAAGCATAAGCTATGAACTCGTCCATCTTGCACCTTTCTTCATCAAATGAGCAAACCCTAAGCATAAGGAGCAAGAAAGGTAGGGTTTTAGAGCTTTAGAGAAATTTCTACCATGGAACAACAAGGTTCCGACCTGGAGGAAGGTCTAAGGAAGGAGAAGATCAAGAGAAATAGAGAAGGAAGGAAGAATATAACTTTCCTTGGTCGAAATCCCTATAAGATGGCCTTGGAAACCCTAGGTAGGACTAAATGGAGCTCTAGGAGACCTTCTTCTCCAAAAAGAGGTTGTCTTCTACCTTAGAGCACTTAGTTCTGCACAAAAACAGAGTGGATTAGTTTCTCCAGGTTAGAGGAAAGAGAAAGCAAGCATAGATTCATACTTGGGCAAGGAAGAGGTAAATATAGCCCATGGATAAGGGTGGAGCAAGCATGAGGTGTAAAAGTTGTTTCCCCATGTTTCTATGGCCTTAAACTATTAAGAATATACAAGCACAGACACAAGAAGCTCCCCCACCATCCTGATAGACCTTCTTAGCTTTCCTTTGTCGAATTTCCCAGCTAATCACATAATTCATTAGTTGATAGCTACTAAAGGTAGCTCATCCGTAAAGGGGTAAACCCTAAAATAGCTTTAGAGAAAACACCTTCAAACCAAGGATTAAATAGGTTCCCTCATGGCTCAAAAAGATCAATAATGATGAGATAATATCCAATGAACATAATTCAAGTGATAAATTGTAAATAAAACCTCTCAATTGGGTAAATTGTAGAAAAGTACAAAATGTGCATAAAATTGCATAACTTGCTCAAACAGTGTCCAAATTGGACCAAATTTGAAAATTAAGCTTATATTATGATTTCAAATCATATAACAAGGTTATATTAGGGTTATAAGAATTCAATTAGGATGATTAAGCTTATTAAACTCATTAAGCAGGTTTAGGGGCCTTACAACTATAAACCCCTAACAGGGATTTTGCCTCTGAAATCCAAGGTAAACAAAGATGAGTACTTCCTTTGCACCTCAACCTATTACATTCACAAGGTTACTTGCATATCATGGTGATGTCACATCATTCATACATATCTCCTCTTGGGTTAGCACAAAAACCCTAACCTAAGAAGACATTCTCAACATGGAATGTAAAAACTTGTTGTGTCATCTGTACAACTCTAGTAGTAATGTTCAACTTTAAATTCTAGCTATCATCCTAAAATTATATCTATTGTATCAACACATTACTCAAAAGTCATACTTGCTAGATTTTTACCAATCATGACATGTGTCCCATACCATTCCTTGAAGCATATAAAAAAGGCGATGTATCCATCCTTTTTTTTCTAGATACATTGACACCAGAACACTTGTCAGTTCTTTTTCAGCATCAAAAGAAATGCTGACACTGGAACCGGTCATTCCATACAAGTAAACATCATTCCTAGTCAACCTGGTTAGGGGTGAAACAACAACACTATCTTCACCTTACTAGGATTTACACAACCTACTTAGAAGACATATCATGATCCCATAAAGAAATTTAATCAACCCCATCTCACTCTTGTACAACTTATCTCATAGCTATTGCTGCTTCAGAAACCCTAAGGTTTTTGAAGAAATATTGATCATATTTTTGACCATATTTGAAATACTTTGACATGTAATCATTCAAAGCTTGATATGACTTGTATGACATGACTGGAACACTCTATTCCTCATATTCATAAATTCTATTTGTACATTGGTTAGTCTAAAGGACATAACTCTAAAGTCATCATGGTCATGTGAATTATGTCATCAAAACTAACTCTTATGCATTGATATTTGATCATAGGTTTATCTTAAAGGAACACAATATCACATATCTATTAACCAACAAACCATCTATCCTTGATAGTGGTCTTGCGCATCTATCACTGAACCATACACAACATTATAGAATCACTTTTGTTTTTCCTTCAAAACAACATTTAGAGGGTCATCATCAACTCTCTCTCCCTCTCTCTCTACAGAAGAGGAATACTTGGAATGTTCATTTAATAAACATCTCCAACCTTGACATATTTCTCATATTATTAATACATCTTGGATACTAGGATTCATTACCTTGTTATCCACCTCATGTGCTATAAGCAACTCACATCCTTATATCATCTACTTTTATCAACATAACAAATATCAAGACATATAAGAGGAGTCTTCCTAATTATTGGAAGGCTCAAAAGAAAAACCATCACAAACTTTATGAACTTGGAACCATAGTCCAAACAACCTTATGCTATAATAAGCTATCCACCCTCATGTTTACAATGAATCCACACATACCAAGTGGCAATGATCCACTTGAAAGTTGTGCCCTGGATAGGAAAGACACAAAAGGAAACACACTTCCCATATCATAGAAACATTGTTCAAGGTCACTAGCAAAAAGGTAATCAGTTCTATTTTCATTATGCAAGTTACAACTTCTTATGTATCATTTTACCTTATTCATTTTTGGTTCCTTGCCATTAGCATAGGAATCATCATGATTAACATATCTCGTTACTCCTTCCTTGATGACTATTTATCACACTTGATATGTTCTCTTATTTTATTATGTTTTTCAACCACTTATCGATAGGTAAATCATCATATTCCACATTTTCTTCATTAAATCGGGATCATCTCCCTTAATTTCTTTCACATGCCATGCTGATTTTTCATTAACACTTTCTTACACACATAGGTTGGTCTGAGATTAACTCAGGTTCCACCTTATTTCTTTGTCATTGTTCCCATTCATCTTCTCGTTTTGTACTTGTTATAGGAGTTCTCTCTATCTTATGTGGATTTCATACCTTGATTCACTTTATAAGCATAGACTTGTTTCTCTTTTACCTTATTAACTTCTTGAATCACATCTCCAAGAACTCTTTTCCTTATTTGAATTCAGATTTAGATTTCATGGTGTTGTATATTTCTCTTATATTTACCAAACATTCTAGTTTTGATAGATAATGATGCAATTCTCATCTTCTTGAAGGTAGGATTGAGATATTCACACCATGATTTCTTATTCATTATGCTCTTTAGATTGTCTCAAAATGACTACTTGATCAGAGTAATCAGAAAGATAACAATCTAAGAGTACCATACTTACCTTTTCTTTAATAATTGAATACCTGGCCAAGGCATCCAAATATTGAGATTAAGCAGTATGCACCATATTTTTATGTCATATTCCTAACTTAGACATCATCATAGTCTTAAGTCTTAGTGTCCTTGTAGACTCAGTGGACCTAAAACTCTGATACCAACTTGTGAGAACCCATTACACTAAACGAGATTACTCAAAACATAAAACACAATCAATCACTGATTAATCACATACCCAAAAATATGGGTAGATTAAAACCGATTTCAACATCAACACCCACTCAAAAATATTTGCATAAGAGCCCAAAATTTTTCTTGTATCCATATTATGCCAAGAATTTGATACAAATTGTTCTATTGTCTTAGCCACAACATATATATACAGGAGAACAATAATCGTATATGCCACACAAACAAGCATTAATATGCCAACAAAAGTCTGATTTATTTGAAACACCATATACAAACTTTTCCTGCCTGCACCTAAGAGTACAAGGACGACTCTAGGACACACTAGACATCTAATCAACTTTATCAAAGATTCATTACTATAGCTCCTCTTTGCTACCACATGTTTGTTTTTGTCACTTCTGATTACCTAAAAAAATGTGGCAAACCACAAGGGTGAGACCCATGTCCTAGTAAGAGATATAACCTCCAACAACGTTTATTGATTACAACATTTTTAAGTAATTAAACAGTTAAGTAGTTTAATCAGATATAAAAAATAAGACCAACACTACTGATGATTAACAAAATCCATAAAGGAGCATATAATAACTATCATCATTAGCCAGACTATCATCCTTTATCTTGTTGACAAGTCTAGTAACAACATTAGTATGTCTAATAACATAGAATATCTATCATTAGTATAAAAACAACATATGCATATCTAGCATCATGAGAAAGTCTAGTAACATAGAATATCTATCATTATGAATAAGTTTAGCCTCATAAGCATAGCTAACAACATTAGTATGTCTAATAGGTTGAACATATCCACATCATAAAAAGAGCTAACAACATATGCACAACTATCTGGATGAGCATGATTAGCTGTATATGCATCATTATTTACATAGGCATGGCTAGCATGCTAAACATAACTAACAACATTAGATAGCTAGCATCATGATTATAATCAACAGTAGCAATATAGTTATCAACATAATCATGGCTATTGTATGTACGCACCTACAATCTTAAGCATATGCACAACCTATGTATATCTACTATCTCTTAATTTCACTAAGCATCATCTTTATGTAAAGTTAACAAACAAGGGTTATCATCCAATGTGAAACATTGTGTATAACCCTAAACAAATATGCTACTCGGTTGTATTACATCTTTTATTAAGCTCTGGGGAATTTGAATTGTACCATTCAAAGTCCAACTGACCCCTGCATAGGGCTATTTGGTTCTGTACAAGATCTAGGAGTGTCAGTATCCTAAGATCTCTTCCCTTCAGTCAGTATGAGTAAAAGGTAGTGAATATTAGTCAAAATTGCCACCATAGTGACATATAGTCCTGTAACTAGCCCACCTTGGTACATGTCATGGTGCTAGAATCAAGGGTATTCAAACCCAATCACTGAGGTACAACCGTAGTTGTCCTCTAACCACATCATGTTATAATCATTGAGACATGACCACATCCATTTTAAATCACATCAGATGTATGAGGCATGACCATAGCCAACCTCTACAATCTGCATTGTGGATGACAAGGATATATCCTCAACCTGCCACCCCCACATACTCAACAATATGTGCTCCGAGTTTCCCTTAGGAATAGTCATTTCACCATCCAACAAGTTCTGACACTGAAGATGGTTCAACAACACATGTCACTACATGATTCGAGTTACACTTGATTTTTTATGCCAATTGGGTGAATTAAGGTTGCATCAAACAAGTGAGCATACAAACCCTAATTCACTTCTAGCAAGCATATACATATCACAACTTTGAAAAGATATAAAATGTGCAAAACATAATTTCTCATCGCATCATCGCATGGTACAATTCACTTGCCATTCATGAGACCACACTAGTCATCATACTATCACAAGATATAAATCCTTTTCATAATATCACAGGGTATCAACCCTTGTCAACATAAGAGGATTACACCTCATTTAGGGGTCAACTATGCTCTAAGGTCATTAAGACCATCATACTATTCCCTACAAGATCATCATTGTAACACCCCTAACCTGGGTTATGGCCTAACCCTAGATGTTTGGCTTAAGTAAGATGATTACAATTTGTTCTTATCTTTTGGGGAAAAGTAATCAAGGCCTTTGTGGAGTTTATTATCAAAATTGAGTATACTATGTGTGCATTATATGCTAATCTAAGTAAAAAGTGCAATTTACTCAAGATAAGGGTTATGTTGCAAATGTTACATGTTGAATATATTCTAAATATTCTATATATCATGAAAGAGAATATGATGCTAAGTGGTGGATCATGTATAACCTAAACCTCAAGTGAGAACTTGTGTAAAATGCTAAGTGCTTGGTGCATCAATTGTAGTACAATCTACAATATGTACAAAATGTAGGGATAATGTGTAATTTACAACCTCTACATTGTTTTTACTCTTACTTAGTGTTACCTATAGGAAAGAGAAAGAAGGAGGGAACATGATTGAAGCATCTTGAAGAGTTAGTACTCTTAATAATAAAGAAAACAAGAAAATGCATAAAGTTGGAGTCATGCACGTGAGCCATATTGATCAAGGACTAAGGGAAGGAGCTCCTATCGGCCATAGGGCCATAAGGAGGGAATCCTATCAATTTGTGGAGCCTTAGTTTGACCCATGATGGGAAAGACACTTCAAGAAAGATACAAGGCATCAATTTGCTTTTGTCTTGGAAATGATGGAGTGGAATATAATAAAAGCTTAGTGGATGAAAGCTTGCCCTAGGAGACAACTCAAGAGCCACCCCTTATCTTTTCTTTATCCTTTTGCATGGCAAGATGATAGTAGCATGCATGCAAAAGCATGTGTCGACCTTGCATGGCTAGGTGGCATGAAGCACCTTAAGTAAGTGACACTTATGACTATGTTTTCTATAAACCTCAAGTATAAATACCTTGAACTTCATTTGTTGGCAAGATTTTTGCTTCTATCAAGTGGCCTTTCTCTTGTATCATGCAACACCACTTCTTGTGTCACCCATGGTGAAGTGGGTTCAGTGGTATCGGCCAAAGATGAGAGATATCGGACAAAGAAGGTTGAAGCAACCACTTAAGGTAATATCGCCCAAGATGATGAAGGATGTCGTGTAAGAGTTTGAAGCCCAAGTCGTGGAGCTTGGAGAAGGTCCATCCTCAACCTTGGAATTGAGAAAGTGAGTCTTGAAGCTTGGAAACTCATAAGAGGTGGGTTATATAACTCAAACCCTTCAATATTATTTATCCTTTCTTTAATGTTACTCAAATTGATGATTATTTGGAAATTAGGGTTTCCTATGATCAATTGATGTAACCATGGGCTCTAAAATGTAATTAGGATTGTTATCCATAATTTTGAATTCAGATTAGTGATTTTGAGGTTAATGATGATGCCATCATCATTGGATACCCGATATGATTTGATCACTCTTGAATAACCCGATATGGGTTGAAGACCTTGCAAACCGACATGGGTTGAAGACTTGGGAAAAATGATATTGGACCCAATATGGAGACTTGCCTGACATGTAGGTAAGTGATAGTAGGTCTTATGGATGACATGAAGGATCCTTATTTAACACTTGTACTTAGTACAAAGGTGAAACAATACCTTTTGTAAAACCCTAGAATGAGGATATATTGCCCAAGATGGATGGCCGATATGTTGCCCAAGATGGATGGCCGATATGTTGCCCAAGATGGATGGCCGATATGTTTCTCAAGATGGATGGTCGATATGTTGTCCAAGATGGATGGCTGATATATTTACCAAGATGGATGGCCGATATTGAAATGACCATCATCAAACAAACAAACAAATCATTACTAATTAAACAGAATAAACATAAACAACAGATTAACAAAAATCACTAAAATTTAAAACCATTTTGCAAGGAGATACTTGTCCAGAAAACTTTTACTGAAAGATCCAAAACTCATACATATCATGATATACATTATACAATATTGTTCCATCTCATCTCGAGGACATCATATAATAGTTGTTCTATCAAAACACATATTGGAGCAACATAAAACCTCAAGGCATTCAAGCCAAAATCTCATATCATTCATGAAACCAGTACGAACCAACTCCAAGGATCTGAGAGTATAGAAACGAATCATAGGACCTCTATCTACAAGACACGACTGACAGTACACTCAACCTAAGCTGTCACTACTGCCTCAACTGTTATTCCCCCTCTGCAGAAAGATCTTCGCCACCTCATGCAAGTCCACCTAAAAAAATGTGGATCCCACGGGGTGAGACAATTGTCCCAGCGAGAGATATAATCTCCGCCGGACATATTATTATCATAGATTAAGCATTTATAAACTGAGCAGAGGTTCTTTTTATATTAACATGTGGGATAATTCACTGTATGAACAGAATGAAGTAATCTCCTTTCTTAAGGAGAACATTGCATCTACCCATGGTAGAGTTATAAATCATCTCTCTGCTTTGTAAGGAATGTAAAGAAATATAAATATCATCTATCAACTAAGATGTATAACTGAATTGTGCATCAATCAATGTTTCTCGTATTCGATCCTTAAGCAGATATGCAACACAACTGATTACATTTTTCAAGCACAATATGCCCAGAGGAGATGAGGTATACCTCTCGTACTCCAACCCACCATGACGGTGTAAAGCATCGATTCCATACAAGGTCAATGGATGAGATGGACTCCACGACCACATCCGTCTCGGTCAGTATGAGACCGCAGGCAGGACATCTTATGTCACTGCTAAATAGCTTTCCAGGGTATACTGGCAACTTTACTATAGAGCCACAACGTCAACTCCACTCTCTTTGGGGAGATGTCAATTATCAATCCCCGACCTTCATCATCATTGAGAGATTCATGATACATCCATCCTGGCATATATAATGGCGGATTGAGAGATTTCATGTTTATCTCACATCAATCCCACATTAGGACATAAGGATATTTGCGCCCATCACCCCCACATATTAAAAAATATGCCCTCTGGGTTATGCTGCGGAGCAACTCGTTTCACCATTCATCAAATTCTGATGCTGATGGATCTATGGTCAGGGCACTACATGATTAGATTCCACTTGATTAATTAAGTGCATTACCGTATCTTTTAGCATCAGTCAAGTTTCAAACAAGAATTATTATAACAGATGCTACAAAGAAAGGTATAATACATCTATCAAGTACTTTTCAAATCTTCGAAACACATATAACATTTAGGATCTCAATCCTTTATTTCATTACTGGGAATTCTCATCCCTTAACATTATCATCATGATTACTATATCTAGGTATTCAAACCCTTAGTTCATAACTCAACATTATTGCCTCTGTAACAGGTAACCATTACCTCTAGGTCCTCAGATCAAGGTATTCATTTCACTTGTTGTACAAGTATTTACATGGTTCACAAGTCCATTACACATCTTGTCACCTCTTACTAGGCAACAACTTATTCACATGGCTCACAAGGCCATTACACATCTTGTCACCTCTCACTAGGCAACAACTTATTTGCATGGCTCACAAGGCCATTACACATCTTGTCACCTCTCACTAGTCAATAACTTATTCACATAGCTCACAAGGCCATTACACATCTTGTCACCTCTCACTGGGCAACAACTTATTAACATGGCTCACAAGGCCATTAATCATTATACTTGTTGTATAAGTATTTAAAATGCCTTACAAGGCTTATGCAATAAGAGAAATACATCATTCCCCATTATTAGGGTTAGGGTTTCCTTTTATAGCCAAATAGGGTTTCAAGTTAATATTATCAGTCCAGACTCTAATTCATTGCTCCACACATCTAGGAGCATATATTCATATAATAAGTATGGAATCATACTTATCTATTCTCATCATTTATCATTAAATGATTATCATCACAAGGTATGAGTTTCTCTCTCATCCTCTAGGATATTGATTACATCATACTTTATTATCTTGGCTTGACCCTTTCTCAAGGTATGTTAGCCTACACTTATCAAAGTGCATTACATCTCAATGTAACAATTGACATGACACACTTCATGTGTTACTCATCCAAGTATATTGGATTAAGGTGCATCAACCTTGAGGTGTTGGATGTGGTATTTATCATGCCTTTATGTATTACTTCCCTCATTGCTTTTAACTTACTTAAGCTCATCAACTTATCTTGTATTAGGGTATATCCCATCCTAATACTTTATGCACTAACACATCACATTTATCATGTAGTGTATTGGCCATAAGTCACACATTTGAATTACCCAACTATCATCAAATGATATAGACTCATCTCGAGTTAAGGCATTGTTGATATACCATTATGAACCACTTTAGGTGTTCTACCTATCAAGGTATTAACCAAACCACATCATTACTTGGTGTTACACTCATCACTCCTAAGAGTGTTTTACCCTCACCTTTACAAGGTGCATCGGATTGAATCATGTATGTCTAGTTGAACACATGTATTGGGTTAGGTGTATATTAACCTAGACATCATCATATCACTCATACCCTTATCCATCAAGGTATCATCCATACCAATCATATGGTGTATCATCTTCACCATACTTGAGTGTAATGTCCTCACCTCACTTGAAGATATTGGCCACACCCTACTTTAGTGTATTGGCCATCACATGTACTAGGGTACTAACCACCTTGCCACTCTTGTCATCTAGTGTATTGGGTTACCCTCCATCTTATTTTTGAGATAGGTTCTCAACACCATATCGGGTATGAGGGGTGTGTGTGCTTACCACACCATATCGGTTTTAAGGTGTGTGTGTGCTTACCACCCCATATCGGTTTTCAGGTGTGTGTGTGTACTTACCACACCATATTGGTTTTCAGGTGTGTGTGTGCTTACCACACCATATCGGTTTTAAGGTGTGTGTGTGCTTACCGCTCCATATCAGTTTTAAGGTGTGTGTGTGCTTACCACACCATATCGGTTTTAAGGTGTGTGTGTGCTTACCACACCATATCGGTTTTAAGGTGTGTGTGTGCTTACCACACCATATCTGTTTTAAGGTGTGTTCTTGACCTCCCATCGTGCAAGAGGTGTATACTACACCACCATATCATGCAAGAAGGTATAAAATCACATTCATATCGTTTTAGTGAAGTAGGTGCATCACCATATCGGGTTAGATGTGTGTGCTTGTGTGCTTGAACCCAATATCACTTTACCTTTGATGATGTCATCACCATCAACCTCTAGACCTTTGTTCTTACTGTTCTAAGTCATGGACAACAGTACCATGAATCTTTTAGAACTAAAAGGATCATCAATTATTCAAGAGAAATCAAAATTGCAAGTGGATCAACAAGTATGACAAAATTGAAGGTGCATAATAATATAATTGGATTCAAGTTTTATAACCCGCCTTAAGAACAACTTCAAAAATCCAAGATCCAAAGAATCACGTTCCTAAGGTTGAATATGAACTTCCAAACTCCTCTATATGCAAATAATCACCATGGATAAGTAATTGGTGAAGAAGAAAAGAAAGGAAGATCAGAACCCTAAAATCATGCTTCAATCCAAGGTTGAAGATGATCTTTGCCTCACCTTAGGGTTATGTATGAGCTCCTTCTTTCTCCTTAGCACTTTTTCATGATACCCTACTACTCTTGCACGATATGCCACCACCCATGCATGATATGCCACCACCCTTGGCTGATATCCCCCTCACGTGTGATCAAAACACTTCACTATGGGCGATATCACCCTACTTGGCTGATACCACCTTACTTGGCCGATATGAACTTGCTATGGATGATACCCAAGGCCCTATGCACGATACCACTTCACTCCTGCACGATACAAGGACCCTATGCATGATACCTTAGGGAAGTAGTGTGGTAAGATCCGAAAAATTTCACTAAAGGGTGAAAGAAGGGGTATATATACTTGTTGTTCATGAAGAAGTGTGAAAATGAGGTGTCATCAATTTGAGCTACTAGGTGCCCCGTGTCCATGCATGGGTGACACAAGTACATGAATGAATTAAAATTTATCTTGACATGAAAAACACTTGAGGATAATCTAGGGATGAAATTTCGTCCATTACTTATCCCTTTGAATAAAATATATCAACAAAACCACCACTTTATTCACAACCCGATACAACTTTTCTAAGGAAGTTGTAAACCGATACACTTCACCTCCTTGAGGTGATTTGCACATAATGGACTTTTACAAGAGTCTAAAAAAAGATATGAGACTCCTCCTTTGGATCCTTGGCCGATAGGCACTCATATATAAGCTTTTCAACTTGATACAACTCAAGTTAGGGTTTAATAGTCAACCCCTTTCTTGGTCATTTTATCACCAAGACTACCATCACTCATAATTGATTCAAACATGGTGTCTCATTAATTATCTCTCCTATAAATGACACATAGAGGAATCAGGGACACTCTAGAGGTGGTAATTTGCATATCCACCCTACATTTTGGGTAAATTACAATTTGTACCAAAATTGGTGCACAGCGGTACTAACATTATTCAAACAAGATCAAACTTGGCATTTAGGCTTTCCACAAGCCCCCACTTAGCATCACTCTCTCTCTTATGATGATAAAACACTTAAGGAATGTTCAATATGTGACATTTTGCAATATAACCCCTCATCTTGGGTAAATTTCACTTTGTTCCAAAACAAAGGAACATTGCTCAAACAACATTTAATCAGGACCATACTTGAAACATAAGTGTGTCACATGATAACAAAACCCCTTGGAGGATTATATTAAATCTCTAAGAAACTTACTTAGCCAAAACAAATAGGGTAAACTTATAACCCAGGCTAGAGTCATTACAAGTTATAAACCCCTAACAAGGATTTTATCCCCGAAATCCTCAGGTAAAGGGAGACAGATATTATTACAACCCCAATTTTTGGGTTTGTTTGGGTGAGAATGTAATTTCTCACATTAAATACAATTGGACAAATAATGATACAATTTGTTGCGAATAAATGGATTTCTTTTACAATAGCCTTGATGATTGTGTTGTGGGCTTTATTGGCTATTGGGCCCAATAACAAGGAAATTCAATTAATAAATGAATAATTGAGTTTTTGAGAAAAGAAAGATGTGGAAACCTCTAGAAGTAAAAAGAGTATAATCCAAAGTTGGATTTCGTGCCTATTGGGTTCCTTGGGTCCCAAGGAGTCCAAAATTGCAAAGATAAAGCAATAAGAAAAGAAAAGATCAATTAGATATTTCTTTTTTAAGAAAGAAGTTGAAAAAAATGATAAAATGTGGAAAATAAGTGGAAAGAGGTATAATCGGGTTATCCTTGGTGGAATTTTGTATCCCAAGGATTCCTAATAATACCAATGAGGAAAATAAAAGAGAGATAAAGAGAAATCCTCAAAAGGAGATATTTTAATGAGAAATAAACAATGATAATGAGAAATAATGCATATAGATGCATCTAGAAGGATAGTAAGTATCCTTAAAAAGTAATTTCGAAATCTGGGAGTTTCTTGGGATCCAAGGAGTCCCAATAAAGAGGAAAGAAAGAGAAAATACCAAAATTGCAAAATAAGAGGATAATGTGATACATTATTAATGAATTATGTGGTTTTGTTAAAAAGGAAGTATTTCCTACTTGAGGAAAATATATTTTCGAGGACAATGAATTAAAATCCAAGAATAAAGAGAATAATGGCAAGGATTTTCGAATTCCTAAATACCCAAATAATAGAGGGTATCAAAAGGGTATAAAAGAGAGAGTAGGATTACTTCTCCATGAAGGAATCAAATTCCTAGTAGGAAAGAGCTTTGTTTCTTCATGGGCAAGCGTCTTAGGGTGTGGGCAACCACCCCTATATAAAGAGTTGAACTCTAGTCGAGTCCAGAAAGATCCCACACACCCCTCTCTCCCTTCTTCTTGCTTCTCACATGACAAACCCTAATGAGGGGAGTGTATTCCTTTTTCCGAGAAGCAATGAGGGGTGGTACATACTCTTGATAGAAGAAGGACGCTCTTATGATAACCAAGGGGTGATCAATCACCATCTCCTCGCTCTAGTCATCGCACAATGCTTGCAAGTGGGCTGTCAAACCGCGGAAAGCACATGCGTGGTGCTCTTGGAACTAGCCATCTTGGCTATGCTTTGCAGCCTAATTGACTGTGGTAGGGGAGGACGGAGGTAGGGGAGGAGATTCCGGCGAGATCCTAGCCTCAAGGTGGTGGGAGGCAACCGAGAAGCTCTACAGGTCGACGGCTAGGGCGACAGCCTGTGGTTTACAGGAAGAAGGGGCAAGGGTGGTGTTGGACCATTTTACCCCTCTGGGGTAAGGAGCGCCAACAACTTACCCGAGGGCATTTTGGTATTTTCAAAATGTTTACAAACCCAGTCGAGTTCGTTGCACGGAAGACGCCTACGTGGCAGCCCCCATTGGCCCGAAGTAACTTAATTTACAAAATTCATATCTCATTAACCGTAGCTCGGATGGATACACATAGAATATGGAAATTTCTTAGAAAAATGAGGCGAATCTAATAAAAATATATTTAGAAGCTAATTCCTCTTATAATTCGAAAAGTAATGGAAGTTAGCAACTTTAGTACTTTTATGTTTACAGAACCCTATTTTGATATGATTAATGTGGTTAGTAGGGTTTAATTGATGATTAAAGTTGATATCAACCTGTTAATCTTAAAGAGATACATTAAGATTGAAAAAGATAAATTTTGCACGTAATTGATTTAACTTAGAGTTTCATGTGCATGAAAAAGCTTTAATGGGCCTTGATGCCCTAATATTAGTGAATGAGATTATTAATGGCTTTAATTGATTAATTTCATGATTAAAGTTGGAATATGCTAAATCTAAGCTATTTCAAGAAATTTCTAATTGTGGTTAAATACCCTTAATGTGGAAATTAGGGTTTCCTAGTAGATAAAAGGTAGAATTAATTATAAATAACATTCATATGTGAATTAGAATTTTAGCTTTAATGTAAAAGAGGCTTAATGGACTCAATAGATGTTTAATTGTGCATTAATTTGGAACTAAGGTTATGTGATTGTAAATGGTAACCTCAATAACTTTTGTGAAGGATAGATGAGGAAATTAGGGTTTTTGTCATCTAAATAAGATCTTAAGATCTTAATGGGAAACAAACTGAGATAATTAGGGTTTGATGGATATTTTGATAAAAATAAAGTAAAAGTGGTAAAAAGGAAGTGAAACCCTAAATGCAAAGTAAATCCTAAAAAGAGGAAGAAACCCTAAAAAGGAATAGAAACCATAAGTAGCAATATGGGTTGAGTAGTTTTTGATAAAAAGGAATTGGATGTACATTTCAGGACTGAATTGTGCTTGCTTGCTTGATTCTGGATTACTTTCTTGTTTGGACTATTCATGCATATGAGTCTGCCTGACAGGTATGTGGTTACACATATGAATATCCCAAATTAGTTTCCCGAGGATTTTCGAGGTTTTATCGATGACATAAATTGTTGGTTGCATTTAATTCTTGCAAATTATAATGTGAATATGACTATCACATAAGAGATGTGCCTACTAGCTCAGATCCTAGTCCCCTCTGTAGCTTAATGGGTTGACCTAGTACATGGCTACCAATGGGGTAGGCCTATCAGGTCATTGGATTGCTTAGTATATGGCTACCAATGGGGTAGGTCCAGCAAGTCACTTTGAGTCAGAGATTGGACTACACTACCCATGGGTAGTGCCATGTGACTCAACCCTAGATATTGATCTACCTATTAGGTAGGATCATGTGGGGTTTAATAAGGATCTACCTAGAGAGAGGTAGTATCTCAGTCAACTGTAGGGGTAGCACAGAGATAGGGGATAGGAAAGGATTGAGTAGTATGGTTTAAAATGTAATCTTGGTTGTTAAATGATAATTGGCTGATTACTTGTTATTATAGTTACACGATTATTGTTTCCCCCACATACCAGCTTCTTGCGGATCGACGTTTTGTTTTTCGACGTTTTAGGTATAATGAAAAGAACAAACAGTAAAGTGGCATATGTGGAATTAAATGAGAATTAACGTGCACGGGAGGATTAGTTAGATCAGTATCTTCATGGTTAGAAGTTTAGAAATCCCAGTTTTTAAAAGGTAAGAAAAGTTTTATTTTATACCAATTTTTAGTTTAGTTGGTAAAGTTTATTAATTATTATTGATTAATTGTCGAACCTTTGATCCTGTTTATTGGATAATGGCTCTGACCTTCTGGTCTCCCTTAATTGGGGGTTACCAGGAGGCGGGGTCATTACAATTGGTATCAGAACATAGGTTCCTCACTTAATCTTTAATGAGTATTAAATTTTACAAATTCCATAGAACTGAGGGAGTTATTAGAGGATTATCTGAAAGACAGAGGTGTCTAGAAAAGGATCATGACCGGGGGTTGGAAATATTTTCCTCCGCACCACTAGTAGGAATACGAGGACTCCCGGATCTTTGTGACTTCCAGGCCAAAGTCTTAGGGTATGATTCGAAATAAGAAACCTTTAGGACTCTCTCATCTTGTTCATCCCTTCTCAACTCAAATTCTGTTAAGGACCTTAAGGATTAGGGTTTTCTCTCTTTTCCTCACCCTGTTGAGGCATGGGTAAGGTTGATAAGGATTAAGGGATCCTCCACCAAATTAATAAAAAGCATGTAAATAAGATGTCATGGACATAAGCTTAATAGAGTCAGCATAAAAGAATAGATACATGCTTAGGTCGTATGACACGAGTTGTCATTGCCCTCAGGAGAGACCTGAGGATAGACCTCCTTGTCAGGAGGATGAGTAGAAAGAGTTAGTCTTGGAGGTAGAGACATCCATTTTTTTTTTAAACAAGCCAGAGGGTTCTCTATTCATCCCACCCCTCTCATGTGGGCGAAATTATCAACAAAGGTACATCTCCTGCTTATAATATCACAGGTATCTTCCCAAAAAAACCCCCACACAAAAAACCCAAGAAAAAACCACAAAGAAACTCCAACCAAAGCATCTACAACCCTAAGTGGGAGGTTAGAGAGAGATGACATGATGTGTTAGATTTCATGGGAGACTAGATGTTTGGATAGACATGCCTTGGATGCCATATGAGCCATGAGAAGTTGATGACCAAGTACCTTTGGCAACCCAACCCTGGGAAGGGACGTGCATGTTTGAGTGAATGATAGCTCCTTCATGGATAAGGTTAGAGAAGAACGTATAGAAACCTTATGGTTTGTTGCAAGTAGGATATAGCTTTCACCCAGAGTACATCAGTAGTATGAGCAGTAAGTTAAAACCGAGGCCAGAAGGATAGGATGGATGGCTTATGAGATAAGCATAAGGGGCTATGGATAATCATGAGCAAACATAAGGTTGAACATAGGCATCACCCTTATAGAGGTATGCTTGTGAGTTTGATCCTTCATGGAGAGAGGACCTCTAGTAGTAAGGCTGGAGGTGGAGTTAGCTCTCGAGAGAGAAAGCAGGACTCAAGAAAGAAGGTTGGAAACCTAAAACCCCGAGATGTGAGGAACAGTGGGGACTCGAGAATGATGCAACCTAAGTGGATGATAGTGGTTGCCTCATGCATGATCCTTAGAGGCTGATGATATCTTAGTTTCCTTTAGAGGAACTAAACCCTAGAGAGAGGATGATGCTTCTGGTACCTATGTGCCTGTGGTATAGGTGTTTACCTTCTGAGATAGGAAGAAGAGTTCCTTAGACCTAGAGAGGTTAGGTAACCAGTTGTGTGGCATTATACCTAGTTGGTTGTCCTTGAGGAGGACTCAACTCAGAGGTGTTGCTCATATAAAAGGATCAAGGGAGTACATGACATACCTTGGACATGCTTGATTCATGGTTAAGAGATCGAGCATGCAGTTGGATACCCAAAGGAGAACCTAGGGTTCCTAGGCCTAAGAGGGGAAGTGTACCCGATGTTCATGATGATATTTGAGTCTCTATAGTTTCAAGAATGGTGCTCCTCATGTGTAGAGGTGAAAGAAACCCCTTAAGTTAAAGGTATGAGTGATGAATCCCTCATAGCTAAGTTGGTCTATTGATGAGGATGATAAAGTGTGACCTAGCATGGTTTTGTAGATGTCCGCTTGTACCTTAGTAGCTTGGTAGGGCTAAGCATGCTCGTGTAGATGTAGACCCTAAACATAAGGATGCCTGTGACCTTTGTTATCAAGATGTAGTTTCCTCCCATCCTTGGAGAGGAACCCTTTTGTAGGGTCTATACAAGTTTTGTTGGTTTTGAGGTAACCTAAAGAGGTTTCATAGGATCTTGAGAAGCTAAGTGAAAAGTACATGGCATGAGAATGAACCTGTAGACCCATAGATTACCATCTCTACGTGCATGTGGATGTGTTACCATTAAGGTAACCGATATGGAGTCTGACCAAGGTAGGCAGGTCATCATGACCCCTGTGAAAGGATGAAAGACAACCCACAAATGCAGAGAGAAATGATGAAGGCTTAGGTAAGGTTCTAAGTTGGACATGTACTATAATAGAATCCTAAGTCTGCCCTAGGGTCAGGTAGGGATAAGACTGATGGAAGAAGGAGTTGCCTAATTCGCTAGTTGCACATGACCATAGGGTCGGGAGGTAACAACTATCATTGTATGAGGGCCATGGGTTAGGAGATTGATCACCTTCATGAACTCATGGGACCCAAAGGGCAGATGAGTAGGGCACTCTATGGATACATAAGGGAAAAGGGATGACCCCAAAAGTGTCGGCACCCTATAGACCTAGAGGAGATGACCCAAGATTGTGTGGTGACCCAAGTAGGTTCCAGCTCAATTTTCCATGGAGGTAAATTTTGATATCATGATGTTTGTAGAGACATAAGTGGCTCATTTCAACTTAGATTTGAAAGTGTACTGGCAAGGTGGGCTGTACCATCTCTACTCTTGGAACATGAAGAACTCTGTATTTGGACTGCAGCCAAATGCTTATTTCCTCTTGTCATGGGAGGGAGAGATGGGATAGTACACATGCCATACACCAAGGATAAAAGATGATGCGAGTTGGAGCGTTGCTATGAGGTATGAGGATAGAGATGATAACATACCTTGTGGAGTGGATGGTACATGGATGGTTTACAAACACCAAGAGTATTAAGGTAGTCATCTTGTTAGGGTGTTGTAACATGAGCTATGTGGAGTTTGCATGTGGTATAAGGTTGAGTTTGATAACCAAGAGGATGGTCTCAGAGTTTCTTGATGAATATACACTTAGAGTTTGAGATGAGACTTAAGTGAAACACAGGGAGGTGTATGTATTTAACATTACCGAATATCTAAGGATGTGAAGTGGTAGTGGATGCTCTGGTTGAGATATAGATGCCTAGTTTGGCTAGAAGAGGTTGTTAGGCTAACCTTAAGGTTGAAGAGATAAGTTTGGCTAACACCCAGATGTATCAATAGAGGTTAATCAAGTAAATGATTGTTTGGTTAGCCAGTCTAGTCTGTGATTTAATGAAAGGATGGTTGTAGAACCTCAGATGTACTTCTTTGGAAAGGAAAGTGATGAAACCCTGATGAGAGTGGTTTAGGGTTTCTGAGGTATCGACCTTGAGGAATCATGACATACCGGAGATCATGATTTTAAGATCACCATATACCATGGTATTACTGGGATAATGAGTGGTAGCAGTACTATGGATGCTGGAGATGAGGTTGCATGTGGTATGCATGACAGAAGGTGAAGGATGAGCACCGGTAACCCAGTGCATTGATATAGAAGGTAAAGAGTTCCTGAGAGGGAATGGGAGTTCATCACTATGGATGTTGTGATAAGTCTCCCCTAGACCAAGGAAGGTCAATATGCAAAATGGGTTATGGTAGATCACCTTACCTATATAACATGAGAAAGAAAGAGTACTGTCAAGGGACAAATCCGGTTGAACTACATATGAGAGAGAGATGGTTCAACTACAACATGATGCGAGTTCAAAAGTTCTTGAGTAGGACCTAAAGGTTCACTTCCGTAAGGTGGAAGCAGATGCGTGAAGAACTCGATGTTAGTACAGTTTATCACCCTTTACTAATGGTTAGTATGATCCAGACTAGAGGGTCTGATGAGAGCATGTGTGCTCATTCAGGGTGATACAAACAGACAGTTCTTAAGATTTGATGATAACCACCATAGCCTTTATCGGGATGCAAGAACGAGGTTGTGTCAGTCAACACTTCATTAAGATGATGTTGGTGAAGAAGGCCTCGTGAAGGTCAATAAAGAACCACAATATGTGCATATGAAGTCACTTTGATCGTGCAATGGTTGAGAGAGAGCCCAGTGGTGACATGAGTCATGAGCTAATGCAAAGCAGACTGACATGTAGTCCGGGAAGAGTATTTCATGTGAAAATCCGACCCCTCTAAGCTACAATTGAGAAAGCTGAGTCCCTGATATATGGGTCCATTTGAGATGGATTGGTGGAGATGGGTGTGTTTAGCCTTTCCCCTCAGGATAACATGATGAATAATGAGTTCCATGAGTCTGATCTAGAGCACTATGTGAGGTACCCAAGCCATGTGCTGAGCCCTGAACCTATTCATCTTTTGAGAGGCTGAAATGTCCTGAGTCACCTATGAGGGTATGATATGCCAAGGTAAGAAAGAACTCAGATGGAAGAATATGAGAAGATGAAGGTTCTTGGGAAGCTACATGGAAAGGGGTGAATCCACATGGGAGCCCTGATGGACATAAGAAAGGCTTATCCTGTTTTTTTGCTTGATGGAATTTTGAGGGCAAAATTCTTATAAGAGGGGAAGGATGTTACAACCCCAATTTTTGGGTTCCTTTGGGTGAGAAATGGAATTTCTCACATTAAAGATAATTGGACAAATAATGATACAATTTGTTGGGAATAAATGGATTTTGTTTACAATAGCCTTGATGATTGTGTTGTGGGCTTTATTGGCTATTGGGCCCAATAACAAGGAAATTCAATTAATAAATGAATAATTGAGTTTTTGAGAAAAGAAAGATGTGGAAACCTCTAGAAGGCAAAAGAGTATAATCCAAAGTGGGATTTCGTGACTTTTGGGTTCCTTGGGTCCCAAGGAGTCCAAAATTACAAAGATAAATCAATAAGAAAAGAAAAGATCAATTAGATATTTCTTTTTTAAGAAAGAAATTGAAAATAATGATAAAATGTGGAAAATAAGTGGAAAGAGGTATAATCAGGTTATCCTTGGTGGAATTTCGTATCCCAAGGATTTCTAATAATACCAATGAGGAAAATAAAAGAGAAATCCTCAAAAGGAGATATTTTAATAAGAAATAAACAATGATAATGAGAAATAATGCATATAGATGCATCTAGAAGGATAATAAGTATCCTTAAAAAGTAATTTCGAAATCTTGGAGTTTCTTGGGATCCAAGGAGTCCCAATAAAGAGGAAAGAAAGAGAAAATATAAAAATTGCAAAATAAGAGGATAATGTGATACATTATTAATGAATTATGTGGTTTTGTTAAAAAGAAGTATTTCCTACATGAGGAAAATATATTTTCGAAGTCAATGAATTAAAATCCAAGAATAAAGAGAATAATGTCAAGGATTTTCGAATTCCTAAATACCCAAATAATAGAGGGTATCAAAAAGGTAAAGAAGAGAGAGAAGGATTACTTCTCCATGAAGGAATCAGATTCCTAGTAGGAAAGAGCTTTGTTTCTTCATGGGCAAGCGTCTTAGGGTATGGGAAACCACCCCTATATAAAGAGTTGAACTTTGGTCGAGTCCAGAAAGATCCTACGCACCCCTCTCTCCCTTCTTCTTACTTCTCGCATGACAAACCCTAACGAGGAGAGTGTATTCCTTTTCTAGGAAGCAATGATGGGTGGTACATACTCTTGATAGAAGAAGGACGCTCTTACGATAACCAAGGGGTGATCAATCACCATCTCCTTGCTTTAGTCCTCGCATAATGCCTGCAAATGGGTTGTCAAACCGCGGAAAGCACATGCGTGGTGCTCTTGGAACTAGCCATCTTAGCTATGCTTTGTAGCCTGGTTGACTGTGGTAGGGGAGGACGGAGGTAGGGGAGGAGATTCCGGCGAGAGCTGAGCCTCGAGGTGGTGGGAGGCAGCCGAGAAGCTCTGTAGGTTGACGGCTAGGGCGGCAGCCTATGGTTTGCGCGAAGAAGAAGGGGCAAGTGTGGTGTTGGACCGTTTTACCCCTCCGGGGTAAGGAGCGTCAACAACTTACCCGAGGGCATTTTGGTCTTTTTGAAATGTTTACAAACCCAGTCGAGTTCGTTGCATGGAAGACGCCTACGTGGCAGCCCCCCCATTGGCCCAAAGTAAGTTCATTTGCAAAATTCATATCTCATTAACTGTTGCTCTGATGGATATGCATAAAATATGGAAATTACTCAAAAAAATGAGGGGAATCCAAAAAAAATATAGTTAGAAGCTAATTCCTCTTGTAATTCGAAAAGTAATGGAAGTTAGAAACTTTAATACTTTAATTTTTAAAGAACCCTGTTTTGATATGATTAATGTGGTTAGTAGGGTTTAATTGATGATTAAAGTTGATATCAACCTATTAATCGTAAAGAGATACATTAAGATCGAAAAAGATAAATTTTTGCACGTAATTGATTTAACTTAGAGTTTCATGTGCATGAAAAAGCTTTAATGGCCCTTGAAACCCTAATATTAGTGACTGAGATTATTAATGGCTTTAATTGATTAATTCATGATTAAAGTTGGAATATGCTGAATCTAAGATATTTTGAGCATTAAAGTTCCTAATTGTGGTTAAATACCCTTAATGTGGAAATTAGGGGTTTCTAGTAGATAAAAGGTAGAATTAATGATAAATAACGTTCATATGTGAATTAGAATTTTAGCTTTAATGTAAAAGAGGCTTAATGGACTCAATAGATGGTCAATTGTGCATTAATTTGGAATTAAGGTTATGTGTTTGTAAAAGTTAACCTCAATAACTTTCGTGAAGGATAGATGAGGAAATTAGGGTTTTTGTGATCCAAATCTGATCTTAAGATCTTAATGGGAAACAAACTGAGATAATTAGGGTTTGATGGATATTTTGATAAAAATAAAGTAAAAGTGGTAAAAAGGAAGTGAAACCCTAAATGCAAAGTAAACCCTAAAAAGAGGAAGAAACCCTAAAAAGGAATAGAAACCATAAGTAGCAAGATGGGTTGAGTAGTTTTTGATAAAAAGGAATTGGATGTACATTTCAGGACTGAATTGTGCTTGCTTGCTTGATTCTAGATTACTTGCTTGTTTGGACTATTCATGCATCTGAGTCTGCCTGACAGGTATGTCGTTACGCATATGAATATCCTGCATTAGTTTCCCGATGATTTTCAAGGTTTTATCGGTGACATGAGTTAAATTGTTGGTTGCATTTAATTCTTGCAAATTATCATGTGAATATGACTATCACATAAGAGATGTGCCTACTAGCTTAGATCCTAGTCCCCTCTGTAGCTTAATGGGTTGATAGTACATGGCTACCAATGGGGTAGGCCCATCAGGTCATTGGATGACTTAGTATATGGCTACCAATGGGGTAGGTCCAACAAGTCACTTTGAGTCAGATATTGGACTACCTATGGGTAGTGCCATGCGACTCAACGATAGATATTGATCTACCTGTTAGGTAGGATCATGAGGGGTTTAATAAGGATCTACCTAGAGAGAGGTAGTATCTCAGTCCACTGTAGGGACATCACAGAGATAGGGGATAGGAAAGGATTTAGTAGTATGGTTTAAAATGTAATCTTCATTGTTAAATGATAATTGGATGATTACTTGTTATTATAGATGCACGATTATTGTTTCCCCCACATACCAACTTCTTGCTAACCGAAGTTTTGTTTGTCGACGTTTTAGGTACAATGAAAAGAAAAAACAGTAAAGTGGCATATGTGGAATTAAATGAGAATTAACGTGCACAGGAGGATTAGTTAGATCAGTATCTTCATGGTTAGAAGTTTAGAAATCCCAGTTTTTAAAAGGTAAGCAAAGTTTTATTTTATACCAGTTTTTAGTTTAGTTGGTAAAGTTTATTAATTATTATTGATTATTTGTCGAACCTTTGATCCTATTTATTGGATAATGGCTCTGACCTTCTAGTCTCCCTTAATTGGGGGTTACCGGGAGGCGGGGTTGTTACTGATATTATTCATTCATCATATCATCAAGTATCCACATAACATATTAATGTCATGGAGATACCATAGAACTTTGACCAACACAAAGTTCTTCGATACAGGGTTATCATAGAATCTATCACACATGACACATACTCCATTGTCCTTTTCATTATTGATTGTAGAGTCATCTCTATGTCAAGTAACACTTTTCTTAGTCCCAGAAACATTATACATACCCTATTTAACTCAGGTGTCAAACCTCACTGATTTTTCACCTTTCTCAACTTACAACTTTATGTGACAAGATTCTTGATTCTGGGGAGTCTTCCATACTCCTCATTTAGTTTAGCATTTCACTTCCAAGGAAAGACCAGAGTTACATTCTGTCACCCACTTAGGACTACAAGTCTTATCATACATCTACTGTGCCATCTAACCTGCTGACACAACACTAAACTTTCTTAATACTTGTACCAACTATCTCATTAGTTGTACATTCTCTTGTCATAAGGGGAGGTTACTTATCAATTAAGAACTTATCTTAGAGATATATTTAGATGTTATGTATAAGTTGCCTTAACAAATCTAGATAGGGATATTCTAAGGAATTATTTTTAGTTTAATAAGCTTTTTCTCAAAATGATTCTACAGTTGTTCCTTTGATTATTACATCCTTATCGATGTCATGTTTATGCATAGCATAAACCCGTAACATATGATGTCCATACTATAGTATGTAACTAGACTAATTTCATAGTTGGCTACTCTAGGTAACCAACATAAATCATCTGATTAGGAGTTATGTTTTTACTTTCCCATACCACCTGATATTTCTTAGATACTAGAATTCCTTACTTTGGTATCAGTCACATGTGTAAAAAACACATCACATCCTCATCATTTCCATCTCTCTGTTGTTATTACCAAATCCACACATATAAAAGGATCTTTCTTTCATCTTTGGGACATTATTTATTACACATATCTTTATCTTGGAACCAAAGTCCAAGATGAACTGATACTTTTCTAAGTATCCATCAATTGAATACTTTTAGCTCATGCACATCAAGTGTCATAAGACTCACTTGATTGCCATGTCCCTGAAAGGAAAGAACACAAAGAAACATATTCCTCTTATCACCCCATCATTACCCAGGGTTTTTTTTATCAAAGAGAAGTGATTATCATCTCCTTTAATTATTGCATGAACTTTCAACTGTTCACAAGTCATTTACTCTAATTTCATCCTAGTTTCCTTGCCATCAACATAGGAATTATAAGGTTGATTACATGTCATCACTCCTTTCTTTGTTATTGTCTAACATGTTCATGAACATTTTGTGATTTTATCACATTTCCCATTTCCACATCATGGGAAAAGATCTGTACTATTCACATAGGCTTCATCAGACATGGATCATTTCCCTTGTCCTCATTCTCTTTCTCATGAGGATTATACTGTTTACTTCCTCATACACACAAATTGGTTTGAGATCATATCAGATTCCATTTTTTTTGCACTAAGGATGTGATACACATCTCCATACCATATTTATAGTTTCATTATACTCACTAGATTGTTTCAGAATGACTACTTGATCAGAGTAATCAAAAAGATAACAATCTAAGAGTTCCATACTCACCTTATCTTCAATAGTTGAATACCTAGCTAGGGTATACAAGTACTGAGATTAGGTAGTATGCACTTTGTTTACTATCATACTCCTTACTTTTCATGTCATCAAAAACATAGGATTTAGCATCCCTAAATTTTCTCTAGGAATCACCTCTACACCTCATCCTCTTTCACACAGATAAGAGCAATTATAAAGCATTTAAAAGAATACTGATCAGAATATAAATTCTAGTCCTCATCATTTCTTCCCTATGTCCCCATAAGACAATCAATAGAGAAGTCAATAACAACAATCCTTCCTATGATTATCAGATAACATCAAGAGAAGGCATATCAAAATGAAAAAGCTATATCTGACTGTTACCCCTCACGGTCATCCACCGCTTTAGGTTGACTCAACGCATAGAGTCTAGTTGTTTCATGTTGTTGCTCTTGCCTTTTTACACTATAGGGCTGTAAATTTTCGCAAGCCTTGCCGAGTCTACCTCAGTTGTTGAGTCATTTCCTCCCTTCTTTTCAAAGAAAAGAGTTTAGTATGCTAAACATGTCCATACCTATAACATGTCTTTCCCTCGTACCATGGTCTTATCGGTCTTATTACCGATGTAGAAACTAAGCCATGGGTTCTTACAGGTGGAAAGTTAGGACTTTTGCCTTTACATAGTAATTACTACCCTGGTGCACTAGGCATTTATTGCACAGGTGGCACCAAAAAACTTTGTCTTTTTAGAACAACTAGGAAAATGTCTCTAGAATTATAGAGTCCTTACCTTAATTCTCAGCTTATTGCCCCTTCTTGGGCATTACCATCACAAATGTACTATCTGTCTATACTTTTGGCAGAGTCTATTTTCTTTCAATATGTTAATATTTCCCACATTTTAATTTCCACTATTCTAACATGACTATGTCATTCAGGACCCCTTATAGAGCCCAACATTTCTGCATTAAGAACAGGTAATCTAGGTTGTAATGCTAGTATCCAGTCTACTATATGTATCATTGTTGTTCTAACCAACCCAACAAGAGCATAAAAATAGGATTCTCTATCTTGATTGGAACTAAATGGGAATTCTCAGGAACTCATTCTTCTCTTGCCTGATCCCTTGCACCCTCTCTTGGTGCAACAACATTGCTCTCAGAAACGTGTTCCTCATGTTCTCCAGTCATTTTTAAACTTCACCCTTTCTTCTGCATAAGAAGAAGTCACTATAGAGTATACTGGAGGACACTAGAACAGACTCAACACCTTAGTCCTATGTCTTTGTTGACTCAGCAAACCTTAAGCTCTGATACCAAAACTCAAATGACCGTCATCAAATTGACAAACAAATCGTTACTAATTAAGCGGAATAAACATAAACAGCAGATTTACAAAAATCACTAAAATTTAAAACCATTTTGCAAGGAGATCCTTGTCTGCAAAACTTTTACTGAAAGATCCAAAACTCATACATATCATGATTTACATTATACAATATTGTTCCATCTCATCTCGAGGACATCATATAATAGTTGTTCTATCAAAACACATATTGGAGCAACATAAAACCTCGAGGCATTAAAGCCAAAATCTCAGATCATTCATGAAACCAGTACGAACCAACTCCAAGGACCTGAGAGTACAGAGACGACACATAGGATTTCTATCTACAAGACATGACAGATAGTACACTCAACCTGAGCTGTCACTACTGCCTCAGCTGTTATTCCTCCTCTGTAGAAAGATCTTCACCACCTCCTACATGTCCACCTAAAAAAATGTGAATCCCACAAGGTGATACAATTGTCGTAGCGAGAGACATAACTCTCTGTTGAACATATTATTATCATATATGAAGCATTTATAAACTGAGCATAGGTTCTTTTTATATCAACATGCATGATAATTCACCATATGAACAGAATGAAGTAATCTCCTTTCTTAAGGAGAACATTGCATCTACCCATGGTAGAGTTATAAATCATCTCTCTGCTTTGCAAGGAATGTAAATAAACATAAATATCATCTATCAACTACGATGTATAATTGAATTGTGCATTAATCAATGTTTCTTGTATTCTATCCTTAAGCAGATATGCTACATGGCTGATTACATTTTTCAAGCACACTTTTGCCCTGAGGAGATGAGGTATACCGCTCATACTTTAACCAACCACGACGACGTAAAGCATTGGTTCCATACAAGGTCAATGGAAGATCCATACTCCACGACCACATCCGTATCGATCAGTATGAGACCATAGGCAGGACATCTCATGTCACTACTAAATAGATTTCCAGGGTATACTGGCAACTTTGCTATAGAGCTACAGTGTCAACTGCACTCTCTTTGGGGAGATCTCAATTATCCATCCCCGACCTTCCATCATCATCGGGAGATTCGTGATACATCCATCCCGACATATATAATGGAGGATTCAGAGATTTCATGTTTATCTCACATCAATCCCACATTAGGGCGTAAGGATATTCACGCCCATAACCCCCACATATTCAAAAATATGCCCTCCGGGTTATGCCGCGAAGCAACCCATTTCACCATTCAGCAAATTCTGACACTGGTGGATCTATGGTCAGGGCACTACATGATAAGATTCCACTTGATTAATTAAGCGCATTACCGTATCTTTTAGCATCAGTCAAGTTTCAAACAAGAATTATTATAACATATGCTACAAAGAAAGGTATAATATATCTATCAAGTACTTTTCAAATCTTTAAAACACATATAACATTTGGGATCTCAATCACTTATCTCATTATTGGGAACTCTCATCCCTTAACATTATCATCATGATTACTAGATCTGGGTATTCAAACTCTTAGTTCACAACTGAACATTGTTTCCTCTGTAACATGTAACCATTACCTCTAGGTCCTCAGACCAAGGTATTCACTTCACTTGTTGTACAAGTATTCACATGGCTCACAAGGCCATTACACATCTTGTCACCTCTCACTAGGAAACAACTTATTCACATGGCTCACAAGGCCATTACACATCTTGTCACCTCTCACTAGGCCACAACTTATTCATATGGCTTACAAGGCCATTACACATCTTATTACCTCTCACAAAGAAACAACTTATTCACATAGCTCACAAGGCCGTTACACATCTTGTCACCTCTCACTGGGCAACAACTTATTCACATGGCTCACAAGGCCATTAATCATTATATTTGTTGTACAAGTATTTAACATGCCTTACAAGGCTTATGCAATAAGAGAAATACATCCTTCCCCATTATTAGGGTTAGGGTTTCCTTTTATAGCCAAATAGGGTGTCAAGTTAATATTATCAGTCCAGACTCTAATTCATTGCTCCATACATCTAGGACCATAGATTCATATTATAAGTATGCAATCATACTTATATGTTCTCATCATTTGTCATTAAATGATTATCATCACAAGGTATGAGTTTCTCTCTCATCCTCTCTAGGATATTGATTACATCATACTTTATTATCTTGGCTTGACCCTTTCTCAAGGTATGTTAGCCTACACTTATCAAAGTGCATTACATCTCAATGTAACAATTGACATGACACACTTCATGTGTTACTCATCCAAGTATATTGGATTTAAGGTGCATCAAGGTGCATCAACCTTGAGGTGCCGGATGTGGTATTTATCATGCCTTGATGTATTACTTCCCTCATTGCTTTTAACTTACTTAAGTTCATCAACTTATCTTGTATTAGGGTATATCCCATCCTAATACTTTATGCACTAACACATCACATTTATCATGTAGTGTATTGGCCATAAGTCACACATTTGAATTACCCAACTATCATCAAATGATATAGACTCATCTCGAGTTAAGGCATTGTTGATATACCATTATGAACCACTTTAGGTGTTCTACCTATCAAGGTATTAACCAAACCACATCATTACTTGGTGTTACACTCATCACTCCTAAGAGTGTTTTACCCTCACCTTTACAAGGTGCATCTGATTGAATCATGTATGTCAAGTTGAACACATGTATTGGGTTAGGTGTATATTCATCTAGACATCATCATATCCCTCATACCCTTACCCATCAAGGTATCATCCATACCAATCATATGGTGTATCATCTTCACCATACTTGAGTGTAACGTCCTCACCTCACTTGAAGATATTGGCCACACCCTACTTTACTGTATTGGCCATCACATGTACAAGGGTACTAACCACCTTGCCACTCTTGTCATCTAGTGTATTGGGTTACCCTCCATCTCATTTTAGAGATAGATGCTCAACACCATATCAGGTATGAGGTGTGTTTGTGTGCTTACCACACCATACCAGTTTTAAGGTGTGTGTGCTTACCACACCATATCGGTTTTAAGTTGTGTGTGTGCTTACCACCATATCGGTTTTAAGGTGTGTGTGCTTACCACTCCATATCAGTTTTAAGGGGTGTGTGTGCTTACCACACCATATCGGTTTTCAGGTGTGTGCTTGACCTCCTATCGTGCAAGAGGCTTATACTACACCACCATATCATGCAAGAAGGTATAAAATCACATCCATATCGTTTTAGTGAAGTAGGTGCATCACCACATCGGGTTAGAGGTGTGTGCTTGTGTGCTTGAACCCGATATCACTTTACCTTTGATGATTTCATCACCATCAACCTCTAGACCTTTGTTCTTACTATTCTAAGTCATGGAAAACAGTCCCATGAAGCTTTTATAACTCAAAGGATCATAAATTATTCAAGAGAAATTGAAATTGCAAGTAGATCAACAAGTATGACAAAATTGAAGGTGCATAATAATATAATTGGGTTCAAGTTATATAACCTGCCTTAAGAACAACTTCAAAGCTCCAAGCTCCAAATCTCCACGTTCCTAAGGTTGAAGATGAACTTCAAAACTCCTCTATATGCAAAGAATCACCATGGATAAGTAATTGGTGAAGAAGAAAAGAAAGGAAGATCATAACCCTAAAATCATGCTTCAATCCAAGGTTGAAGATGATCATTGCCTCACCTTAGGGTTAAGTATGAGATCCTTCTTGCTCCTTAGCACCTTCATGATAACCTACTACTCTTAAACGATAAGCCACCACCCATGCATGATATGCCACCACCCTTGGCCGATATCCCCCTCACTTGTGATCAAAACACTTCACTATGGGCGATATCACCCTAATTGGCTGATACCACCTTACTTGGCCGATATGAACTTGTTATGGATAATACCCAAGGCCCTATGCATGATAACAATTCTATCCTACATGATAAAAGGACACTATGCATGATACCTTAGGGAAGGAGGGTGGTAAGATCTGAAAACTTTCACTAAAGGGTGAACGAAGGGGTAGATATACTTGTTGTACATGAAGAAGTGCGAAAATGAGGTGTCATCAATTTGAGCTACTAGGTGCCACATGTCCATGCATGGGTGACACATGTACATGCACGCATTAACATTTATCTTGGCATGAAAAACACTTAAGGATAATCTAGGGATGAAATTTCGTCCATTACTTATCCCTTTGAAAAAATATATCAACAAAACCACCACTTTATTCACAACCTGATACAAATTTTCTATGGAAGTTGTAAACCAATACACTTCAACTCCTTGAGGTGATTTGCATGTCAAGGGCTTTCCCAAGAGTCCACAAAACGATATGAGACTCCTCCTTTGGCTCCTTGGCCGATAGGCACTCATATATAAGCTTTTCAACTTGATACAACTCAAGTTAGGGTTTCATATTCAACCCCTTTCTTGGTCATTATATCACCAAGAGTACCATCACTCATAATTGATTCAAACATGGTGTCTCATTCATTATATCTCCTCTAAAGGATACATAAAGGAAGTAGGGACACTCTAGAGGTTGTAATTTGCATATATACCCTACATTTTTGGTAAATTACAATTTGTACCAAAATTGGTGCACACGGTACTAACATTATTCAAACAAGTTCAAACTTGGCATTTAGGCTTTCCACAAGCCACCACTTAGAATCATTCTCATTCTTATGATGCTAAAACACTTAAGGCATGTTCGAAATGTGACATTTTGCATTATAACCCCTCATATTGGGTAAATTGCACTTTGGTCCAAAACAAAGGAACATTGCTCAAACAACATTTAATCAGGACCAAACTTGAAACATAAGTGTGTCACATGATAACAAAACCCCTTAGAGGATTATATTAAATCTCTAAGAAACTTACTTAGCTAAAACAAATAGGGTTGCCTTATAACCCAGGTCAGGGACATTACAGATATGTTTCCCAAGATGGATGGCCGATATGGTGCCCCAAGATGGTGCATGATATGGTAACCTATGTGAGTCCATAGTATGGTAACCTATTTGAGTGTATGATATGTGATAGGGGATATGCCCTATACCTGATATGTGGATGTGGTTATACCATGCGATCAAAGTGAATAGTTGACAAGTTGATATATGAATGATATTATCAATCATAATACTTAATATGGTAGGCATGTCGTCAATTATTAAGATTAACTAAGTGATGAGTATGATTAATGTAATAGTGAGATACAATGAGCTTAACTTATTTGATATTGATACAGTTGTAGACCTTAAAGGTATGACATAAGAAAATTATATCCTAGTAAGGATGAGAGAGAATCTAAGACTTAAAAGATGAGTATGTATTTAGCATACCTTAACTCAACATGACTACATGATTTGATGATAAGGGATATGCCCCAAGCCCGGTATGATGGTGTGATTTCTCCACACAATGAAATAATTATTTGTTATAGTGATACATTCATTCTCAAGTATAACATAACAAGTTTTATTGATCATGCTACCCGATATGATAGACATGCTTTAATCCATTAAAAATATCTAAGTGATGTATGCTAAGTGATTAAGTTTAGTGATGTTAAGGTAACAGACCTTAAGAGGTGAATTAAATAAGGTGCAATCTATATCCTATTAAGGATAAGGGAGAAAGACTTTAACCTGGGTGGTAAATATGTGGGGAAACATGTGCTGATGCTCCTATGATGAGTAGAGTATGAATTACGGTTTGATTCTAGATATTATGATCTTGAATCCATAATTGGTAATAAAAGAGAAATCCAACCCTAATGAAGGGAGATGATATGCTTGTACAGTTATAATTGGTTAAATTGAGATGACCGTAACCCTAACAATGAGAGAGATGCACTTTCTTATATCATAAAGAGATGATGTATATAATCCTAACCCTAAGCATGGGTAAGATTGAACAATGATATTATAAGAGGGCTTTCATCCTAAAGCATACACTATCCTTGAATCATGAAATGATAAATATCGCAAGATATGAGCTAAGACGTCCTATATTGATAGACTTAGATGAGTCTTGTAAGATGTGTGGAATACCTATATAACAAGTAGACTAATGTCTTAAACAAATAAGTTGTTGCCTAGAGATAAGGTGACCATATGAACTATGTGAGTTGTCTGAACTGCTTATAAAATAAGCAAAGAAGAATACCTAGATAAGAGAACATGGATATATTAGTTACTTGTTATAGAGGTGTTAATACTATGTGGGGGTCTAGGGGTCTGAATACCTAGACCCAGTAATCATGATGATAATGAAATCTTGAAACCCTAATCGATTGAATATAACCCTAATTCAATAGATGGATGTGTTCCTTAGTAATTCACGGTTAAAGACATATGTTGAAATTGTTGATAACATGATATAATAATCATGCAAATATCTTAATGCATTAACCATGGTCAAGTAAGAGCTATGTCATTATGTGATACAAATCCAATGAGCTATGTGGACTACGTGAATAAGTACATGGGTCTGATGATGTAACGACCCCGCCTCCTAGTAACCCCCAATTAAGGGAGACCAAGAGGTCAGAGTCATTATCCCAATTAACAGGATCAAAGGTTCGACAAATAATCAATAACAATTATCAAATTTTACCAACTAAACTGTAAATTGGTATAAAATAAAACCTTGCATACCTTTTTAAAACTTTGGTAAACTACTCTATCCACTGCCTAGATACATTCTATCTAATCCTCCTTCAACTTTATTTTTTTATTTCCACAATGTGTCACTTTACTATTTGTTCTTTCAATTGTTGTGCCTAAAATGCCGACAAACAAAACATCGATCAGCTTATAGGAATAAGCTGGTATGTGGGAACAACCAAAATTTCACAAATATGGCTAACACTTTAATTATCACAGTCAGGGTAATTACAAAACCAATTTACATTTTCAATGTCTCATTCTCCACCGCTTTTGCCCTAACCCTGGAATACCCCTCTAGGGTTTCTCTTTTGCCATTGACTTAAGGCCACCTTCTCAATCCCGAGCTTGGTGCCTAGGGGTCACCTCTCATGGTGCCCCATAGTCATGCAACAGAGACCACCTTCTCATTCCCGAGCTTGGTGTCTGGGGTCACCTCTCATGGTGCCCATTGGTCTACCCTCTTGGGCCTGACCTTTATGGCATCTTCCATCAGGGTGGCATGTAGGTGTGAGAATACACATGTATTTATAATTTTGATAACCATAGTGACTTTATAATTGCAGTATGAACATCCAAACTGTTTAGTTTCAATCAATGCGATTAACCATCCGAGAAACCTTTGCGAAAACTAATGTGATTAATCATCATTAACCAAATACCTGATTCGGAAGTCTTCAAGGATTGTAAGAAAAATATCTAATTAATCAAACAGCCAACCAAGCCAGGCAACTAATCACCCCAATCAATCAAGCACAACAAGAAACCTGGAAAACATGTGCAATCTAATTATGCATATGCTCATCATGGAATTTCCTCCTAGGGTGTGCCTAAGTTAAATTGGGTTTTTCCTTAATGTTCTTTATATTTGTCTCTTAACCTTTACCTTTTAGGTCAACTAAACCCTAAAACATTGTTTCCAAGTTCCAAAACCCTAATTACTCAGTCATTCATACCTAAGCCTCTTTATTACTAATCTGGCTTACAATTATTTCTAACTTCATCTTATACATAAGATTTCAAAACATAGATTATTAAAGTCATAAACACCTAGATTAGGGTTTCTAGGTTTTCAAGTATATCTTCACTCATATGAGACTTTAAAACATCCTTTTTACATATTAAAACTTTATCTCTTTAAGTTATCTATTCCAAGACTTCATAATTAAACTTCAGATCAATATATCTCTGTTTAAGATATTCATATTCTCAAAATAAAAGTCATTAAAGTCATATTACTCAACATTAAGGCTTTTAGGCCCATTATTGCACTTTCTTTGTCATAGTAGCCTAATTAAGCAAATCATGGGTTTTTAAACTTAAATCAGATTCATATTATCCATTTTATGTCAAAAGGGTAAATGTTGATTCATAATACCAACTTAAGTAATTGAACTCATGCCTAATCAACATCTTGAACTCATGCCTAATCAACATCTAGGGTTTTGATTACACTTAAAGCATTAAAGCTACTAACTTTGTGTACTTTTCGAACTAAAAGAAAAACTAGTATGTAATAGTATTTTTTTAGATTCCTTGTACTTTTTTGTGCAACTTTCATGTATAACTTTTTATCATCAGAGTTATAAATAAATAACTACAATTTTTGCAAGGTTATATACCTTCGGCCAATTAGGGCTCGACACGTCAGCGGTTATGTAACAACCTGGGCGCCCTTTAACTTGCTGGATAAGTCCTTTGCACCCTTGGGTGTCACACATCCATAGAGGGGCATATTAGTCATTCACCACTCCATCTTCAACCTCCATTCTGTCCCGCTCCCGTCCGCGACACACTCTGCCTGCGCGGGTCAACTCCATAGTTGATTTCAACCTTCTTGTTGTGCCAGCCATCGGTGAAGGATGCAACACCTCTGTCGCTCCCTTCTGTACTCAACCCTTACTTCAGTTGGCTTGCTACTCATTGAATTTGTCGAGATGAAGAAGCTTTCTTCTGGCAAGGTGTGCGCCCTGGTCAGGGTACCAGTTAGAGGCCTTCCTCTCAATTGACTGCACAGATCATCTAGGTTCCTCCTCACGAACATCACGACGTAGAGACATTGAACGTAACTCATGCCTCCCCCCTTCCTTATATAGGGATTAGCCCCCTACACTTTCCCATAATTAGGGGAAATCCGCACAGTTCAGGAAAGGACTGCAAACTTAGGTTGGTTTGATGCGAAAATCGCTCCCAAAGCCAATGGAATAATTTCCTGCTTCGCACATTAACTCTACTTCACACAAATTTGAAAGGAAGATTGTGCTTCCTGGACACTACATTCCAGTCTCCTTCTGAGACTGGGATTAGTTTCAGGCCATTGGATCTTACATCTACGGTCCCTGTTTAATCCGAATACCCAGATGTCATTGTGACATTTAATACAGTTCAAAGATTATCCATTTACTTTAGGAAACTTATAAAAATCACAACTCATTATTCCTTTATCCTTTTTCCACCAAATTTTAGAGGAAGCTTTGGATTGACATCGTCTACCTGTGTACCAATTTGAAGACCCAAATTCCAAAGGAAAAGGGTATTTTCTTCATAAGCAAACTATCTTTTAAATTAAGCCAATTTAATTTAGTATTTCCTCTTTCTTTGCCATTAAATTATTTTTTTGAATTCCTTGAACCTCAAGGAACCCTTAATGGCTCGTAATCCCATCTTGGGAATATTCCTTAGCCTTTTACTTATCCTTTATCTATTTTCTCTTTCTTCTTATTCATTTCTTTAGTAAAATATCTCTTTTCAAGGATTTCTCTTTATCTTTCTTTTTATTTTCCTCATTCGCATCCCTTTAATCATTAGGAATCCTTTGGATACGAAAATCCATCAAGGACAACTCAATTATACCTCTTTCGACTTATTTCCCACATTTTATCATTGTTTTCAATTTCTTTCTCAACAAAGAAATATTTAATTGATCTTTTCTTTTCTTATTGCATTCTCTATGAAACTTTGGATTCCTTAGAACCCAAGGAACCCAAGAGGCATGAAATCCCTCTTTGGATTTTCCTTCTAGAGGTTTCCACATTGTTCTTTCCTCTATTTTCTTATTTACTCAATAATAGAGTTTCTTTTGTCCTTTCTTTGTTATTGGGCCCAATAGCCAACAAAGCCCACAAATAAAACAACAAGGCTATTTTAAACGAAATCCATGCATTCAATCAAAAGACATCATTATTTGTTCATTTATCTTTATTATGAGAAATTACATTTCTCACCAAAAATTGGGGTTTTAACATCCTACCCCTCTTATAAGAATTTTGTCCTCAAAATTCCATCAAGCAAACAAACAATTCAGGATTAGCCTTTCCTATGTCCATCAGGGCTCCCATGTGGCTTCACCCTTTCCATGGTGCTTCCCAAGAACCTTCATCATCTCATATTATTCCATCTGAGTTCTTTCTTACCTTGGTATATTGTACCGTCATAGGTGACTCAAGACATGTCAGCCTCTCAAAAGATGAATAGGTTCATGGCTTAGCACATGGCTTGGGTACCTCACATAGTGCTCTATATTAGACTCATGGAACACATTACACATCATGTTATCCTGAGGGGCAAGGCTAAAAATGACCATCTCCACCAATCCATCTCCACTGGACCCATATATCGGGGACTCAACTTTCTCAGTTGTAGCTTAGAGGGGTCGGATTTTCACATCACATACTCTCCCACAGTGAACTGCATGTCAGTCTGCTTTGCATCAGCTCATGACTCATGTCTCCTCTGGCTCCTTCTCAGTCATTGGACGATCAAAGCGACTTCATCTGCACACACTATGGTTCTTTTCTGACCTTCGCGAGGCCTCCTTCACCAACATCATCTTAATGAAGTGGTGACCGACACAAACTCCTTATAGAACTTCTTGCATCCCGATAAAGGTTATGGTGGTTAAAATCACTTCTTAAGAACTGTCTCTATGTATCACCCTGAATGAGCACACATGTTCTCATCAGACCCTCTAGTCTGGATCATACTGACCATTAGTATGGGGTGATAAACTGTACTGACATCAAGTTCATCATGTATCTACTTCCACCTAATGGAAGTGAACCTTTAGGTCCTACTCAAGAACTTTTGAACTCGCATCATGGTGTAGTTGAACCATCTCTCTTAATTTTAGTTCAAATGGATCTGTCTCTTAACAGTACTCCTTTCTTTCTCATGTCATCTAGGTAAGGCGATCTACCATAACCCAAATTACATCCTGACCTTCTCTGGTCCATGGGAAACTTACTACACATCCATAGTCATGAACTCCCATTCTCTCTCGAGGACTCTTTATCCTCTATATCAACTCATTGGGTTACTGGTGTTCATCCTTCACCTCCTGTCATGCATGGAAACATGCCACATGGAGCATTATCTTAGGTATCCAAAGTACTATTGTCACTTACTATCTTCGTATCATGATTCCTCAAGATCGATTCCTCAGAAACACAAAACCACTCTAGTCAGGCTTTCATTACCTTCTTTTCCAAGGAAGTGCATCTAAGGTTCTACAACCATCCTTTCATTGCATCAAGTCCTAGACCGGCTAACCAAACAACTACTAACGTGTTAAACATATTTCGTTACATCTGGGTGTTAGCCAAACTTATCTCTTTTTCAAACTTAGGGTGAGCCTAACAACCTCTTCTAGCCTCTGGCTAAACTAGGCAGCTGCATCTCATCCAGATCATCCATTACTACTTCACATCCTTAGGTGTTAGGTAATGTTGAAGACATACACCTCCATGTATTCCACTTATTATTTTATTTCAAAGTCTAAGTCTAACTTCATTAAGAATACTCTGAGATCATCCTCTTGGTGATCAAACTCAACCTTCATAGCTCATGACAAAAACATCCTCATAACATGACTTCACTATTCCTCTTAGTGTTCATAAACCATCCATGTATTATTCACTCCACCAGACTATGTTATCATCCATGTCCTCCTACCTCATAGCAATGTTCCCACTCACATCATCTTTATCCTTCGTGTATGGCATGCGTACTGTCCTATCTCTCACTCCCACAACAAGAGGAAATAAGCATTTGGCTGCAATCCAAATACAGAGTTCTTCGTATTCTAAGAGTAGAGATGGTACATCCCACCTTACCAGTGCACCTTTAAATCTAAGTTGAAACGTGCCACATATGTATCTACATCACAAACATGTCGATATCAAAGTTACTTCCATGGAAAACTGGTCTCGAACCTACTTGGTCACTTACACAATCCTTGCTCATCTTCTCTAAGTCTATAGGGTGCCGACACTTTTGGGGTCATCCCTCTTCCCGTATGCATCCAGAGAGTGCCCTACTCATCTGCCCTTTGGGTCCCATGAGCTCATGAAGGTGATCAATCTCCTAACCCATGGCCCTCAGACAATGATAGATGTTACCTCCCGACCCTATGGCCATGTGCAACTAGGGAATTAGGCAACTCCTACTTCCATCGGTCTTACCCCTACATGACCCTAGGATAGACTTAGGATTCTTACATAGTACATGTGCAACTTATAGTACATGTACAACTTAGAACCTTACCCAAGCCTTTATCATCTCTCTCTGCATTCATGGGATGACTTTCATCCTTTCATAGGGGTCATGGCAACCTACCTACCTTGGTCAGGCCTCATACCGATTACCTTCATGGTAACACATCCACATGCATATAGAGATGGTTATCTATGGGTCTACAGGTTCACTCTCTCACTATGTACTTTTCACTTAGCTTCTCAAGATCCTATTGAGACCTCTTTAGGTTACCTCAAAACCAACAAAACTGATATACACCCTACAAAAGGGTCCTCTCCCAGGATGGGAGGAAACTACACCTTGATAACAAAGGTTACAAACACCCTTATGTCTAGGGTTTACATCCACATGAGCATGCTTAACCCTAGCAAGCTACTAAGGCACAAGCATACGACCCGCTAAACCATGCTAGGTCATACTTGTTCTCATTCTCAACATTGGATCAAGATCATACCTTCCCATGTCATTACTTAGCTGGGGGGGTTCATCAAACATACCTTAAACTTAACGGGTTTCTCTTTCCTTTAAACATGAGAAGTACCATGCTCGAATCTATTGAAACTAAAACCTCATCATGAGCATCAGGTACACCACTTCCCCTCTTAGGACTAGGAACCCTAGGTTCACCTTTGGGTGTCCAACTGCATGCTCAATCTCTTAACCACGAATCAAGCATGTCCAAGGTATGTCATGTACTCCCATGATCCTTTTATATGAGCAACACCTCAGAGTTGAGTCCTCCTCAAGGACAACCTACTAGGTATAAAGTCTTACAATTGGTTACTTAAACCTCCTCAGTGTCTAAGGCACTCTTCTTCTCATCTATACCATAAGTACAGAGGTACCATCAATCTCATCCTCTCTCTAGGGTTTGGTTTCTCTAAAGGAAACCAAGATATTATCAGCCTCCAGGGATCATGCATGAGGTAACCACAAACATCCACTTAGGTCGCATCATCCTCAACCTCTCAGGGTTTCTCCTAACCTGGAGTCTAAGCTTCCGACCTTCTTTCTTAGGTCCTCTCTCTCTCTCTCTCTAGAGATAACTCTACAAACAACCTCACTACCATAGATCCTCTCTCTATGAAGATGGATCAAGCTCACAAGCATACTCCTACATGGGTGAAGCCTATGATCAACTTCTGTTTGTTCAAGATTATCCATCATACTCTCCTGGCCAAGGTTTTAACCTACTATCAACACTACTGACGTACTCTGTGCATACTAAGCCATGCTCATATAAGCCCATAAGGTTTCTGTAGGTTCTTCTCTAACCTTATCATTGAAGGAGCTATCCTTCACTCTAACATGCATGACCCTTCCCAAGGTTGGGTCGCCAAAGGTACTCAATCATCCAACTTCTCATGGCTCATATGGCATCCAAGGCATGTCCATCTAATTCATCATGTCATCTTTCTCTCTAACCTTCACTTAGGGTTAACATCATCCTAAGAGGATGCGCCAGGTCCTTACTTGTAATGGAGATCCCTACCTCCAAGACTAACTCTCTCTATACTTATCCTCCTGACAAGAAGGTCTAGCCTCAGGTCTCTCCTGAGGGCATGAAAACTTATGTCATACGACCTAAGCATGTATCTATTCCTTTACGCTTAATCTATTAAGCTTATGTCCATAACATCTTATTTACATACTTTTTATTAATTTGGTGGAGGATTCCTTAAAGCTTATCAACCTTACTCATACCTCAAGAGGGTGAGGAAAAGTGAGAAAACCTTAATCCTTAAGGTCCTTAACAACATTTGAGTTGAAAAGGGATGAACAAGATGAGAGAGCCCTAAAGGTATCTTATTTCGAGTGAAATCCTGAGACTTTGGCCAGACAGTCACATGAATCTGGGAGTCCTCATATTCCGACTAGCAGTGCGGAGGAAAATATTGCCAGCCCCCAAATGTGATCCTTTTCTAGACACCTCTGTGTTTCCGAATTTCCTCTTATAATTCCCTTGGGTTCTATAGAGTTTTTAAAATTTAATAATTATTAACGATTAAATGAGGAACCTATGCTCTGATACCAAATGTAACGACCCAACCTCCCGGTAACCCCCAATTAAGGGAGACCAAGAGGTCAGAGTCATTATCCCAATTAACAAGATCAAAGGTTCGACAAATAATCAATAAAAATTATCAAATTTTACCAACTAAACTGTAAACTAGTATAAAATAAAACCTTGCATGCCTTTTTAAAACTTTGGTAAACTACTCTATCCACCGCCTGGATTCATTCTATCTAATCCTCCTTGCACTTTGTTTTTTTATTTCCACAATGTGTCACTTTACTATTTTTTCTTTCAATTGTTGTGCCTAAAACGCCGACAAACAAAACGTCGGTCAGATTATAGGAATAAGCTGGTATGTGGGAACAACCAAAATTTCACAAATATGGCTAACACTTTAATTATCACAATCAGGGTAATTAGCAAACCAATTTACATTTTCAATGTGTCATTCTCCACCGCTTTTGCCCTAACCCTGGAATACCCCTCTAGGGTTTCTCTTTTTCCATTGACTTAAGGCCACCTTCTCAATCCCGAGCTTGGTGCATGGGGGTCACCTCTCATGGTGCCCCATAGTCATGCAACATAGACCACCTTCTCATTCCTGAGCTTGGTGTCTGGGGTCACCTCTCATGGTGCCCATTGGTCTATCCTCTTGGGCCTGACCATTATGGCATCTTTCATCAGGGTGGCATGTAGGTGCGAGAATACGCATGCATTTATAATTGTGATCACCATAGTGACTTTATAATTGCATTATGAACATCCAAACTATTTAGTTTCAATCAATGTGATTAACCATCTGAGAATCCTTTGGGAAAACTAATTCGATTAATCGTAATTAACCACATACCTGATTCGGAAGTCTTCAAGGATTGTAAGTAGAATATCCAATTAATCAAACAACCAACCAAGCCAGGCAACTAATCACCCCAATCAATCAAGCACAACATGAAACCTAGAAAACATGTGCAATCTAATTATTCATATGCTCATCATGGAATTCTCTCCTAGGGTGAGCCTAAGTTGAATTAGGGTTTTCCTTAACGTTCTTTATATTCGTCTCTTAACCTTTACCTTTTAGGTCAACTAAACCCTAAAACATTGTTTCCATGTTCCAAAACCCTAATTACTTAGTCATTCATACCTAAGCCTCTTGATTACCAATCTGGCTTACGATTAGTTCTAACTTCATCTTATACATAAGATTTCAAAACATAGCTTATTAAAGTCATAAACACCTAGATTAGGGTTTCTAGATTTTCAAGTATATCTTCACTCATATGAGACTTTAAAACATCCTTTTTACATATTAAAACTTTATCTCTTTAAGTTATCTATTCCAAGGCTTCTTAATTAAACTTCAGATCAATATATCTCTATTTAAGATAATTATATTCTTGAAATAAAAGTCATTAAAGTCATATTACTCAACAGTAAGGCTTTTAGGCTCATTATTGCACTTTCTTAGTCATAGCACCCTAATTAAGCAAATCATGGGTTTTTAAACTTAAATCGGATTCATATTATCCATTTTATGTCAAAAGGGTAAATGTTGTTTAATAATACCAACTTAAGTAATTGAACTCATGCCTAATCAACATATAGGGTTTTGATTACACTTAAAGCATTAAAGATACTAACTTTGTGTACTTTTCGAACTAAAAGCAAAACTAGTCTATAATAGTATTTTTATTGGATTCCTTGTAATTTTTTGTGCAACTTTCATGTATAACTTTCTATCATCAGAGTTATAAATCAATAACTACGATTTTTGCAAGGTTATATACCTTCGGCCAATAAGGGCTCAACACGTCAGCGGTTATGTAACAACCTGGGCACCCTTTAACTTGCTGGATAAACCCTTTGTACCCTCGGGTGTCACACATCCATAGAGGGGCATCTTAGTCATTCGCCACTCCATCTTCAACCTTCGTTCTGTCCTGCTCCTGTCTGTGACACACTCTGCCTGCACATGTCAACTCCAGAGTTGACTTCGACCTTCTTGTTGTGCAACCGTCGGTGAAGGATGCAACATCTCCGCCACACCCTTCCATACTCAACCCTTGCCTCAGTTGGCTCGCTACTCACCCAATTTGTTGGGATGAAGAAGCTTTCTTCTGGCAAGGTGTGCATCCTGGTCAGGGTACCATTCGGAGGCCTTCCTCTCAATTGGCTGCACGGATCATCTCGGTTCCTCCTCGTGAACAACATGACGTAGAGATATTGAACGCAGCTCGTGCCTCCCCCCTCCTTATATAGGGGTTATCCCCCTATGCTTTCCCGTAATTAGGGGAAATCCGCACAGTTCAGGAAAGGTCTACAAACTTAGGTTGGTTTGATGCAAAAATCGCTCCCGAAGCCAATGGAATAGTTTCCTGCTTCGCACATTAACTCTACTTCATAGAAATCCGAAAGGAAGATTGTGCTTCTTGGACACTGCGTTCCAGTCTCCTTGTGAGATTGGGATCAGTTCTAGGCCATTGGATCATACATCTACGGTCCTTGTTTAATCCGAATACCCAGATGTCATTGTGACATTTAATACGGTTCAAAGATTATCCATTTACTTTAGGAAACTTCTAAAAAATCACAACTCATTATTCCTTTATCCTTTTTCCACCAAATTTTAGAGGAAGTTGTGTATCGACACCATCTACATGTGTACCAAATTGGAGATCCAAATTCCAAATGAAATGGTTATTTTCTTCATAAGAAACTATCTTATAAATTAAGCCAATTTAATTTGGTATTTCCTCTTTCTTTGCCATTAAATTATTATTTTGAATTCCTTGAACCTCAAGGAACCCTTAATGGCTTGGAATCCCATCTTTGGAATATTCCTTAGCCTTTTAATTATCCTTTATCTATTTTCTCTTTCTTCTTATTCATTTTTTTGGTAAAATATCTCTTTTCAAGGATTTCTCTTTATCTTTCTTTTTATTTTCCTCATTGGCATCCCTTTTATCATTAGGAATCATTTGGATACGAAAATACATCAAGGACAACTCAATTATACCTCCTTCCACTTATTTCCCACATTTTATCACTATTTTCAATTTCTTTCTCAATAAAGAAATATTTAATTGATCTTTTCTTTTCTTATTGTATTCTCTATGCAACTTTGGATTCCTTGGAACCCAAGGAACCCAAGAGGCACAAAATCCCTCTTTGGATTTGCCTTCTAGAGGTTTCCACATTGTTCTTTCCTCTATTTTCTTATTTACTCAATAATAGAGTTTCGTTTGTCCTTTCTTTGTTATTGGGCCCAATAGCCAATAAAGCCCACAAATAAAACAACAAGGCTATTTTAAACAAAATTCATGCATTCAATCAAAAGACATAATTATTTGTTCATTTATCTTTATTATGAGAAATTACATTTCTCACCAAAAATTGGGGTTGTAACAAATGACCTTGAGTTAATGATCATCTACTAAGTGGTGACAGTGCTCGGTGATGAATGAAGGGTTGAATACCCAAGAAATATGATAACAAGAGGTTGAGATTCTAAGTGAGCTTTGTGACACAATGAATATGAAAGTGTTATATGAATGCTTTTATGCTTTCCTTTATAGTAATTGTTGTTAATCTAGTTTGTAACTTGATTGATGCTAAAAAGATATAGTTTTACACTTAATTAAGCAAGATGAATATTATCATGTAGTTTCCCATACCATAGATCCATTTAGTGTCAGCAATTGCTGAATGGTCAAACGAGTTTTACATGGAACACATATTTTTGAATATGTGATAATATAAGGGTTCTCAGTGGACTCCCAAACTAAAATAAGGGTGCTTAGTGGACTCCCCAAATACATCAGGTTGCTCAGTGTACTTCCTGATAAAAACCAACACATGATCGCTCAGTGGTCATCCTCATAATCCAGGAAAGCTAAGTGGTCTTCTCCCAAAGAGAGTACATGCTACAGTAGTAACTCTATAGCGAGGATGTCGCTATACCCCAACATAGATAATTCCAGCAGACACAAGATGTCATGCTAAACCTAAGTGTTACCTAAGTGTTCTCAAGCTGACTGAGAAAGAAGAGGTCTTGACAGTCGGTTCTTCCATTGACCTTGTATGGTACCGACTTCGATTTACTAGTGATAAGTTGGAGTATGAGTGGTATATCTCATCTCCTCTGGGGATAATTATGAATGTGAACATGTAATCAGCCGCATAGTATATTCATTTAAGGATCAAATATGGAAGCATTGGTGGATGCCTTATTACTTTTATACATCTTGTTAAATAGATGTTATACATATTAATATTCCTTTTCAAGCAAAAGATGAATTGTAGATCTGTTATTAATATCCTTGCTTGGTACTTGAAGATAAATCAATCAAACAAATAGAATACCTGCAGTATAGTTTTTATTATTTTCCTTTGATTATAATATTGTTGCAGAGAGTTATATCTCTCACTGGGACAATAGTCTCACCCCGTGGGATTCACAATTTTTAGGTAAGATGCAGACGAGGGACTGAGAATCGGGCTGCAGAAGAAGGAGCGTATCAGCAAGGATCATAGTTGTATATCAGGTTGAGTACGCTGTCTGTAATGTCCTGTAGATAGAAGTCCTATGTGTCATCTCTGTACTCTCAGGTCCTTGGGAGACAATCTTAGTGGTTTTCACGAGCGGCATGATGTTTTAGTTTTGTATATCTCGAGGATTTTATGTTGTTAATGTGTGTATTAAAGCAAAGTAGCTAGTACTTGTTATCCTCGAGAAGAGACATAACACTGAATGTATAATGTGAACCATGTGTATATGAGACTTTGGTTCTTTATGTAAGAGTTTTCTAGAAGATGGGCCTATGTACACAATTGTTTTAAATTTTAGTGTTTTTGTTAATCCGATGATTATGATTATTCCATTTAATTAATAATTATTTGTTTGTTGATTTGAGAATGGTTGTTTCAAGTTTGGTATAAGATCTTAAGGTTCGCTGAGTCTACAAAGACATTGGACTATGGTGTTGAGTCTGTGTGAGTGTCCTCCAGTATACCCTATAGTGACTTCTTCTTATATAGAAGATAGGGTAAAGTTTAAAAATGACTGGAGAACACGAAGACTACATTGCGTAGAGAAATGTTGTTTGCACCGGGAATGGGTGTAAGGGATCAAGCAAGGGAAAAACAAGTGCCTGAGAATTCCCATCTTGACCCAATCAAGATAAGAGAATCCAACTTTTATGCTCCTGTTGGGCATGTTAGGACAACAGTGATGCGTATAAGTAGACTGGATACTAGCATTACAACTAAGGATATCAGTCCTCAATGCAGAAACCTTGGGTTCTGAAAGAGTTCTGAGATAATATAGTCATGATAAAATAATGGAAAATGTGGGAAGAGTTCACATATGGCGAGAAAATGGACTCTACCAATAGTAAAGACAGATATTACATCTGTGATAATAGTACCCAAGGAGGGGAAATAAGCTGAGAATCAAGGAGAAGTCTCTACAATTCTAGAAACATTTGCCTAGTTATTCTAAAAGGCCAGAGTTTTTGGTGCCACCAGTGCAATAAATGCTTAGTGCATCGGAGTATAGTCTCTAAGTAAAGGCAAAAGTCCTAACCTTCCACCTATAAGAGCTTCTGAATTAGCTTTTATATCGGTAATTAGACCGATAAGACCATGGTACAAGGACAAAACATGAAATAGAAACAAACATGTTGAGCATACTAAACCCTTTTATTTGAAAGAAGGGAGGAAATGACCCAAAAACTGAGGAAAAATCGGAAGGACTTACAAAAGTCACAGCCCAATAGTGTAAAAAGGAAAAAGCAACGACATGAAACAACTAGACTCTATGAGTTGATCCAACCTGAAGTGGTAGATGACCATGAGGGGTAACAGTCTGATAGAGCTTTTTCATTTTGATATGCCTTCTTTTGATTTTATCTGATAAAAATAAGGGGGATGGCTGTTATTGACTTCTCTGTTGATTGCCCTATGGGAACACATGGGAGAAATGATGAAAACTAGAGTTTATATTTTGTTCAGTATTCTTTTAAATGCTTTATAATTATTCTTATATTGTGAAAGAGGGTGACACACAGACGTGATGCTTGGCGAAAATCTAGGGATTCTAAGTCATATGCTTTGATAATATGAACAGTAAGGAATAGATTGATATCTCTCTAATTTCTCTGATCAAGTAGTCATTTTGAGATAATCTAGTAAGCCTAACAAGACTGGAAATAAGGCATGATTGTTTTCATCACATCCTAAGAGCAGTAAATTGGATTCTGAGATAACCTCAGATCAATTTGTGTGCATGAGGAAGTAAAAAGTATAATCCTCATGAGAAGAGGAAGGAGAATTAGGGAGATGATCCCTAATCAATAAAGTCTGTGTGAAAAGTAAGGATCATTTCCATAATATGGAAATGGGAAGTGTGATGAAATTATTGAATGTTCATAGTCATGTTAAACAAAAACAAGGAAAGGAATGAAACAAAATAGGGAATTGCTAAGTGAACTTTCCCAAATACATAGGGATTGCTAAGTGAACTTTCCCAAATACATAAGGATTGCTAAGTGAACTGTCCCAGCTAAAATGGGATTGCGAAGTGAACTTTTCCGACCAAATAAAGGAATGCTAAGTGGACTTTCCTAACTAGATAGGGATTGCTAAGTGGACTTCCCTAACTAATAAAGGAACTCAGGGCATGGAGTTGTCATCCTTCCAACATTCATTCATGTTTCTTGAACTAGAGCAGACTGTCTAAGATATGTGTGACATCAATATCATATATTGATTCACATGTGCATGCACATGCCTTTCTTAATCCCGCTTATCAAGTGGCCTGGACATCATACTCCCTTAGGAGAGACAAATCCCATATCTATCACTCACATTCTATCTCATGCGTCAAAGCCAACCAATCCTCACTATTATAACAACCCATGTTTCAGGACTGCGTTTGATGATGCCAAAGTGTACCCAATCACATTCGACGAGTGCAGTGATTTCAGTTGTAAGAATCACAATCACCACCATCACTATGAGAGATGATTTTAACTACAATGTCATGGTTCCATGTGTCACTCTCATGGTGGGTCTGTCCGATACATTGTTCTGTAACATGTATCTATGTGCTTAGTTTGATATGATATATCATGACTAATGAGACTCTATCATCAACAAACACACACTCTAGTCTTGATGTGTCATTGTTGTCTATCAACCTTCCACAATGACACCCGACTAGGGACATAATAAGAATATACATACTCTTAGCATCTGCATGACATCATTGTTCAAGACACATACTTGAAGACATATGTCATTGAGTATTGTCATTCCTTAGACATTCATTCTGCTCCATCATATCTCATAATTGATTGAGGTATAATAAATTGGAAGCTTGCCTTTGATATTTATCAAATCAATCAGAACATATGCTGATCCAATCACCATATGATTGACTCTCTGGGCATACATACCAACATTGTCTTCATTCTATGTGTTTGAGTCAAATCTATGGGTATTGTAGTTTGAGGAATTCAAAATTAGGGGTTTTCGATGCATGAATAATTATCAATCATATGAAACTTTGGTGATTTATGTGTTGATTGACATTTATTTTGTGTCTTTTTATTCATGTTTCACCAATTTTGGATATAATCATATGTACATCAAACAATCACTTTTTCACATATTTTGATAGATTCTATCAAAATGTATATTGGCTTAGTGTGTTACTTATTTGATTGCAGATAAAATGGGTATTTATCTGCTAGAGTAATGATTTCCATGTCAGTGGCATGACTTACTACCAAGAAAAAAATAATATAACCATTGAAGTCAATAGCATTAGAAGTCAACTCAGTGATACTGAGTCTGCTCACAATAAAAAATCAATACATCATATTCAATAGAAACACCTCCAAGTCGGTGGCACCAAACTTGCACAATTATCACCAATATGTTAAGTTCTTAATCAAATGACCATTATTATGATTTGCAATTTTGGCATTTTTCAGACATAAAACCCAATAGTAGTTTCTTGATCTTTGATCCTATCATCCATTATTCAACATCCATGACTTGGAACCTTGGGGAGGAGGGAAGAAGAATGATAAAATTTTGACACATTCCTACCAACAGATCAAGAAGGCATTTTAACAATGAACACGATGGTAAAATGTGATCATATTCTATAGGAGTCTCCATTAACTACTTCTCCAAGACTCAATATCTCAAAATCCATATTCTGTCTCATTTTGATTACTATGATACCATTTTGCCAACGTTTGGCTAAATTTTTAACCTCTAGGACATGGGAATATCCCATTTTGATATTGTAGTTTAGTATTGCAATTTGGTTTTTGTGAAATTTGTGGTTATATTTATTTCTTATTCCTAATCACCTTATATGAATTATTTTAGACACTGACTACTTTAGAGAAGGGGTTTTCTATTTGAGAAATTTGCATAAATCTAGTTAACAACATGTTGTGAAAGTATGCTAAGAACTAGGAAGGAATAGATAAGAGATCAAACCTTTATTAGTTGATATACTAATTAAACACTGTGAGAGTATGCTTTTGACTAAATTGAATAGGATGTTATGCTTCTAGAGAGGGAAATATCAATAGAAGATCCTAATCACGAAGAAATGGTTATTTGTTTATTATTGGATAAAATAGATTACAACCAGCATCATGGTGAAATTGAAAATCTTAGAGATTCCATCCATTCTATTCATAGTCCAATAACTTAATTTGGTTCTATAGTTCAATATTTTATTAAATTTTTCAACTTCAATCAACTCTTTTGTTCGGCCTAGCTGGTCAGATGCTAGTTAGTGGTAGTCTTTAGCTACCCAAATATCTTAGTTAGACAACTTGAAACTCAAAACATGGTATTAGTTTGACATGCTTGATTTCCCCACTTCGATCCCAACTCCAAATGTCCCTATATCTGGCATGTCGTAGAATAGTATTTAACATCCAGAAAACAACCCAATCAAATGTGTCCTAAGCCAAAATATCACAAGTACCACCCCGCCCTGGACCATCACAAGGAAAACTATAACTGAAATCCTTTTTATCTGGCATTAGCTTAGAACCACATGCATCTAAAGAATATTTTACTAAAATTAATGTAGTTGTATGCAACCCTAGGGAAATTGCATGATAAACCATGAAATTCCCATTACCTATTATTAAGAAGAGTGAATTACTATTCTCATTAACATCACTCAACCACTCAGGTAACTAGATGTTTCAACTTGCCATATACTTGCATTATGTGTACATGTTAATTTGTGTTAAGACCCCTCATCAATTTCCAAATATCCTGAACAATTAGATCAACATAACCAATGAGTGAAAAAATATGACACTATCAAATAGTAATAATTGCACAAATGAATAGGTAGATGGTGTCAAATATTGATAAGATATAAGAGTAATGTGGCTAGATATAAAATCCATTGGTATCATACCCATATACTAAAGAAATTTGATATATATCTAATTTAATAGCTCAATGTTGTAGTTCTAATATGTACTAATAGTTTTCAAATACGATTAGGTATAAAAAATATGATTGAGTAACTCTAACATGTATTTTGAATATGTATTAAATAGTTTTAAGATACTACTTTCATAGGCACACAAAGAGGGATATTTTATGGTATATCATCACTACTACAGAAAATGCTTTTTAGAACGGGAGATAGACAACAGTTCTGATGATTGTGTTGTAGTTAGCATACTTATCACAACAAGCCCATTTTTGTGTTGTATATTGTATATTTTATACAACACAAGTCATTTACAACATGACAAACCTGTTGTAGTATAGGGGGATACTACAACAACTGCTAAAGTTTTGTAATAGGTTGTAGTATCACAACATATTCAAAACTGTTGTAAAAGATGTTATTTACACAACATATTTTGACCTGTTGTAATAGTCACATGTTGTAATAGACCATCATTACACAACACAGACTCACCTGTTGTAGTATGTATTAATTATACAACAGGCCTTTACATGTTGTATTTGGTACATGTTGTAATAGACCACCATAATACAGCATATTAAAACTCGTTGTTATATCCCAACATGAGACAACAGACTCCAACCTGTTGTTATATATTATAATTACACAACATGTTGTAACCTGTTGTAATATCCACACATAAAACATCGTTGTAATAGACCTCCATTACACAACGTAAACTAAACCATTGTAATATACTATTATTACACAACATGATATCACTTGTTGTCCTAGCTACATATTGTAAAAGACCATAGTTAAACAACACGTCATATTCACATAATTCTCTGAATTTTTCAATTATTCACGTATAATATGCAAATTTTTTATTAGACGTATGGTACACCTAAATTTCGTATTAAACCCGTATTTTCCCCGAATTTTATGAATTATTCGTGTTTTATTCGTCATTTATGCATTTTCACGTATTATCCCGAACAAAACAATTTATTTCCGAATTGTTTAAAAAAATACTCACTTAGCATTGTTTCATGTTTCAATATTTTCTAAAGACTATTTCCCCTCAATCACTACTACAAAAATCAACAAGGCCGAAGGATTTTTCCTCAAGGACATAATCCCTGACAAGTGTATTAATTTTTGTGAAGGCTTATCCCTGACCCTTGTGATGCTATCCTTGATGAGTATATTAAAATTTCCCAAAGGCTTATCCCTGACCTTATGGAAATGTATCCCAGACTATTATTTAATTTACCCAAGGATTGCTCCTGACCCTCATTAACTTTTTTCCTAACCAATATTAACTATATTAAACCAACCATTATCTCTTTTACTTCCGTGAAGAGGATCCATTTGATTGTGGACATTTATCCTTTTTTTTAGATATTCATAATTGTTTAAATGGATCAGCCGTTGATTTTAAACAACAATTGCAGTTTCCTTTTTTGTACCTTGTTGAATCCTAATTCATTTAGACGGTGGATTACTTTCCAATACATGCCTCCCTTCTGGTCTATATCTACCGCTCCGAAAACAAAACAACGGTGCCAAACCCTCGATCTCGCTCTCGCTCCCGCTCTGGAAATAGAACGACGCTAAAGTCCCGCCTCTAAAACCAGAACAAGCACTCCCTCTCCTTGTGCCGCTGCAAGTCTTCTTCTGTCTGGTCTCCCATTGTAATAGCTACATGTTGTAATAGACCATAGTCACACAATACACTATATTCCATTGTTATATGCCAAGATTATACAACAGACTCTGACTTATTTTATATACCTAGAACCGAGCTAAAACCAATTTCTTATTAGAGAATTTTATCATGAACTTGTAATCAAATAATTATTTTTTCATATAAAATTATTTTCAAATATGGGTCCGAGTTCTTTTTGGGATTTAATTTTTTTAATATGGGTTGGTTTCAGTTTGAGAGGTCGGTTGAACAAAATTTAACTTTGTGTGGTCATGGGAATGACAATTTTTTCACTCTGGGTAGATGTTTTGACCCGGAACCGACCACCCAATATTATATCACACGAAATATAATCATGAACATCTAATCAGAGATTTTTTTTATATTTATTGTCAAATTTGGCTCTGAGTTTTCTTTTGAATCTCGTGCTCAATTGAGACACCATTCGAACAATTAAAATCTAGTTTTGCATTTGGGTCTGACACTGACAATTGAACTCTCTAACTGGGCCATGTTTTGTCCCGAAACTGATTGACTCAAAACCAAATTTTAACACCCTGTGTGATATTATAACAGAGTAACTAATCAACCTCTATATTTACATGTTATATATATGTATCTACTATTTTACATACAAAATAGCCTTTGAATTATTTTGCTCGAAAAAAATTCAATTTTAGATTGGGTCCGAGATTGACATTTAAACAACCTGGGACAGTTCATTTTTTTTACCCAGAACTAACAATTATTTAACACCCTTATGTGATATTATTGCAGAATAATTATTAACCTACATGAATCATATACATTGCATATATGTACATGTACATGTATAGTACATGTATAGATCTAATTAATAAATAGGTGTCACATAATGTTAAAACAATTCAATACCTGTGCTTCCTCTTTTCCTCCGTGCGCCCATTTCCCCCAAAATTCACTCCTTCCTGCGATCAGCAGTTTCCACCGCAAACTGCCCGCCGTCCCAAAGCGCCGTAGAGCATCCATACTCCTGCGAACAGTAGTTTTCACCGCAAACTGCCTTCACATCGTCGCCATCCTAGAGCGTCTGTACTACTTCTCCGGAAAGCGCTACCTTGGAGAGACCGACGACGACTCGACTCCGCTGCCCTGGAGAGACCACCGAAAATGCCTCCTCATTCACCAGAAAGTGTTGTTGTCCTCTGCAATTTCTTTGCCAGAAAGCATTTCGCACCCACCTCTACTTTGAGCTCCCTTCAACCCAAGGTAACCTACTGGCCTGTCAGTTTAATGAACTCCTTTAAGAACTTCATCCTGATCAACACTTGGTATGTGGACGCCTCCCCAAACAACATCAGGTCACTAGGAAATCAAACATGTGAGATTTTTGGTCGTCTTGTGGTGACCTTCATAGATTTCCACCTCCCCTATTGTTCTTCTTTTATAATATCTTGATTAAGATGATATCAACACAACACAGAGATATATTGGGAAAATAGATCACACTATGGAAACATGGGTTTGAAGGTAGGGAGAGTTTACCCGTTCAAGAGGAGTGGGGCTGCTTTTTGTTTAGGAAGGTTGGATGCTTGGCGGCTTGTGTTTTGAGAACTGTATTTTTGTTGCTCCTGGTCTAAGTGTTTGTAAGAACAACCATTCAATGTTGGTTATACTCCTTTGCCCCTTCATCTACCATATGGAACTTCAATAGGAACATCATAGGGGTTTTTCACAAAGACTTAGGTCCTTTGAGAAAGCCATTGATCCAGAGGGTTGTGAAATAACACATCATTCTATTAGGGACACCCATGGCCTAATGTGCATATCACTTATTATTTCAATTGGGTAGATGTGTAATGGGATTTAATAAGTGGATATACCTAAGATCCGACCAAATCACTTCTTATAGATCTTATGTTAGACTTCTAGTCACTAGGTTATGGCTCCCTTTTCTTCCATGATCTAGGCTCAATTCTTTTATGATGGATGAAAGTGTATAGTAATAGAGCTGAAAATCATGGTAGAGTCATCTCACTAAACCCTAATGGCGATGATAGTTAAAGAAAGGGAATCTAGTCATCCTAGGATAGTGGGTACATTAGTAGGGTGTATGTCTGACCTAGGGATAAAGAACAACAAATGAGACGAGAAACATTTGAAAACAACAATCAATTTAAAAAAATACTCATAAAGACTAATGAATTTGAAAATTTTAAGGCAATTGACTAGTTAAAATTTACTAATACATTGATTTACTAAATTAAAATTTAAAATCAAAGGCCAATATCATTAACAACTAATAAACATAACAATGAAAATTATTATCAACAGTTATGCCTACTTAAAGAATCTCTAATTCGTGTTACCTATTCACTATGGTTGTCCTGGCATGAAGAATTCCATGTGAATGTCATATTATAAGTGGATCTTATTATTAAGGTATTCCCATTAATTATGTACATACAAAAAGATCATGCTTTTCTATCCATGTTTGCATTAACTGTCCTTTGTTGAGACGTGCCCATTTAATTCAACTTTTCCCATTGTGTCTTCTTAGCTATTCTTTTTGTAGTAAATCATGGACACCATGCAATGTTGGTGGCATCCAATTGCTAGGGGACAACATGTCATTGGTTGATTCAAATTGGTTTTGAGCCAATTATCCTTCACAATGTGGCATTGGATCCAAAACACAAAAAACATGGTGGGAAACTTGGAAACTCATTGTGACAAAGTGGAATTTAGCATTATTATGAATTAATTACTACTTTGCCCTCATTATAGCTCCTTATGGTCCCAATTCATTTTTCTGGTCTACATAATCAAAGTTGAGACTCAAATACAAAATATGTTGAACAATGTGAACTTTATACACATTATAACACCTTATATTTGATTAATTCATCACTTTGTACAAATAAACAAATTGATAGATCAAACTTCATCATATGGTTCTCAAACGTTTTCTAAATATTTTCCACTTTTTTGTGATTCTATGGTCCAAATCACATGTCATTTGGACATTCCTACCATTTACTGTGATTTTCTGAAAGTTCTGTGCTAAAAAACCCTTTTTATTGGCCTTTTTCTGATCTTTTCCAAGTCATTGATCTGTATTCTGTTGTAAGGGGAGGGGAAAAACCACAGCCCTCAGATCTGAGACCCACGGATCAGGGTCTGATCTAGTGGCTGTGAGGTTATCTTCAACCTCCCGCTGATTGCTGGGAGGTATGAATGCAGTTATGAAGATCGATCACCAACGCTTGACCGCTATTTGAAATTCTAAGTGAGCCAAAACGACCCTTTCTCCCCTCACTAGCGGCGAACAGAGAGCGCTCGTTTCCTTGGAGGCTCTACGGTATGACGACATCATGATACCCAACTATGTTGAAAACATGAACGACGGTAAGACCTATCTCTTCTTCTCAACCGTGGCCAAGATCTTCGGCTACAACAGCAGCAAAGGCGGCGGCGCTGATCGGAAGAAGCCCTACTACGACTACGTCATGAAGGCCGACGACGACACCTACATCCAGTTCATAGCACTGGCTGCTTCGCTGAATCCGCTGCCCCGCCTTGACCTCTACTACGACTTCTACGTCGACCCTGGGTGGTTCCGAGAAGGTGATCCGGCGTTCATGGCCGGCATGGGGTATGTGCTCTCCTGGGACCTTTTCGATTGGATTGCGACGTCAAAAGTGGCGAGGAACCTCACCATCGGATTCAAAGACCGACTGGTAGGGATGTGGTTTCGCGACGGAGGATGGGGAAAGAACATCTACGACACGAAGCCATCCATTGCGCAGTGGGAGGAGTTCCAAAACAATACTGGATGCGTCGTTGACGACAAGTAGTTCATGTACGACCTGCCCAAGCCGCCAGCACGATACCTTCCGAAAACTGTCTGCATTCACCGGGTCAAAGATCGCTGGCAATGGGAGAACGTTATTCGACACTTCAATCTCACAGGCCCTCCGAGTTCCACAACCTAGATTAACAACAGGCAGACTGAATACCCCACGAAGGGCACGTTTGCTTTCCTAGATACAGGTGGATTGAATTGGAGTCATATAGAGCAGGAAAAGTAAGTAATCCAGCATTTCTGCGGCGAGTGATAAATGTAGGATTAGCTTTTACAGTTCAAATTGCCCGCCAAAACAAGCCCCTTTCTCCCCCCTCTCCTTCCGGCGGCCATAGCTGCTGCTCCAAGTTCTTTAGCCCTAAATCTAGCCTCGATCACCTATAAAAGGACCCCCCAAGGTCTGAAGCAACCAAGACTCATTCATGCTAAGGCCTTCCATGCCATATCGGCCTTGAGCACCCCATGTTTCCTCCCCCGACCGCCTGTTGCACCAAGTAGCGCCGCCGCATGTGCTTTTGGGCATCTCGCCCGCTCCTCCTCCTATCCTCTTTCTGGTGTTTGCTATTGCTCCGCGGGGTCATGACGAACTCAGGCGGCACATTTTCACCCTCCACCAGAGCCTCCTGCTCCCGGACCTCCTTCACTCCGGCGAGGTGCACCCCCTTGCTTCAGGGCTTGAGAGCGGCTGCCTGTACGCAAAGGACAGAAGGCAGCCTCGAACCGCTGGGTTCAGAGGCAAACTCCCCCCTCCAAACAAAGCAGTGGTGAACCAACAAATAATTGAATAAACCAGCCAAATAGAGTTTGAACCAGATCCTGGACCAGCGAGCCATGCGGCGTGATCTTGGCCACCAAATCTTGGATCCAACGACCCTCGATTTTCACAAATAAGGTAAATATCTCCTCTCTATTCAGAAATTCATATAAATGCCCAGATCTTGTTTTAATTGTAGAAAATGTATCTGAACTCCAAAAATGATGAACAAATAGTCTATTTTGATCATAAAAATCTAATGAGTCGTTTAAAAATACTTATGAAGCCTTATTATAAACTATTCTCATGGATACACCTAAATCATGATCTCTTGCTTCTATAATTGGTCTAAATAACTCTATTTGTTGTTAATCTTAACTTAATACTGAAAACTCAAATTCTTGACTCTAATGTTCATATTGAGACTCTAAAATAATAATTGACCCATTAATGATCTAGATTTATATTTGTTGACTTGATTTAATCTTGAATATGATGATGACATCTTAATAATATGATTGATCTAAATACACATATAGACTCTTATATAAGTTATGTAATTCACTATACATCAGTTTTACACCTAGTAAGGGGTTAAAGAGAGCAGTGCTTTAAAAAGCAGCAGTAGATAGTTTTATTTCAATAGATAATTTTCATTAATTTAGGGTTATTTTCAGCTTATATACATAGTTTTTGCAGCTAATATGGCTTCTTGAAGTTCCTAAAGCAAGCACGAAGGGATGTAGTATAAGTAGCAATGTACTGATATTGCAATTGGCTAGCTATTCAGGGGATGAAAATACCTCAACATAAAGATCAGATTCAACCAACTATTAAAGAAATAGTAACACAAATATCAAGAGTATTATCCAGAAAATAATGATAGTGTAGAACAAACATACATACATATACTTCATTTGTATATTACAACATGTGTATAGAAATTAAATACATATATATAGGGTCAAGGGTCCATAAAAATACTTAAGGCGTCATATTGGCCAAGGCGCAGGTCAAAGCGCACCACCTTAGGGCGCCTTGCCACCTAGGCGCTCCCGTTGACAAGTTTGTTCGGTTGTTTGTAATCCAATCTCTTTTTATGCTTGTTACATTACAGCTAAACTTAGTACTCAACAGTCAACATGCACTACATACATACAAACTACTAAATATATTCTACTTCAGTCATCAGTTTGAATGGTCATTAATCCCATTGTCAATAGTTATTCTAAGAAAATTATAGGTTTTGATACTTTTTATGCAATAACACTATGACAAAATTCCATTCTGAATTTCCATAACATGTATTGAGTTCTTGTGGCTTCTAACTGTCAAATTTCAATTGAATCTCCCTTGAAACACTGGTATTTCCCCTAAGTTGCCATAAAAAATTTCACAAATTCCATTTCCACGGGTAAATCAGCATAATGATCCTTGATAGAGGACAAATGGGCATACCCTACCCATTTACAACCCTACCATAGGAATAAACCTTCATTAAACCCTACCATAGGAATAAACCCTACCATAGGAAGAGAAAGGGAGAAGATGCTCCATGGACTGTCTGAATAAACCTTCATTAAAATAGTTGCTGACAAACAGTAAACAATTTTCTCAAACATGTATAGAATTATAGTACATGGAACATTCAACAATCTATAGTAGCATACTCCTAGTGTTACGACCCCACCTCCCGATAACCCCCAATTAAGGGAGACCGAGAGGTCGAAGCCGCACCCATGACTTCCGGATCAAAGGTTCGACAACTAACCAAGAATAATTATCAAATTTTAACATACTAAACTGAAAAGTTGTAAGAAAATAAACTTTGCATACCTTTTGAAATTTTTGGATCTCTAAACTTCTATCCATGCCGATACTAATCTATCTAATCCTCCTTTGTACTTTAATTCTCTTTTAGTATCACATGTGCCACTTTACCGTTTGTTCATTTCATTGTACCTAAAACGCTGACAAACAAAACGTCGGTCAGCCATAGCTGGTATGTGGGGGAAACAATAATCTTGCAACTATGATAACCATGTAATCGTTCAATTAATCATTAATCAGTCAAGATTACATTTTACATATAACATCCGCGATCCACGAGTACCCTATCCTCTGTACTATCCCTACAGTGGACCTGGATCCTACCTTCCTTATGGTAGATCCCCATTAAACCCCTCATGGTCCCCCCTATAGGTGAACCAGTTTCTAGGGTTGAGTCACATGGAACTACTCGTAAGTAGCCCACTCCTTAACTCATGGCAGGCTAATGAGTCGCATGGCACTACACGTAGGTAGCCCAATTTCTAACTCTCGATAACCTAGACCTTGCTCTAGGACTACCCCCTTTTTAGCCTTTTCAAAGTAACAGAGGTGGACTCGGATCTAGCCAGTTATATATATTCATTTATAGTGATAATCATAGTCACTTTATAATTGCATGAAATAAATAAACATCCAACAGTTAATTCATGCATTGAGGGAAACATCGATAAAATCCTCGGGAAACTATTCGGTATAGTCATAAGCGTAACCACATACCTGATTCGAAGAGTCATGTAGATTATTCAACATATACTTCATGTGTATACAATCAAGTCAATCAACAGATCCAAGCAAGTAATTAAATCATCACATAGTTCCTGAAATAAATATGTACTCTATTTATTACACACTTTATCAAGAATCTACTTTATTGACTTGGATTCACTTTCTAGGGTTTCTAATCCGCATTAAGTATTCATTAATACTCATTAGGATTTCATAGATCAACTTCTCAAACTTTACCTCTTCTAGGTTAACAAACCCTAAAATACTCTTTTCCATTTATATGAACCTTAATTGCTCAACTATTCATTTTAATAATCTTTTATACCCAAAATTGACTTAGGATCATCATATCCCTATTTATTTATAGATTTGAATAATTGAAACAATTAAAAGACATATTCATCTAAATTAGGGTTTTCAAGCTCATTAATGCACATTCATGCACGAAACCCTAAATTAAGCCAGATTATAAAGAGATCATCTTTTTGAATCCTATTCTCTCTTTTATTAACAACAGGTTAATATCATCTTGAATTATCCATCTATCATCAAATCTAAGGGTTAAATCATTAAAGATGATATCTTTATGTACTTTTCCAATTTCATGCATATTTAAGCACATAAACTCTAAATTAGTCTAATCATGTGCAAAGTTCTTACTTTTTGAACTCAATGTTCCTTTTTACATTTAACAGATTAATATCAACTCTAAAGCTCCATTAAACCCTATTAAACACATTAATCATATCAGATTAGGATTCCTTAATCTTTAAAGTATTAAAGATGATTACTTCCATTAATTTTCGGATTTCAAATAGAATCAGACTTCAAACATAATTTATTTGGATTCCTCTCGTTCTGAGGATCAACTTTCATATATAACTTTTTGTCATCCGAGCTATGAATAAATAGATATGATTTTAGTAAAAATACTTACTTTTCAACCAATCATATTGCGCCACGTAGGCCTTCTCATGCAGCGAACTTAGTTGTTTGAAAAACATATCGAAAGGACTCTTTTACCCTTACGCGATTCTTTTAGCTTTGTGATGCCCGGAGGGCAAAATCGTCTAACGTGCGTCTTCATCTTCCTCCTTGCGACCACAGCCGGCCGTCGCCCTAGGAGCCATGGGCGGGGCTTCTCCTTCCACGATCCGACCTCGCCGGCCAACAGGGACACCTCCCTTGCGTCCGCCGCCCTCCCCCGCGCCTGCCTAAGCCTCCATTGGTGGTGTGGTGGCCGGGTGAGGGAGCTCCTGGCCTGCGACCTGCTGCCGTGCTGTAGGTCTATCTACAGCCAGCGAGAGGGGCGGTGCGCGTGAAGATGCAAGCTCCGACGTTCAGGGTTGCCGTAGTTGCATCCTTCATCCAACACAACGACCCAGAAGCCCATCATTTGCCTCAAGGTCAGACAACCCTCTCGGTTAGGGTTTTACGTGTGAGAACCAAGAAGAAGGGAGAGAGGGAGAGAGAGAGAGTGTAGGATCTCTTTGGACTCGACCCAGAGGGTCTACCTTTATACAAGGGTAGCTAAAGAAGCCCTAGGTCGGCTATCCTTGAATCAAAGAGTCCGTTTCCCAAAAAGGAACCTTATTCCTTCAAAGAGAAGTATTCCTTCTCTCTCTTCATAATCCTTTTTGGTATATCCTATTACTTGGATATAAGGACTTCGAAATTCCTCCTCTCTTATTTACTTTATAGTTGCTTTTTAATGCTTTGGCACAATTCCTATTTTTCTTTATAGAAAATATCATCTTTTTAAATAATTCCATATAATTCATTAAAGAAGCAACGCATTGTCCTCTTATTTTGCCTTTTTAGTATTTTCTCTTTCTTTCCTCTTCATTGGGACTCCTTGGATCCCAAGATACTCCATTATTTCGAAATTCTCTCATTGGATACTCATTATCCTTCTAGATGCATCATTATGCATTATTTCACATTATCTTGTTTATTTCTCATTTAATTATCTCTTTTTGAGGATTTCTTTTTATCTCTCTCTTATTTTCCTCATTGGCATCCCTTTTTTCATAAGAAATCCTTGGGATACGAAATTCCATAAAGGGAAACTCAATTATCCATCTTTTCACTTAATTTCCACATTTCATCAATATTTTCAATTTCTTTCTTCATAAAGAAATACTTAATTAATCTTTTCTTTTCTTATTGCTTTATTTATGCAATTTTGTACTCCTTAGAGTCCAAGGAACCCAAGAGGCATGAAATCCTCTTTGGATTTGCCTTCTAGAGGTTTCCACATATTTCTTTTATCAATTATTCAATTATTCATTCACTAATTGAATTTTCTTTATTATTGCCATGTTATTGGGCCCAATAGCCAATAAAGCCCACAAATCAAACAGCAAGGCTATTTTACACGAAAATCAATATTCTCAACCCATTATATTATTATTTGTTCAAACATCTTTAATATGAGAAATTATATTTCTCACCACTTGAACCCAAAAATTGGGGTTATAACATCCTTCCCCTCTTATAGGAATTTTGTCCTCAAAATTCTATCAAGCAAACAAACATTTCAGGTTAAGACTTTCCCATGTCCATCATTGTCCCCTATGTGGCTTTACCGTACCCATGGCGCATCCAAAGAACCTTTACCATCACATATTCTTTTCTATGAGTTCTTTCATCCTGGCGTCTATAAACTACACAGGTGACTCAGGCCATGTCAGCCTCCCTTGGGGCTCACTAGGTTCATTGCTCAGCACATGGTCGGGATACCTCACATAGTGCTCTAAATTGGACACATGGAACATATCTCACATAACTCTATCCTGAGGGGTAGGGTCAAAACCTAACCATCTCCACCCATCCATCTCTAATGGACCCATGTATCGGGGAATCAACTTTCTCAGTTGCAGCTCAGAGGGGTCGGATTCTCACATTATATTTTCCCACAGTGCACTGCATGTTAATCTACTTTGCATCTGCTCACGACCCTCGTCGTCTTTAGGCTCCTTTCAACCATTGCATGATTAAAGTGACTTCATCTACACGCACTGGGGTCCCTTTTCTAACCATCGTGTGGCCCTTTTCTAACCATCACGTGGCCCTTTTCACCAACATCACCTTACTGAAGTGGTGACCGACACAACCTCCCTTACAGAGCTTCTTTATAACCCGATACTGGCTATGGTGGTCATTGTCACATAGGACAAGAACTGTCTCTAGATATCACCCTGAACGAGCATACATGCTCTCATCAGACCCTTTAGTCTGGATCATATTAAACATAGTTATGGGTGATAAACTATACTAACATCGAGTCCTTCATGCACCTACTTCCATCTTTTGGAAGGGAACCTTTAGGTCAAACTCAAAAACCTTTGAACTCGCTCCATAGTTGAACCATCTCTCTCTCATGGGTAGTTCAACCAGATCTGTCCCTTGACAGAACTCCTTCTTTCTCATGTCATCTAGGTAAGGCGACCTATCATAACCCATATTGCATATCGACCTTTCTTGGTCAAGGGGAGACTTATCACAACATCCATAGTGATGACCTCCCATTCCCTCTTAGGAACTCTTTTGTCCTCTATTTCGATACACTGGGTTACTGGGGTTCGTCCTTTACCTCCTGGCTTGCATGGTCATAAACCCCATGCAACTTCAGCCCAAGCATCCAAAGTGATATTGCCATTTACCATAGTGTATGGTGATCTTCCATCATGATTTCCTGTATGTCATGATTCCTTCAAGATCAAATCCTCTGAAACCCTAAACCACTCTAGTCAGGGTTTCGTCACCTTCTCTTCCAAAGAGGTGCATCTAAGGTTCTACCACCATCCCTTCATTGCATCGAGGACTAGACTGACTAACCAAACAACCTCTTATCCTTTCCACGTATCTTGTTACATCTGAGTGTTATCCAAACACCTCTCCTTTTCAAACTTAAGGTTAGCCAAACAAACTCTTCTAGCTTCTAGTCAAACAAGTCAGATGTATCTCAACCAGAGCATCCATTACCACTTCATATCCGTAGGTATTAGGTAGCCTTGAAGACATACACTTTCATGTATTTCACTTATCATATTACCTCAAATTCTATGTCTTTCTCCATTAAGAACACTTTCTGGTTTCATCATCACGGTGATCAAAATCAACCTGGTATAACTTGTATGCTCCATTTAGCTCATTCTAGAAACATCCTCATAAGGTGACTACCTTATTCCTCTTAGGGTTTACAAACCATCCATGTATCATTCACTTTACCAGGGTAGATATCTTTTCTATCCCATCTCTCGTGGCAACGCTCCAACCTACATCATCTCTTATCCTTGGTGTATGACATGCATAATGTCCTATCTCTCACCCCCATAACAAGAAGAAATAAGCATTTGGCTGCAGTCCAAATACAAAGTTCTTCCTGTTCCAAGAGTAGAGATGGTACATCCCACCTCGCCAGTACACCTTCAAATCTAGGTTGAAACGTGACACCTACGTCTCTATTTCACAAACATCTTAATATCAAGGTTACTTCCATGGAACACTGGTTTTGAACCTACTTGGGTTTACACACCATCCTTGGTCATCTCCTCCAGGTCTAAAGGGTACTGACTCTTTTGGAGTCTTCCCTCTTCCCTCATGCATCAAGAGAGTGCCCTACTCATCTGCCCTTTGGGTCCCATGAGTTCATGAAGGTGATCAATCTCCTAACCCATGGCCCTCAGGCAATGGTAGTTGTTACCTCCCGACCCTATGGTCATGTGCAACTGGGGAATTAGGCAACTCCTACCTTTATCGGTCTTATCCCTACCTGACCCTAGGATCGACTTAGGCTTCACCATTTTAGTGCATGTTCACTTAGAACCTTACCCATGTCTTCATCATCTCTCTTTCTGCATTCCTGGGCTGGCCCTCATCCTTTCTTAGGGATCATGGCAACCTGCCTACCTTGATCAAGCCCCATATCGGTTACCTCCATGGTAACACATCCATATGCAATTAGAGATGGATATCTATGGGTCTACAGGTTCATTCTCATACCATGTACTTTTCACTTAGCTTTTCAAGATCCTAAGAGACCTCTTTAGGTTACCTTAAACTAACCAAAACTGATATACACCCTTCCAAAGGGGTCCCTCTCCCAGGATGGGAGGAAAACTACCTCTGAGGTCACAAAAGCTCTTAGGTCTAGGGTTTTCATCCACACGAGCCTACTTAACCCTAGCAAGCCATTAAGGCATGAGCAGATCACTTACTGTACCATGCTAGGTCCTGCTCGATGTTGGATCAGGATCAAACTTCCCCTTTATCATCCACCTAGCTATGAGGGGTTCATCAAATACACCTTAAACTTCAGGGGCTTCTCTTATCATGCTCGCTTCTACAGGAACTCAACTTCTCATCATGAGCATTAGGTATGCCGCTTCCCCTCTTAGGCCTAGGAACCCTAGGTTCACTTTTAGGTGTCCAACTGCATACTCTATTTATTAACCATGAATCAAACTTACAAAAGGCATAACGTGCACTTCCTGTCATCCTTCAAATCGAACAACACTTTAAGGTTGAGTCCTCCTCAAGGACAATCAACAAGGTACAAGGCCTCATAACCTGCTATTAAACCTTTCTAGGTCTAAGGAACTCCTCTTCCTACCTCAGAAGGTAAACACCCATACCCTAGGCACATAGGCACCAGATGCTTCAGCTTCACTCTCTGGGGTTTGGTCCCTCTAAAGGCAACCAAGATATCATCAACCTTCAGGGATCGATCATGAAGCAACCACTATCATCCATTATTCAGGGTTTTTAGGCTTCCAACCTTCTTGCCGGGTTTCCTGCTCTCTCTCTCTAGAGCTAACCGCGCATCCAACCTCACCATTAGAGGTCCTTTCTTCATGAAGGTTAAACCTCAAAAGCATGCTCTACATGGGTGAAGCCTAGGTTCGAACTTATGGTTGCTCAAGATCATCCATAACCCTTTATGCTCCATCATAATTCCTTATCCAGGGTTTCACCTTATTGTCAGCACTCTGACGTGCCCTAGGTGCCAGCTATGCCCTACTTGCACAAGCCCATAGGGTTTCTAAGGTCCTTCACTAACATCATCATCTAAGGAGCTATCCTTTACCCTAACATGCACGACCCTTCCCAGGGTTGGGTTGCCAAAGGTGTTAGGTCACCCATAAATCATATGGCATCCCAAAGGCATGTCCCATCAAACACCTGGTCCAGCTCATCTCTCTCTAACCATCACTTAGGGTTAGGGTTCGCATCATCCTCAGAGGATGTGTCAGGTCTCTACTAGCCATGGAGACCTCTATCTCTAAGACTAACTTATCCTCCTGACAAGAAGGTCTAGCCTCAGGTCTCTTCTGAGGACATGACATCTTATGTCATACGACCTAAGCATGTATCTATCCTTTAATTGCGCTTACTCTATTAAGCTTATGTCCATGACATCTTATTTACATGCATTTCCTTTAATTTGGTGGAGGATTCCTTAAACCTTATTAGCCTTACCCATACCTCAAGAGGGTGAGGAGAAGAAAGAAAACCCTAATCCTTTATGTCCTTATCAGAATTTTGTGATGAGAAGGGATGAATAAGATGAGAAGTCCTAAAGGTATCTTATTTCGATTCATACCCTAAGACTTTGGCCAGGCAGTCACACAGATCCGGGAGTCCTCGTATTCCGACTAGCGGTGCGGAGGAAAATGTTGCCAGCCCCCGGTCGTGATCCTTTTCTAGACACCTCCGTCTTTCAGATAATCCTCTAATAACTCCCTTGGGTTCTATGGAGTTTGTAAAATTTAATGATTATTAATGGTTAATTGAGGAACCCAAGCTCTGATACCAAATGTTACGACCCCACCTCCCGATAACCCCCAATTAAGGGAGACCGAGAGGTCGAAGCCGCACCCATGACTTCCGGATCAAAGGTTCGGCAATTAACCAAGAATAATTATCAAATTTTAACATACTAAACTGAAAAGCTGTAAGAAAATAAACTTTGCATACCTTTTGAAATTTTTGGATCTCTAAACTTCTATCCATGCCGATACTAATCTATCTAATCCTCCTTTGTACTTTAATTCTCTTTTAGTATCACATGTGCCACTTTACTGTTTGTTCATTTCATTGTACCTAAAATGCCGACAAACAAAACGTCGGTCAGCCATAGCTGGTATGTGGGGGAAACAATAATCTTGCAACTATGATAACCATGTAATCGTTCAATTAATCATTAATCAGTCAATATTACATTTTACATATAACATCCGCGATCCACGAGTACCCTATCCTCTGTACTATCCCTGCAGTGGACCTGGATCCTACCTTCCTTATGGTAGATCCCCATTAAACCCCTCATGGTTCCCCCTATAGGTGAACCAGTTTCTAGGGTTGAGTCACATGGCACTACTCGTAAGTAGCCCACTCCTTAACTCATGGCAGGCTAATGAGTCGCATGGCACTACACGTAGGTAGCCCAATTTCTAACTCTCGATAACCTAGACCTTGCTCTAGGACTACCCCCTTTTTAGCCTTTTCAAAGTAACAGAGGTGGACTCGGATCTAGCCAGTTATATATATTCATTTATAGTGATAATCATAGTCACTTTATAATTGCATGAAATAAATAAACATCCAACAGTTAATTCATGCATTGAGGTAAACATCGATAAAATCCTCGGGAAACTATTCGGTATAGTCATAAGCATAACCACATACCTGATTCGAAGAGTCATGTAGATTATTCAACATATACTTCATGTGTATACAATCAAGTCAATCAACAGATCCAAGCAAGTAATTCAATCATCACATAGTTCCTGAAATAAATATGTACTCTATTTATTACACACTTTATCAAGAATCTACTTTATTGACTTGGATTCACTTTCTAGGGTTTCTAATCCGCATTAAGTATTCATTAATACTCATTAGGGTTTCATAGATCAACTTCTCGAACTTTACCTCTTCTAGGTTAACAAACCCTAAAATACTCTTTTCCATTTATATGAACCTTAATTGCTCAACTATTCATTTTAATAATCTTTTATACCCAAAATTGACTTAGGATCATCATATCCCTATTTATTTACATATTTGAATAATTGAAACAATTAAAAGACATATTCATCTAAATTAGGGTTTTCAAGCTCATTAATGCACATTCGTGCACAAAACCCTAAATTAAGCCAGATTATAAAGAGATCATCTTTTTGAATCCTATTCTCTCTTTTATTAACAACAGGTTAATATCATCTTGAATTATCCATCTATCATCAAATCTAAGCGTTAAATCATTAAAGATGATATCTTTATGTACTTTTCCAATTTCATGCATATTTAAGCACAGAAACTCTAAATTAGTCTAATCATGTGCAAATTTCTTACTTTTTGAACTCAATGTTCCTTTTTACATTTAACATATTAATATCAACTCTAAAGCTCCATTAAACCCTATTAAACACATTAATCATATCAGATTAGGATTCCTTAATCTTTAAAGTATTAAAGATGATTACTTCCATTAATTTTCGGATTGCAAATAGAATCAGACTTCAAACATAATTTATTTGGATTCCTCTCGTTCTGAGGATCAACTTTCATATATAACTTTTTGTCATCCGAGCTATGAATAAATAGATATGATTTTAGTAAAAATACTTACTTTTCAACCAATCATATTGCGCCACGTAGGCCTTCTCATGCAGCGAACTTAGTTGTTTGAAAAACATATCGAAAGGACTCTTTTACCCTTACGTGATTCTTTTAGCTTTGTGATGCCCGGAGGGCAAAATCGTCTATCGCGTGTCTTCATCTTCCTCCTTGCGACCACAGCCGGCCGTCGCCCTAGGAGCCGTGGGCGGGGCTTCTCCTTCCACGATCCGACCTCGCCGGCCAACAGGGACACCTCCCTTGCGTCCGCCGCCCTCCCCCGCGCCTGCCTAAGCCTCCATTGGTGGTGTGGCGGCCGGGTGAGGGAGCTCCTGGCCTGCGACCTGCTGTCATGCTGTAGGTCTATCTGCAGCCAGCGAGAGGGGCGGCGCGCGTGAAGATGAAAGCTCCGACGTTCAGGGTTGCCGTAGTTGCATCCTTCATCCAACACAACGACCCAGAAGCCCATCATTTGCCTCAAGGTCAGACAACCCTCTCGGTTAGGGTTTTACGTGTGAGAACCAAGAAGAAGGGAGAGAGGGAGAGAGAGAGAGTGCATGATCTCTTTGGACTCGACCCAGAGGGTCTACCTTTATACAAGGGTAGCTAAAGAAGCCCTAGGTCGGCTATCCTTGAATCAAAGAGTCTGTTTCCCAAAAAGGAACCTTATTCCTTCAAAGAGAAGTATTCCTTCTCTCTCTTCATAATCCTTTTTGGTATATCCTATTACTTGGATATAAGGACTTCGAAATTCCTCCTCTCTTATTTACTTTATAGTTGCTTTTTAATGCTTTGGCACAATTCCTATTTTTCTTTATAGAAAATATCATCTTTTTAAATAATTCCATATATTTCATTAAAGAAGCAACGCATTGTCCTCTTAGTTTGCCTTTTTAGTATTTTCTCTTTCTTTCCTCTTCATTGGGACTCCTTGGATCCCAAGATACTCCATTATTTCGAAATTCTCTCATTGGATACTCATTATCCTTCTAGATGCATCATTATGCATTATTTCACATTATCTTGTTTATTTCTCATTTAATTATCTCTTTTTGAGGATTTCTTTTTATCTCTCTCTTATTTTCCTCATTGGCATTCCTTTTTTCATAAGAAATCCTTGGGATACGAAATTCCATAAAGGGAAACTCAATTATCCATCTTTTCACTTAATTTCCACATTTCATCAATATTTTCAATTTCTTTCTTCATAAAGAAATACTTAATTAATCTTTTCTTTTCTTATTGCTTTATATATGCAACTTTGTACTCCTTGGAGTCCAAGGAACCCAAGAGGCATGAAATCCTCTTTGGATTTGCCTTCTAGAGGTTTCCACATATTTCTTTTATCAATTATTCAATTATTCATTCACTAATTGAATTTTCTTTATTATTGCCATGTTATTGGGCCCAATAGCCAATAAAGCCCACAAATCAAACAGCAAGGCTATTTTACACGAAAATCAATATTCTCAACCGATTATATGATTATTTGTTCAAACATCTTTAATATGAGAAATTATATTTCTCACCACTTGAACCCAAAAATTGGGGTTATAACACCTAGCTATTCATTAAACCTAGAGATGGCGACTTATTTACCATGTAAGTAAAAATAATAGTAAGAAGTACTGTATTATCTAAAATGTCATTTGCTATCTTGTAGTGAGTGCCTGTCTTTGTATATATAAATATATAATAGTAAGAAGTAATGTATTATCCTACCAAACTATATATATACAAATCACTACATCAATTTATAACATCACTATAATTTATTAGATATGCTACTCAAAAAGTTATAATGCAAACTTGATAACAATATCCACGACATGCAGCACATTTATAATACAAATTGCGGTCAGCCTAATGAGTGACCAATCAAATAACACCAGTTACCATCTGTAATGAAGAAACATTTACCCCATTGGCTGCTTCAAGTAGACGATCCTTGTGGGTTCTTGTCGAAGGTACTACGTTTTGAAGCATAGGTTTTCCATCTAACCGTCTTGCAGTACCAGTGAAAGGGTTAAATTTGGGTCTTGTGTTTTCCGGAGCTTCAACTTTAGACGCCTTACTAACAGGAGCGGGAGCAGCAAGACGCTCAGGTTATATAATGTGCTTGGTTTCTATAATGTCTATGTAGTATTTTTTATTGTTATAAGCTACCATGATACTGTCGCCAGTTGTCAAGCACGAGTAGTTCCTGAGAGTTGTTTCCAAAATAGCTTTGGTGTTTGTTTACACATACCTTTTATTAAGTTTTCTGGCTATTTATACATTTCCATCCTCTTATTTTCTAACAAGTTCTCACAATTATTTGGATAACAAATTAATATTTATTTTGTATAGTGTCCAAAGCAGCCGAACAATACAGATTGCGGGTATTATGTGCTGAAGTATATGAAAGACATCTTTGATGCGAGAAATAGAAATATTCCTGAATGTGTAAGCTACTTAACAATATATTCTTTTAGTTTGTTCAAATTTCTAAATAAATTGAAAACATCACAATATGTTGATATATTTGTCATATGATTGCAGTATTATTTGAAGTATATTGGTCGTTGCTTCAACCAAGAAGAAATCAATGAGGTCTGAAACGAGTGGGTGACATGTGTTTGTGAGCACACATAAGATTATGTGACATGTGGGGGAGACATTTGTTCTCTACCATAGACCAATGTGTGAAACTTTTTTAGTTGGTTTTCAGTTTGATTCTAGAGTGGATACTCAGTACTTTGTATTATTGAATCGTTGTATGGATGATTTAATATTAATTAAATTTAGTATGAGCTTCTTTCAAGGTTTGATGGAAATTTTGTTCAACTATGTGTTTGTTTGTGAAATGAAAAAGTATAATTGCATATTTATTATAATTTATTAATAATATGGTTAATTTGATCAATACAGTTGGTTCGATATATGACTTGTCAAACTCTAATCAAAGATAATAGTTAATAATATGTTGTAAAATGTATGATTCTACAACAAACAACACATGTTGTGTTATCCACACCTATTACAACAGGTTTGTCAGGAAAAAATACACCTATTACAATAGGTGTTTCTAGTGAACTACAACATGCATAACCTATTGTATAAATTATGTATATTACAACAGACACACGCCATGTTGTCTAAACAATCTTATTACAACGGTTAAATGTATGGAAAGACAACATACTCCAACTGTTGTATAAACATGTATATTACAACAGGTGCACTACATGTTGTAATAGACCTACCTATTACAACGGGTATGTTTAGTGAAAGACAACATGCTTTGACTGTTGTATAATATATATTACAATGGGTGAATCGCATGTTGTAAAAAATACCCCTATTACAATGGGTGTGTTTAGCGAAAGACAACGTCGTTCAACTGTTGTATAATATATATTATAACAGGTGCACCACATGTTGTGTAAAATACCCATATTACAACAGGCCATTCCTTAAAAAACAACTTGTTTCAACTGTTGTATAAAATACATCTATTACAACATGCGATCACATGTTGTGTAAAGCACCCCCCCATAAGACCACGCGATCTAATACAACGGTTAACACCTGTTGTAAATTGAGAAAAGGAACTGTTGTAAAAAGCATTTTCTGTAGTAGTGCATGTTGATTGATTCACATAACTAATCAGATACAATGTCAAAAATCACTCACATACACATAGTCGAATTGATATTTGTCAAATTATTAAAATAGTTTGAATCAAAGAAATGAAAATATTTGATTTTAAAAAGAAAAATCATGCACACATGACATTGAATCAAACTCAAGTGGGCATGCTGCGAGGACATCCAACACACACTTCTGTAATTTTTCTTGATAAAGATCATTAAACCAATGAACCCAACCAACCCTATAATTTCATTATCATATACACCCATATGAAAATCAAGAGAAAAAAGTTAATGATTGTAATTAGGTCAAGTTTGTGTTGTGGAACATTGAGAATCAAGAACTACAAAAAACCAAAATGGGGTGAAGGAAAGAAGCAAAAGTTTCATTTGAGAATGAGATGTCAAGTACCAAAAAAATCAAAACTATGATCATTTAGTAACCAAAAAGCTCAATTAGCCTTCAACTCACAAGATCATGGAAAGCCTCACTGACTTCTAAATATTATTTAAGATAGATCGGTATAAAAGAAGGAGTCACCAAAATGTCTTTCTCAAATAGAAATAAATGCCAAAAATGAACAATCAAATCTGGTCAAATACATATTATATGCAAGATCCATCTAATCAAAAGTTGAAGTCTTGTGTCTGATCCTAGAATACTCAACCAAGCTGGAAAATATCTCATTGAAAAACTCTCAAATTTGACTCGAATAGGTGTGAGATAATCATTGAATATGACTAAGTTGAAACCATAAGATCCAAAAACTCACACATGTAGTTTGTTAGGTATAAAATTTATCTTGGATACAACTTGAATCGATATACAAATAGGAATTTTTGTCAGAATATCTTGTCGAGAGATTCACTATCCAATTAGAATCAGTCTACATATCACTCAAATACACATAGACAACATTTTAGAACTCATTTTATCAAGATAGTTTAAATCAAATAAATATAAACACCAAATTTAAAAAATATGGCATGCACATATCACATCAAACCAAATAGGACTATGTCTGGTGGGAAGGTAGTCGACTCATGTGCATTTTATTTTCTTGGTAAAGTTCATTGAAACAAACTATCCAATAAATTTGAGATCCCATTCTCATGTAGATATATAAGGAAATCAAGGGAGGAACACAACAATAATTGTAATTAATTCGACTTAGTGATGTTCCACCATGAGAGTCCAAAACTACAATATACCAAAATTGGGTAAAGAAATAAAATATAAAAATTCAATTAAGAACAAGATGTTACATACAAAATGTAATCATAACAAATATAGCCTAGTAGTCAAACAACTCAATCAACTCTAAATTCTCATGTTCATGAAATACCATACTGAGTTCTAAATTTTATTAATTATTAAACCAATGGAACCAAGGTTTCACAGCACATGAATCTCTTAATGGCAATAAATGTCAAAAAGGCAGACACATTCGGCCAAGTATAGATAGGATAGAAGAGTCCTCTAGTCAGATATAGAGTCGTATATCTACAGTGTATGAGTAAGAAAATTACAGTAAGTGGAGTTGAATTAGATGAAGAAGATATTATTTGTAATAGAAGGGGATGAACTAAATACACTTCCGAAAGAATATGTGAATTTAGGATTTGAATCTAGGTCATTTGTCTAGAGAGCAAATACAAATACCTATCCGGATACACATTTACTATATTTAATATTCATAAACCCATATAAGTCGTTGATTTGACTATAATATATATGTATATATGTATGTATGTATGTATGTATGTATGTATATATATATATATATATATATATATATATATATATATATATATATATATATTGAAGGAGGTTCGAGTTAGATCCAATGTTTCCCCCTATAGTCTACATCAGTATGTATAATACGAGTGTACATGACTAAGTTGAAAAATATTTGGTTTGACAACTCTTGAATGCGGTTCAAATATGTATGAAATAGTTAATAACTATGACCTAGTTGGAAAATATAAGACTAAATAACTCTCAAATTCCGTACAAATAGAAATCAAATAGCTCTTAAATACAACTTGAATAGATATAGAAAATGGCGCATTTGATGGGGTATCATATTTTTTGGCTTGCATACGTTGGCATATCATGTCATGTGATTCAAGTATCCAGACATATATTATCTCCAATGTTTCTTGTCGAGTGAGTCACTAGTCTCGAATATAACCCAAATACATAGAGACAACATCTAACTGATTATAATATCAAAACAATGTAAATCAAAGAAAAGAAAAAGAACTTAATTTTGAAAATTAAACATCAGCACACATCTCATTAAACTGAAATAGACTGGGCAGGTAGGAGGGTAAGCATTGTGTGTGTAACTTTTTTTACAAAGTTCATTAAAATAAATAAGCAAATCAACTGGAATTCCCATTCTCCTATAAAGCTACATTTTAGTCGAGAGAAGAAAATAAATGATTGTAATTATGTCAAGTAAATCAAAACAAGGATAGCCTAGTAACCAAACAACTTAATTAACCTTAATTTCTCATGTTCATGCATGCACAATTTCATTTTATATTATGTTCACTTATAAGTAAACAACTGTTATTTTGAAGCAAGCAATTGTTGTTTAAAACTATAAGAATGTGTTTGATCTCATATCCTTTTCCATTACCTTATTGTTAAAAAAAATAAATTTCTAAAAATTCCCTCATAGAAGCACGAACAACAAATTGAGCTGCCAATTCATTCTAGATGGTGAATCTTCTCTTCTGTGACACCCTCAACATGGCAGGAATCTGACCTTGTATTCAATGTATACATATAAGAGTATTATCTCAGAAAACTCTCCAAATACATCTCTTCCTCCTAACTAAGTATGGATCTAAGCTGGTGAGTGTTGTAACTAACTATAGTTAACAGTAAAGTTGCACAACAATTGTCTGAATAACAAACATGTATTGTAAACCACGTGACTGTGTGAAAGCCACGGTGGTAGTTTGATATTTAAGGAATGTATGTACATTTGAATTATGTAATAAAGTTAAAACAATGTTATTTCCCTCTTAATCTAATAAGGTATCAGAGCCTTTAGTGAGGAAACCCTAACCTTTTTTGATCCTTCGAGCTCGACGTCACCAATTTCTTGTGCCCTATCTTTGTCTTACTCATTCTTGTTCTAGTACCTTCAGTTATCTATATCAGTTTCTATCTACAAAGGTAGTAACTTGTGATCTTCGTCTTCTAAAGATCTTATACCATGGACAAAATACTAGAAATTACATACCCGATTGGAAGAAGTATCCATGTTTCTGGAAAGCTATTTGCGATAACAATGGCAACCGAGACAAAAACAATGTCAATGGCAGTGGTGCCAGCGGCAGCAAAAGTAGCGGTAGTGAAAATGACAGTCATGATAATGTGTCAAGAGCGGAAGAAGAAGAAGAAGAAGGAGAGAGAGCTAAGTGGTGGCCTAGAGAGAAAGTATACGGTCTCCTAGAGTGGGCATCAATTTTTCTACCCTTGTGAGTCTTTGATGGAGTTAAATTGGTTACATATGGATTCACCAGATAGATAACCCAAAAAACCATATAAATATATTGTCTCTCGTCCACCACGAAGAGACATGGCAGTTATGGGAATCTATCCATCCCAATATATCTATAGGAAAAAACTTAATAAATATATACATAATTATTTTGGGCCACTAATAAGATATTTTTTAACATTTTCCCACTTGGCCCAAAATGCCATGGAAATAACATTTATTCATTTTTCATTGATACTCAACATAAACATCTCTATATAAGAGAATAACATATGAGTCACAACGATCAATACCCAATAAGTGAGCTCTCCCTTGTATGCACTACAATATTTGAATATCTAATATGTAGTGAGATAAAACTTATGAATACGTTGACCTCAAACCTATTCTTTGGTCCAACTTAATGTCAAAACTAATATTCTATTATAACTATTATCAAAACAAAAATAGTGAACTAAATATATGACCACACAATTAATATTATATTTTCAAATCACACAAACTATTATACATCAAACAAAATTTCTTATACCCATATTCTTTACACGAGATGTATACAATCTTGTAGCTAGCCCTTTTGCAAGAGGGTCTGAAACCAAATATTGTGCACCAATGTGATCAATCATTATCATCTTGTTATCAAATCACTCATTAACAACATAGAGCTTTATGTCTATGTGTCTACAGGTTGTGGTTTTTTATCAATATTAGCTAAAAGTGATGGAGCTTCATTATCAAAGTAAATTTGTGTTGGCTTATGAATTGAATCAACAAATTAATGATCTTCTATCATATTCCTATGCCAAATCTCCTATGATGATGTTTCATGGAAAGCCATAAGCTCATCTTCCATGGTGGATGATGCCATAGTCTTTTGTTTGACACTCCTCCATGCTATTGCACCACTAACAAGTATAAAGATATAGTCTTCTATGAACTTCCTACTATCTAGACAGACAACAAAATTTCCATCTAAATATCCAGTTATCTCAAGGTATTTTGTCCTTCTATATGTAAGAATTTTGTCCTTTGTGTCTTCCATGTAGCACATCACCTTCTTTACTACTCTCCAATGGTCAATACTTGCGTTACTTTGGTAATAGCCAAGCATTCCATAAGATAAAGTATTATTTAGTCGAGTGCATATCTGGGGATATTGTAGGCTCCCAACCACAGATGCATATGGTATCTTCCTCATTTCATTCCTTTCAAGTCATCACTAGGAAACTGCTTGGAATTAAACTTATATCATTTGACTATAGGTGCAAGTCCACTTGAATAATTTTTCATTCCAAACTTCTCTTGAACTTGAGATATATATGCCTTCTGGTATATTCCAATTATACCTTTAGCTTGATCTCTATGAATATCCATATTGAGTACATACGCCGCTTCACCCAAATCATTCTATCAAAATTAGAAGAGAGAAATGCTTTGGTCTCATGTAATATGCCAAAGCTATTACTTTCTAGTATTATGTCATCCACATAAATAATCAATATTATGAACTTATTCCCACTGACATTGAGGTATGTATACCGATCAACGATATTAGGTTTAAATCCAAAATTTGATATAATGGTGGTAAACTTTATATACAATTGTCAGGATGCTTTTTTCAGTCCATAAATTGATTTCTTTAGTTTTAGAACCATATGACTTCCACTATCATCAAATGAAACATTTTGATTTTGTTCCATATATACTTCTTCAGATAAATCCCCATCAGAAAATGTGTTTTCCCATCCATTTGGTGTAGCTAAAGATTTAAATGAGAGACTAAGGCCATTATTACCCTGAATGAGTCCTTAGATGAGACTGGAGAAAATGTCTGTTTATAATCATTGCCTTCCTTTTGTGTGAAACACTTCGGAACTAACCCATCCTTGTACCTCTCAATTTCACAATTTGAGTTCCTTTTAGTCTTAAAGACCCATTTGCAACTAGTATATTTAACACTCTTTGGCAATGGTATAAGGTCCCAAACATAATTCTTCTCCATGGATGTTAGTTCTTCATTCATGGCATAAAGCCACTTAGAAGAATTTTTGCAATCCATTGCTTGAGCAAAAGTTAAGGGGTCAATATCTTCAAAATCTATATTTGGCTCTTGAAGGTATACAACATAGTTAGATGGGATGGCAGACCTTCTTGGTCATGTGGATCTTCTTAATTTAGGATTAGATTCTACATCTTCTACAGGATCATCAGGTTGTTCTTCATTATGAGTATGTTCAACTTGTTCAATTGCTACTTGAATAGGGGCATGACACTCTTCTATTCGCTCATCCACTTGATAATTGTTCCTCGTAACAATAATTGGATAGCCTTTGTGACCTTGATTATGTGTTGGTGTAGGAAAATTATCATGCATTTCATCAAAGGAAATATTTTGAAGTAGGTCATTCCCACTGAGATGATAATCCTCCAAAAATTTAGCCTTGCCCATCTCAACTATTTTTCATGGGTGAGATGGACAATAAAATATAGTTTATAAAACTCATTTTCCATTCTTTTTAAGAGAGAACTCAGGAATTGTGTTTTGTATGTAAGTCTGTAACTCACTGAAAGTGACAAAACTTAAGTTCCAAGACTTACTTTAAACCAATAATGAAATAATGCTTGAGGAACCCCAGTTCATAAATTTTCCAAACTAGTTACATCAAACCATTTAGAGCCTTAGTCGTTCTTCTTTTTGTACCTTTAATTCTCTATACCAGTTCCTATCTAGAAAGCTAGTATCTTTTGATCTTAGTTTTCTCAAGCACTTATACAATGAACAAAATATTAGAAAATATTTACCAGAACTAGAAGAAGTATCCATGTTTCTGGAAGGTTGTCAGCCATAATAATGTCTATCGAGACAACAACAATGTCAATGGCGGTGGTTCCAGCAACAGCGGAAGCAACTACAATGAAAATGACAATGATGCTATCATAAAGAGCGAAAAAAGAAGAAGGAGCGAGAGCTAAGTGGTGGCCTAGAGAAGAAGCGTATGGTCTCCTAGAGGGGGTGTTGGTTTCTCTCCCCTTGTGAGTCTCTGATGGACATAAATTGGTTACATATGGATTCACCGGGGAGAGGACCAAAAAATCATATAAAAATATTGTTTCTCATACACCACGAAGAGACATGGTAGTTATGGGAATCTATCCATCCCATTATTTCTATAAGAAAATAATTTATAAATATATACATAATTATTTTGGGCCATTGATAAGGAATATTTTAACATTTCCCACTTGTTCCAGAATACCATGGAAATAACATTTATTCATTTTTCATTGATACTCAACATTAACATCTCCATATAAGAGAATAAGATATGAGTCATAGCAGTCAATACCCAATAAGTGAGCTCTCCCTTCTATGCACTACAATATTTGAATATCTTAAATGTGGTGACATAAAACTTATGAATAGGTTGACCTCAAACCTATTCTTTGGTCCAACTTGATGTTAGAACTAATATTCTATTATAAATAGTGTTAAAACTAAAACAATGAGTTAAATATATGACAACAAAATTAATATTAGATTGTCAAATCACACAACCTAATATACATCAAATGAATTTCTCAGACCCATTATCTTTACATGAGATGTATGCAAACCTAGACCTAGCCCTTCTGTAAGATCATATGAACCAAATATTGTGTACCAATGTGATAAATCATTATCATCTTGTTTCAAATCACTAATTAAAAAAATAAAACATTATGTGTAGGTGCCTACATGTTGTGGTTTTTTATCATTATTAGCAAAAGTGTTTGGAGCTTCATTACCAAAGTATATTTGTATTGGCTTATGAATTGAATAACAAATTTATGATCTTTTATCATTTTCATAAGCCAAATCTCCATTGAGGATGTTTCATGGCAAACTATAAGCTCAACTACCATGGTAGATGATGTCATAGTCTTTTGTTTAACACTGCTCCATGATACTACACCACTAGAAAGTATAAAGATATAACCTTCTATGAATTTCATACTATCTATAAAGTCAGCAAAATTTCAATCTGAATATCCTATAATCTCAAGGAAGTTTGTCCTCTATATGTAAGCATTTTATCCATTGTCCCTTGCAGGTAGCACATCACCTTCTTCACGACTCTCCAATGGTTAATACCTGGGTTATATTGGCAACAACCAATCATTCTAGTAGATAAAGAAATATTTAGTCGAGTCAATATTTGGGGATATTGTAGGCTCCCAACCACAGATGCATATAGTATCTTCCTCATTTCATTCCTTTCAAGTCATTACTAGGACACTGCTTGGAGATAAACTTATATCATTTAACTATAGGTGTAGCTCTAGATGAATAATTTTTCATTCCATATTTCTCTAGAACTTGAGATATATGTCCTCTAGTATATTCTAAGTATACCTTTAGCTCAATATATGTGAATACACAAATCGAGTACATATGTGGCTTCACCCAAATCTTTCTCTCAATGTTACAAGAGAGAAACTCTTTGGTCTCATGTAATATGCCAAAGTTATTAGTTTCTAGTATTACGTCATCCACATAAATAATCAATATTATGAACCTATTCCCACCTACATTGAGGTATGTACAACAATCAACAATATTAGGTTTAAATCCAAAAGTTGATATAATGGTGTTAAACTTTATATACAATTGTCGGGATGCTTGTTTATGTCCATAAATTGATTTATTTAGTATGAAAACCATATGAATTCTACTATAATCAAATGAGACCTTCTAGTTGTTCCACATATACTTCTTCAGATAAGTCCCCATTCAAAAATGTTGTTTTCACATCCATTTGGTCTAGCTAAAGATCAAAATCAGACACTAAGGCCACTATTACCCTAAATGAGTCCTTTGATGAGACTGGAGAAAATGTCTCATTGTAATCATTGCCTTCCTTTTGTGTGAAACTCTTCACAAATAGCCTTGCCTTATACCTATCAATTTCACCATTTGAGTTCCTTTTGGTCTTAAAGACCCATTTGCAGCCAGTACGTTTAACACACTTTGGCATGGTATAAGGTCCTGAACTTGATTCTTATCCATGGATGTTAGTTGTTCATTCGCAATCCATTGCTTCAATAAAAGTTAAGGGGTCAACATCTTCAAAATCTATTATCTCTTGAAGGTACAAAACATAGTCAGATGCGATGATAGATCTTCTTGGTCTTGTGGATCCTCTAAATTTAGGATTAGATTTTACATCTTCTGTAGGATCATCATGTTGTTCTTCATTATGAGTATGTTCAACTTGTTCAATTGCTACTTTACTAGGAGCATGATATTCTTCTATTGGCTCATCCACTTGAGAATTGTTCATGGGAACAATAATTAGATAGCCTTCGTGACCTTGATTATGTAAAGGTGTAGGAGAATTGTCCTGCATTTCATGAAAGGAAATCTTCTGAAGTAGGTCATTCCCATTGAGATGATGATCCTCCAAAAATCTTGCCTTGCCCGTCTGAACTATTTTTCATGGGTGACATGGACAATACAATCTAGTTTATAAAAAACACATTTTCTGCTCTTTTTAAGAGGGAACTCAGGAATTTCGTTTTGTATGTAAGTCTATAACTCACTGAAAATGACAGAACTTAAGTTCCAACACTTACTTTAAACCAATCATGAAAAAATGCTTTAGGAACTCAAGTTCATTAATTTTGCAAACCAGTTACAAGAAACCAATTAGAGCCTTAGACGTTCTTCTTTTTGTGCCTTCAGTTCTCTATATCAGTTCCTATCTACTAATCTAATATCTTGTGATCTTTGTGTTCTCAAGATCTTATACCATAGACAAATATTATTTACATACCCGAATTGGAAGAATCGTCCATGTTTCTGGAAAGCCATATGTGACAACAATTTCAACTGATACAACAACAATGTCTACGGCAGTGGTGCCAGCGGCACCAGAAGCGATGACAGTGAAAACGACAATGACAATAACATCAAGAGTGGAAGAAGAAGAAGGAGAGAGACCTAAGTGGTGGCCTCGAGAAGAAGCCTATGGTCTCCTAGAGTGGGTTTTGGTTTCTCTCCCCTTGTGAGTCTCAGATGGGCACAAATTTGTTACATATAAATTCACCAGGGCGAGCACCAAAAAACCATATAAATATATTGTTTCTCATCCACCACAAAGAGACAAGGTAGATTTGGGAATCGATCCTCCCAATATCTCTACATGAAAATAATTAATAAATATACACATAATTATTTTGGGTCACTGATAAGGATTATTTTAACATTTCCCACTTGGCCCAAAATGACATGGCAATAACATTTATTCAATTTTCATTGGTACTAAACATAAACATATCCATATAAGAGAATAACATATGAGTCATAGCGGTCAATACCTAATAAGTGAGCTCTCCCTTCTATGCACTACAATATTTGAATATCTTATATGTAATGAGATAAAACTTATGAATAAGTTGACCTCAAACCTATTCTTTGGTCCAACTTGATGTTAGAACTAATATTATGTTATAACTAGTATTAAAATAGAAACAGTGAGATAAATATATGACCAAACAATTAATATTAGATTGTCAAATCACACAAACTATTATACATCAAATGAACTTCTCAAACCCATATTATTTACTTGAGATCTATACTATCCTAGAGCTAGCCTATTTGTAAAAGGATTTGAAACTAAATATTGTGTACCAATGTGATCAATCATTATCATCTTGTTATCAAATCACTCATTAACAACATAGAGCATTATGTCTAGTTGTCTACATGTTGTGGCTTTTTATCATTATTAACAAAAGTTTTTAGATCTTCATTTTCAAAGTATATTTGTATTGGCTTATGAATTGAATCAACAAATTTATGATCTTCTATCATGTTCCCAAGACGAATCTCATATGATGATGTTTCATGGCAAGCTATAAGCTCAACTTCCATGGTGGATGATGTCATAGTCTTTTTTTAGCACTCCTCCATGATAATGCACCACTAGAAAGTATAAAGATATAGTTTTCTATGAACATCCTACTATCTAGACAATCAACAAAATTTGCATCTGAATATCCTATAATCTCAATGCAATTTGTCCTTCTATATGTAAGCATTTTATCCTTTATCCCTTGCAGGTAGCACATCACCGTCTTCATGACTCTACAATGGTCAATACCTGGGTTACTTTGGTAAAAACCACACATTCCAGTAGATAAAGCAATATTTAGTTGAGTGCATATTTGGGGATATTGTAGGATCCCAACCACAGATGCATATGGTGTCTTCCTCATTTATTCCTTTCAAGTCATTACTAGGACACTACTTGGAGTTAAACTTATATCATTTAACTATAGGTGCAGGTCCAGGTGAATACTTTTTCATTCTATTCTTCTCTCAAACTTGAGATATATATTCCTTCTGGTATATACAAGTATACCTTTAGCTCGATCTTTGTGAATATCCATATCGAGTACATACGTGGCTTCATCCAAATCTTTCTCTTAAAATTAGAAGAGAGAAACTCTTTGGTCTCATGGAATATTCCAAAGTTATTACTTGCTAATATTATGTCATCCACATAAATAATCAATATTATGAACTTATTCCCACTGACATTGAGGTATGTACACCGATCAACAATATTAGGTTAAAATCCAAAATTGATATAATGAAGTTACAATTTATATTACACTGTCAGGATGCTTGTTTAAGTCCATAAATTGATTTATTTAGTTTGAAAACCATATTACTTCTACTATCATCAAATAAAACCTTATGGTTGTTCCATATATACTTCTTCAGATAAATCCCCATTCAAAAATGCCATTTTCACGTCCATTTGGTGTAGCTAAAGATCAAAATGAGACACTAAGGCCATGATTACCATGAATGAGTCCTTTGATTAGACTAAAGAATGTTTCTTTTTGTAATCATTTCCTTCCTTTTGTGTGAAACCCTTCACAACTAACCTAGCCATGTACCTCTCATTTTCACCATTTGAGTTTCTTTTGGTATTAAAGACCCATTTGCAACCAATAATGTTTAACACTCTTTGACAATGGTACAAGGTCCCAAACTTGATTCCTATCCATGTATGTTAGTTCTTCCTTCATTGCATAAAGCCACTTAGAGGAATTTTTGCAATCCATTACTTAAGAAAAAGTTAAGGGGTCAATATATTCAAAATATATATTTGGCTCTTGAAGATATACGATATAGTCAGATGGGATGGCAAACCTTCTTGGTCTTGTGGATCTTCCTAGTTCATGATTATATCATGCATCTTTTGCATGCTCCCCAAGTTTTTTCATTATGAGTATGCTCAACTTGTTCAATTGCTACTTGACTAGGATCATGATATTCTTCAATTGGCTCATCCACTTGAGAAATGTTCATGTGAACAATAATTGAATATCCTTTGTGACCTTGATTATGTGCAGGTGTAGGAGAATTATCCTGCATTTCATCAAAGGAAATGTTTTGAAGTAGGTCATTCCCAATGAGATGATGATCCTCCAAAAATCTAGCCTTGCTCATCTCAACAATTTTTCATTTGTGAGATGGACAATAAAATCCAGTTTATAAAAAACTCATTTTTTTCTCTTTTTAAGAGGGAACTCAGGAATTATACTTTGTATGTAAGTTTGTGACTCACAAAAAGTGACATAACTTAAGTTTCAACACTTACTTTAAACCAATCATGGAAAATTGCTTGAGGAACTATGGTTCATAAGTTTTCTGGACCAGTTACAACAAGCCAATTGGAGCCTTTGTCGTTCTTCTTTTTGTACCCTCAGTTCTCTATATCAGTTCCTATCAACAAAGCTAGTATCTTGTGATCTTCGTCTTCTCAATCTCTTATACCATGGATAAAATATTAGAAAATACATACCCGAATCATAAGAAATATCCATGTTTCTGGAAAGCCATCTGTGATAATAATGGCAACTGATACAACAACAACGTCAATGGCAGTGGTGCCAACGGAAGAAGAAGCGACGGTAGTGAAAACAATAGTGAAGATAATGTCAAGAGAGGAAGAAGAAGAAGAAGGAGAGAGATCTAAGTGGTTGCCTGCAGCTTAAGTGTACAGTCTCCTAGAGTGGGTGTTGGTTTATCTCCCCTTGTGAGTGTCAAATGGACATAAATTTGTTACATATGGATTCGCCTGGGAGAGGACCAAAAAACCATATAAATATATTATTTCTCATCCATCACAAAGAGACATGGTAGTTATGGGAATATATCTATCACAATATCCCTAGAGGAAAATACTTAATAAATATGTATATAATTATTTTGTGCTACTAATAATGAATATTTCAATATTTTCCCATTTGGCCCAAAATACAATGGCAATAACATTTATTCATTTTTCATTGTTACTCATTATAAACATCTCCATATAAGAGAATAAGATATGAGTCATAGCGGTCAATACCTAATAAGTGACCTCTCCCTTCTTTGGACTATAATATTTGAATATATTATATGTAGTGAGATAAAACTTATGAATAGGTTGACCTAAAACATATTCTTTATTCCAACTTGATGTTAGAACTAATATTCTTTTATGACTAGTATTAAATAGAAAAAGTGATTTAAATATATGGCCACATAATTAATATTAGATTGTCAAATCACACCAACTATTACACATGAAATGACTTTCTCAGACGCATATTATTTACATGAGATGTATACAATCCTATAGCTAGCCCTTTCTTAAGAGGATCTGAAACCAAATATTGTGTACCAATGTGATCATCATTATCATCTTGTATCAAATCACTCATTAACAACATAGAGTTTTATGTCTTGGTTTCTACATGCTATGATTTTTTTATCATTATTAGAAAAAGTGACTGGAGCTTTATTATCAAAGTATATTTGTATTGGCTTATGAATTGAATCAACAAATTTATGATCTTCTATCATATTTCTAAGACAAATCTCATATAATTATATTTCTAAGACAAATCATCATTTGTTGCATGGAATCACTTGGTGTGGAGTTAATTCACATTAAAAGAAATAGCTAGGAATGACTTGTGTAGGCTCCTGAGAAACTGGGTGGTGCAGTGGGTAGATAAGTGAATGTGGGTGGCATGACTCTTCTTTTTCCGTGCATTAAACCTGATTCCGCAATCCCAATAGTAAAAGTGGAAAGTTAAGGAAATGATATCGGACGTCAGTTTTGAAATACCAAATAGTAAAAGTGGAAAGTTAAGGAAATGATATCGTCAGTTTTGAAATACAATGTGAGTTTGTGTTTCCTTTAGAAGATAAAGGTAGCATCAGAGAACGAGCTTAGCGTAACTTGTTTGGGCTTATAGAAAGACTCATGTATCAGGAGCGAGAAAAAAAGAGAGGAACATAATTAAAGACTAAAAATAATTAAATGAGAAGAAAGTAGTACGGAAAATGGAGTAAGAGGAATCTAGGGAAAAAGTAACTAGTAGAGGAAGGAAGAGAAAAATAAAAAATGGAGTAGAAAATTAGTGAAAAAAGAAAGAAAAATAAGAGGACAAGAGGTGGAACTAGTAAGAAAAAGAGAAAATGAGAACAAGACGTAAGTCGATATAATACATTAGTATAATAAAAAACACAATCAAAGGTGAGAACATAAAATTGAAAATATATTGTACAAATTTAATTACTCGTATATGTATTTCCAACAATCATTGACTATAAAACAAGGAGACAGTGAAAAAGCAAAGGGAGACAAGCAAGTGTTGGTGGTAGGTATGAATCATAAAAGGGGTAGATATGTAGTGATGTGAGAGGGTGAAAAAAGAACAAAATTTTGAGATTACGTATTAGATAAAAATATATTAGAACATATATAAAATATAAAATTAATAACATTTAAAAAAAGGTATTCAATGTGTTTGTGAATACAATAAAAAATCTTGGATTGTAAATTTTTGTTCCCGAATTGTTTAATAATGTGTCACAAAAATATATTGTTCCCTTATGTTTTTGTGATATTTTTTAGAGAGTTGATGTTTTATTCTAGACTAAGTATTTTGATTTTCTTCCTGTTACTTTTGTCCATTTTCTATTCACTTCACTCTTGTATTTTCTCGAGAGGGGCCACTTTTTTCTGGTGTTGTCATTTATCCCCACCCTCAAGACGCCCACCTCTCCCTTTTTGTCACCTCTCTCTCTCTCTCTCTCTCTCTCTCTCTCTCTCTCTCTCTCTATCTCACTCTCGATCTCACTCTCTTTGTGTGTGTGTGTAACACCCCCTTTTCCTGAGAACCCTCAATTAAGGAAGACCAAGAAACTAGAACCTTTATCTCAAAAATAGGATCAAATGGTTTTGTACATAATAATTTTTTTAATATATTACTAAACTAACTAAGCTTGGTATAGGATAAAAAAATATTTTTCTAAAGTTTACATAATCTGGGTTCACAAATTTACCAAAAAGTAGACCATCTATCTATATCCTCCAGGCCTTACTTCGTTTATTTGGTTTCAATGTCTTCTTTCTTTGAATGTCCAATTTCCAGCAAGATTATCCTAAAAATGCCAACAATCAAAACAACAATCAGTATGACAAGTCATACTAATATGTGGGGGAAACAAAACATCACAAGTAATGATAAAAACATAATTCAATAAATAATGTTAACAAACTAAATTTAACATTTTCACCATGACTACCCAAGTTAAGTTTTTCCACCCTCTGTCATAACCCCTGATGGCCTCATACTACAGTATTCATTATCTTCCTCTATCCAGGAATATGACTTCATCATGTCTCCCCCTATCCAAGCGGGTGACTTCTCATGTATCCCCTATCCAGGCTATAACCAAAATCTGCCTTCCCCTATCCAGGCGGATGGCCTTTCCATTAAAACTCATATTTTCTCTTCCTTTCTTTTCTATTCTCTTAATTTTGACTGTTCTAAATATTAGAAGGCAAGTGGTACTAAAACGATCCTATTGTGGCCACTTATGCCACCTTCTAGAGAATTACATATTTTTATTAAATAAAACATAAGTTATTTATTTTTTGCTTGTCTTTTCCCTTATTATGGATTTTTCTTTTGTCCTTTACCATTTTGCACTTCCATTGGCTCATTCAAATAGAGAAAATCACAAAATTCATTATTAAAGACAATTTTGCAAAGAAACCCAAGTTGTAAAACAATGCACACTAATTGTCAAGCAATCCCCTTTTCATTAAATAATTCCATAATAGTACAACCAAAATTGAGGTTATAACATTCTTCCCCACTTATAATAATTTTTTTGTCAACATTCAGCTAATCATACAAACAATTTAGGATGTGATTTTTCCATGTCCATCATCAGCTCCCATGTGGCTTCATCCTCTCCTAGGTGCTTATAGAGAACCTTTACCATCTCTATTTTTTTGTTTCTGAGTTCTTTCACCTTAGTATCTAGTACTCTCACAGGTTACTCAAGATATGTCAGGCTCCCCTGGAGCTCAATAGGTTCAATGTTACACACATGGCTTAGATCTTTCACATGTCACTGCTGATTGGATACATGGAACACGTCATGCATCATGCTATAGTGTGGGGGTAGGGCTACACAGACTCAATTTTCCTCTGTTCTTAGCTATTTCTTGAAGGGGTCAGATCTTCAGAAATACATGTTCACCCATAGTGAAATGTAAATCAGTCTGCTTTGCATCTGCATAGAACTTCTATCAATCCAGGGCTTTCTTCAACCTATACCTAATCAAAGAGACTTTATCAGCATAAATCTGAAGTTCCTCTGACCTCAACAAGGTCCTCTCACCAACCTCATCCCAGTGAATTGGTGATCGACACTTCCTCTCATATAGCTCTTCTTATAGAGGCATCCTGATACTAGCTTTGTAACTATTATTGTAAGCAAACTCATCTAACAGAAAGTACTACTCCCATGATCCACCCTAATTGAGCACACATGCTATCAACATGTCTTCTAAAGTCTGGATCATTTTCTCCGACATCCATCAGTTTGGGGGTGGTAGGAGGTACTAAATTTCAGCCTTGTCCCAAGTTCTTAATGCACCTACTTCCATAGATTCTAGGAGAACATGGGGTCACAATCAGAAATTATCGAGCTTGTAATACCATGTAGATAGACTATGTCTTGGATATACAAATCATCTAAGTCGAACACTTTAGAAGTTATCATCAAGGCAAGGAAGTGTCCTGACTTGGTTAAGTAGTCCACCACAACTCATATAGCATCACGACCTTTCTTGGTCTTGGGAAGACCCACCACAAAGTCTATGGTGATCTGGTCTGATTTCCACTCAGGAATCTCAATCAATTACAATAATCCTATGGGTCGCTAGTGTTTAGCCTTCACCATTTGGAACATGAGACAAATTGTGACATATGCCACTATGTACTTCTTCATTCTAGGCCACCAGAAATACCGTTGCAGGTCCTTAAACATCTTGGTAGTGCCAAGGTGTACGGTATGCTTAGAGCCTTGAGATTCTTGTAGAATATGAGCCTTCAGAGGCAACTCCTCAGGAACCCAAATACAATTCTTGAATCAGATCCCTCCATCCATACCCAAGGACATGTGTGTCTAAGGTTTCTTCAACATACCTTTCATCTTCTTAAGCTCTGGGCTCTCCATTTGGGAAGCTACTAACTCGGTCAGCAAGTCAGGTTTTATCAGAATGTTATCCAAATGAATTCAGTCTTCTAGCGATTGTGGGGCACATCTGGCACACTCCTCCAGTTCCCTCCACTGGGTAGATAATATAACTGTGCATCTAAGCTGTTTCTGGCTAAGTGCATCTACCACCTCATTGGCCTTTCTTGGGTGATACACAATGGTGAAATCATAGTCTTTAATATATTCCATCCATCATCTCTACCTTAGGTTGAGGTCCTGCTGAGTCAGGAGATACTTCAGGCTCTTGTGATTGGTGAGGATTTCAAAAGTAGCACCATACAAGTAGTGTTGCCAAATCTTCGGGGCATGTATGATCACAACCAACTCTAGGTCATGTGTCGGATAGTTCACTTCATTTAGCTTGAGCTACTGGGATGCATAAGTGACAACATGCTTATTCTTCTCTAGCACACATCCAAGCCCCATTTTGGATGCATTAGTATAGATCATGAAACCTTCATTGCCAAATGGTAGAGTCAACATCAGTTTTGTGGTCAATTTCTCCTTCAACTCTTGGAAGTGAGCTTCACACAACTCAGATGATATGAACTTTTCGTCCTTTTGAGTGATCTTGGTAAGGGATAACGCGGTCTTTCAGAAATCTTGGTTGAACCTCCGGTAATACCTTATCGATCCCAGAAAGCTACAAATTTCAAAAGGATTCTTTAGCTTTAGCCAATCACGTACAACGAACACCTTGGCAGGATCTACTAAGATCATCCCTCCTGAGATGATGTGTCTAAGAAACATAATGTGATCAATCTAGAACTCACATTTCAAGAACTTCCCATAAAACTTCTGCTTCCTCAGGACTTCAAGGACTCTAACCAGGTGGTCTCAGTGTTGGTCTAGGTCATCCTAGTAGATTAAGATGTAATCTATAAACACTATAACAAAAGAGTCAAGGAAAGGTTGAAACGCAGTGTTCATGAGATTCATAAAAACATTTGGGGCATTGGACAGTCCAAACGGCATGACTAAGAACTCATGATGGCCATAACGGGTACGTAAAGCGGTTTTTGATATGTTTTCATTATTAACTCGTAATTGATGGTACCCGGACCTTAGGTCAATATTGGAAAAAACTCGGGTTGGCTTAAGCTGGTCAAATAGGTCGTCGATTCTAGGTAGAGGGTACTTGTTTTTTATGGTAGCTTGGTTTATCATGTGATAGTCAATGTACATGTGAAGTGATCCATCTTTCTTCTTTACAAAGAGGACTGGAGCTCCCCAGGGTGAGGTACTAGGCCTAATGAAGCCCTTGTCTAAAAATTCTTGTAGTTGCTTCTTTAGCTCTAACAGCTCAGTAGGGGCCATCCTATAAGGTGATCTGGAGATAGGGTTCATTCTAGGAGCTAATTCTATGGTGAAATTCACCTCTCTCTCCCTAGAGTTAGGCTAGGTAAATCATCTGGGAACACATATGCATAGTCTCAACTACCTCTATCTCTCCTAATGGTTTAACCTTAGGTTCAGGTTCTGTAACAACTACTAGGAATGCCTAAGAACCTTTGGCTATTATTTTTTATGCTTTTCAGGTCGACACGTACATGTTAGTGGTTGCATCCTTCCTCCCTCTAATGGTTAAAGGCAGGTGATCTGGTCTCTTTATTACAATCTTTTTCTTCCTATAGTCAATGTGGGCTCTATAGGTATAAAGACAACCCATGCCCATTATCACATCAAAGTCATTTATGTCCAACATTATAAAATTAGTAGGAAAATCATGACTCGGGTATTTAATAAGTAAAATAGGGATTTTCAAAAGAGACATAAGAGTCTGACCACTCAGGGTTAGTGACATCCAACACATATCCTAAATCCTTGAAACCAGATAGAGCATATTTGCAAGATTTCTCGAAATATAAGTATTTGTTGATTCTCATAAAAAGCTTTCACACTTTGTCCCATAATTTCAAGTGTGTCTATGATGACCGCTTTCAAATAGACAACTTAATCACACAAAACTAAGCAGAAATAATCGTTAACAGTGGATTACCAAAATTCACTAAAAATTGAAACCTTTTTGCCAAGAGGTCCACTACTAGAAAACTCTTTTCAGAAAGAACCAAACCTTATATATACAACATGGTTCTCTTGTACATACAATGTTCCATCGTCTTGCAAGAATTTGAGATAATAATTACTTTATCAAAACTTACACAAAATCAACATCATGCATCGAGGCGTACTAACCAAAATCTCTGATCGATTATAAAACTATTTACGTGTTATCCCCCAAAGAACCTGAGAGTAATGGGACGACACATAGGACTCTATATCTACAAGACACATAGAAACACACTCAACTTGAGCTGTTACAGCTGTCCTGTATGTTGCTTCCCACTCTCTGTTGCACAATCTTTCCCCTTTTGTGCACGTCCACCTAAAAAGTTGTAGAACCCATGGGGTGAGAAAACTTGTCCTAGTGAGATATATAACTCTCCACCAATAGTATTATTATCACAATTAAACTTATATGAATAAGAGAAGAAGAAACCTATATTGAATTAAAGAGTATAAATGCTAATTATGTGCAAAGAAGAGCAGTTTCAATATCTTTTTAGTTTAAGAATCTACAACTGAGCAATAGATCATTTAATCACTTTTAAAAGAAATATGAAGAACATGTATAACTATTATAAACTAAACAATATAAAACCAAAGCAAGACATCAACTAATGTTTCTGTATTTGGTCCTTAAACAAATATGCTACATGACTGATTACATCTTTAAACGTTCCATCTTAGTATGCCCTACAGAGATGGGAATATACCTTCCATCCCCAACTGACCACTGTGAAGTTAGCATCAATACCATATATGTCTATGGAAGAATTAGAATCCACGATCTCTCTTTTCTTAGTTAGTACGAGAGTGGCAATGACATTAAGAGTCATTCTACATTGTAGCTAGTCTGGCATATAGAGGCTCTTCGCTATAGAGATACAACTTGTAGCATGTTCTCTGTCCACGGTATGACCTATAGTCAATCCTGCTTACATATATTTAGTCATGGCATGCAACCATACTCTTCTAGGGGTATGACTTTACCACCAATCCCAGTGTTGCAATAGAGCTACGATCTACAACCGCACTCTTTTTAGGAAAATGGCTCAAGGACAAATCTTGGGGTTTGAAGGAAGCAAGGTAATACTCATCTTGCACCTGTGCATATTAAAAAATAAGCACTCCGAGTAGAACTCATTTCATCATTCAACAGATCTTGACACTGAATGATTATATGGTTAGGGCAACTACCTTTTTAGTTCACTTGATAGATTAAGTGAATTACAACATGAATTATAGATAAATGCTATACAAAATGGTTTAACATATTTTCAAGAGATCTTGTATCAATTGGTAAATATCTAGTTACACTTATCTTGGGATCTCAGTCCCCTGAATATTTTATTGGGAATCTCATCCCTTCACTATTATCATTGGCATGATCATATGCTTGGGTATCAAACCCTCAGTTCATTATTGAACAATATCACCTCTCATAAGGCAATAACCAACTCTAGGTCATCAGACCCATATGTAAATCATACTTATTGTACAAGTATATCACATGCCTCACAAAGCCTTATATAATCTATATTATACTAAGTCATCATAGCTCATACATGTCTATATTCATCATCTCATAACACATGCATGGTTAGGATTTCATAGCAAATGCAATATCAAGAAAATATTATGATCATGCTATAAAGATAATCTTTCAAATTGCAACCCTCTCATTATTAGGGTTAGGGTTTTCCCTTGTAACAGATTTTAGGGTTTCCAAACACATATTTACCAATCAAACCCTTATTCACATTATAAGAGCTATTTAATTTCCATAAATCTTCAAACATACCTCATAAAATAACATCAATTGATTATCAACATGAGGTACACGTTTCTTTCTCATCCTTACTAGGATATTGACTTTAACATACTTATTACATTGATTTAACTTTCTTTAGGGTTATCAACCTACACTTATTAAAGTGTATTTATCTTATTACTTTCATGATACATTCATTAATTGTATTCAAGATGTATCAGCCTACACTCATCCAGGTGTATCAGCCTCCACTCATCAAGGTGTATCAACCTTCATTCCAATCTTTGTATCAGTCTAGACACATCACTTGTGTCGGCCTAGACACATATACTTATGTTGTCCTGAACACATTTATTTGTATCGGCCAACACATGTCAAATTCTATCATTTTAGAGATGATTAGAGTGGTATCGTTTATATGGTGCTTGAGGAATATTAGCCATAGTACATAATTGTATGGGTCGGCCAGACTATCATTTTGTATATCGGCCACCTCAACCAACTAATGTATCATCCACCCAACAACAACTAGGGTATCAACCTCTTCATCAACTTAGTGTATTGGTCACCCAACAACAACTAGGGTATCAGCTACCAATCAACTACTAGGGTATCTTCCACACCATCTACTTATGTATCAGCCTAACCAATAACTAGGGTATTGGCCACTTCAACCCCTTGTATATCGGCCTCACCTTCAACTAGGATATCAGTCTCCCCATCAAATTAGGGTATCGGCCACTCAACATCACTTAGGGTGTCGGCCTTGCTATCCCTTTGAGTATCTGGCACTCAATCTACTAACATATTAACTACAACATTAGCTAGTGTATTGGCCACATAGAACATTATGGGATATCGACCTCTAGGGTTTGAGTTGTAACAAATGAACCCTTGATAAATAATTTAATTCTTACACCTACTTACCTTACCATTAATTGGTGTATCGGCCAAGGTTTCAAAGAGTATATTTCCCCCATCTTCACATGATGTATCGGGTTAGAGGGTGTCGGGTTGTGAGTGTATCAGATTTCTTGGGTTATAGTACATAGTTTTCATGATAGTCAAACTTCTAGTACATTGCATAAACAAAGATGGAAAAACTAATCTAAGGGTTATTACCCTCTATTAGACGGTTGGCATTAGCCCGGGCTTCCTCATTGTCGATAACAAAAAGTTAAGCTTGTTGATAGCATTTTGCAGGTGGGATTGGTGGGCTACCACTGTTGGTTGTGCCACTGGCGTTGTTTTTGCCACTAGATGAGCTGTCACTGGGGCTTTTCCTCGTGGACCAGGAAGGGGGAAGTTATCTTGGAAGTGTCCCTCTTGCTGGAATTGGAAACACACTTTCCTTTTTACGTGACACTTCCCTGGATGGTATATCCAACATTTGTGGCACCTAGATGACGCACCTTTTTGTCGATGCTCGTTGTGAGGCTTTCCCTTTCCTCCCTTACCATGGTGACGACCCTGGTTCTTCCTATTGTCATTTCTTGGGTTGGAACTTCCTTCAGTGAAGCCACGATACCCCTTGGGTTGGTTCTGTTTGGGCATGATCATCTTCTTCTTGTCCAGGGCAAAGCTGAGAGCTTCAAAGAGTGGTTCGGGCTTGCCCGACATGACATCGGGTTAAATGTAAGGGTGAATTTTGTCCATGAAATGTTCCACCCTCCTTTACTCAGTTAGCATGTATCCAAAGTGCTCCAAAAAGCAAAACTGATGAGCGTAGCCGGCCATGGTCAAGTTTCCTTAAACTAAGAAAGTGAACTACTTTTCCTTTTCCTTCTTGGTACATGAGGTATGAATCTTGCGGTGAAAAGTGCATGGAAATCTTTCCAAGACATGGGCTCTTCACACAAGTCTAGGCCCATGATATGGTTCTCCCACTATATCTTTGTTGCTCCCTCCAAGAGATAGGAGGCAAAGAGAACCTTCTTGCTTTGTTGTACCTCCAAAATGTGGAACCCTTTTTCCATAGACAAAATCCATGGATCCGCTTTATCTAATACCTCAGTCTTGTCCTCCCCCCAGAACTTCTCAATATTTAGCTTCACAAAATCTAATATGGTGGCACCACAGCGGGGACAAACAAGCATTGGTTCGTCGTTCTCATTACAGGGACCATCACTAAGGGAGAGGGTGTTCATGGCTTCAGTCAACCACTTCTGCTGCTCTAACCAGAGCATCTTAGTGGTCTGTGTCACTATTGGTTCGGTTGCCGGTCCGGAATCATTCGCATGACTAGGATGATCCCTTGCTTCATCTTCATACATCAGTTTCTCTTCGGGTCTTGGGCTTCCTTCTAGATTCTCAATGTGGAAGGGGATGGGTTTAGGATCAAGGCATTTCTCTCGAGAGGCTTCACCCTCTCTCTTTCTTTTCTTGGAGGATTTTCCTTCAACGTTCCTTCTCTTTTTGGAGGAGGGACTCTTCTTACGCATGGACCTTGGCCCAGGGTATTCACTGGCAGTTTCGTTAGGGATGGCAATAGTTTTGACACGGGCCATACTGTATAATATAGATAACTATATTAAGCATAGTTTCACAATTTATGATTATCTTATATCCATGACAACTTGTTTACATTCATTTTATTGTTTGGTGGAGGATACCCTAATCCTTATCATCCATAACCCCAATGCTCAAGTAGAGGTGGAGAGAGAATCCCTAGGCACTTAAAGTTTGTTAACAGAAAGGGGACAAAGCAGTGATGAGATTAAATGAGAAATCCTAGAGGTATCTTATTTTGAGTCAAATCTTCAGATTTCGGCTAGGTAGTCACATGGATTTTGGGAGTCCTTGTAAATCAACTAGCAGGGCAGAGAAAAATCTTGCCAGCCCCTAGATCGTGATCCTTTTCTAGACATTCCATCTTTGGAAAATTCTCTAATAACTCCATTTGCGCTCTAAAGACTTTGTAAAATTTTAAAAAAATTAAAGATTATGTGGAAAACCAAGCTCTGATACCAAATGTAACGACCTCATTCCCCGACAACCCCCAATTAAGGAAGGCCAAGAAACTAGAACCGTTATCCCAAAAATAGAATCAAATGGTTTTGTACATAATAAAAAATAAGTAATAAATTTTACTAAATAACTAAAGTTGGTATAGGATAATTTTTTTTCAAAGTTTACAAAATATGGGTTCTATATAACAATAAATAGACCATCTATCTATATTCTTTGGGCCTTATGTCATTTATTTGCTTGTAATGTCTTTTTTTTTAATGTACAAGTTTTAGTAAGAATATCCTAGAAATGTCGAAAATCAAAATGAAGGTCAGTATGAAAAGTCATATTGGTACATGGCTGAAACAAAACCTCACAAGTAATGATAACAACATAATTCAACAATTAATGTTTACCAAACCAAATTTTAACAATTTCACCATGAATACCCAATCTAGGTTTCTCCATCCTCTTCCATAACCCCTCAGGGCCTCATACTACAGTATTCACTGTCTTCCCCTATCCAGGTGGATGACTTCATCATGTCTCCCCTATCCAGGTGGGTGACTTCTCATGTACCCCCTATCTAAGCTGGTATGAGAATATGCCTTCCCCTATCCAGGAAGATGGCCTTTCCATAGACCCAGAGCTGGCCAACAATTTGGGCTAGTCATGTTCATATATAATGTGATAGTCGTAGTCACTTTAAATTTTTCATGGAATGAAATAAACAAGCAAGCATATAACTTCAACCACGTGAGGAAATCTCTGAGAAACCATGTGAAAAGACAATGGATAAGCTTAGGTGCATCCACATATGTATAGGAGAATTTGCAATCAAAATAGGAATAAGTAGAATTAATCACACAATCAATCAAGCAAGTCAACTTGAAATTCAAGGCATACACCCATGTGTTGCTACATGACTCTAAATCCTATTAAAGGACTGACTTGATTCTTAAGTGAGGTTTTTATGTCCACTTATGTCATTATCCATATTAGCCCTTTAGTACAATTATTTCTCCTTTCCACTTTCTTAATCCACAAGCCCTAGTTTAGATTTCTTATACATGATTGTGCTATAAAATGGTACCTTTTATACAAAAGTCTCAATATTTATCCTTCTAAAGTCAAATTAGGGTTAGCGAGGTGAAAAGATGAGTATTTGAGACTTTTATGTTTATTGGGTTGACAAACCTTAAATTCCATCATTTAGTACACCTTTATGCGTAATGAAACCCTAACTCTACAAAACTTGGATTTTAATATCCATATGAGTCCAAGGTTTTCCTTTTATTCATAACAGATCAAACTTTGATTAAAAACACTAACTAAGTCTATTAGATTCATAAACATTTACAAATTAGGGATTTGATCCATTAAAAGAACTAAAGATGTCAACTTTGAACATCATTTGAATTGGAAGGAGATGAAGGCCAAGATCATATTTTGATCATGTAGCTCCATTTTTCTCATCAAAATACATATATTACTTGTAATTTTTTGCCAAAGAACATATTTTTAATTGATTTTACAAGATATAACTATTTCCTTGATTTTATGACTAAAGAGATGAAGAAAATAACTTATTACAAAAATAGGAGTGTCCTCGGATGGTCGGTCTTTGTCGACTGGGTGAGGATTGGGTGTCTTGCCTCTCTTGTGCCCACTCAACCACTTGGACACACATGGAAAGCCTTGGGCCATTGATCTCCTTATGAGTCAGTAGTTGACTCCGATCCTATGGCTCCCACTCTTCCCCCTTTCTTCTTTTCTTCAATTGATCATGCGGCGACGCCGTGACAAGAAGCTCACCGGAGAGAGAGTAATCGCCAAAGAGAGGAAGAGAATAGGGACTATAGTTGACCGTTTGAGTTTGTGAGGCTGGGGCGAAGTCAAGGTTGGTAAAAATATAGGTGTCAATGTTAGATTAGGGTTTTCAACCCTCTCCATCATTGGGGTTTTTGGGCAAATTGGGTGTTTGCTCTAGAGGCTTCCACACCCCTCAAAACCTAGGTTAAGATGGGTCAGAATTCTCTCTCGGATCCAACCCAGCAAACATCTCATTTGCTCATACATCACGTCGTGAGAAAATTGAGATCAAAGATCTCGCTTTCACTGCTCAATCCTTCTCCTGTTCGAACTAGGTGATGTACTGGAATCATTGGATCTTGGATCCAATGGCTGCCATTGCACGCGCCATCTCCTAATCTTTTTGGAAATCCAAATTAAGTGTGACATTCAATGAAATTCTATCACTTTAGGGATTTGTCAATAATTCATATCTCCTGAATCATTAAGCTTTTTAATCCCAAATTTTAAGGGAAAGTTCTTGATGAATTAGCCTATCCATGGACACAATTTAGGATCAAAACTAAAAAAGAATGAATCTTTTTCTTCATATGCAGGCCATAGACTAAACAGGCATATATAATGCATTAAATCTCGTATTTTCTCTTCCTTTCTTTTCTATTCTCTTAATTTCGACTCTTCTAGATAATAGAAGGCAAGTGGTACTAAAACCAACCTATTGTGGCCACTTATGCCACCTTCTAGAGAATTCCTTATTTTTCTTGAATAAAATAAAAGTTATTTATTTTCTTTTGGCCTTTTCCCTTATAATGGATTTTCTTTTGTCCTTTATCCTTTTACACTTCCATTGGCTCATTAAAATGAGGAAAAGCATGGAATTCATTATTCATGACAATTTTGCAAAGAAACCCAAGTTGTAAAACAATGCACACAAACTGTCAAGTAAACCCCTTTTTATTAAATAATTGCATAATAATACAACCAAAATTGAGTTTATAACACACACACTCTCTCTCTCTTCTATTTTTACTACCACCTTTACATGATGTCGGCTATGTCCAAATGTTGACAACCCCACCTGACTACAACAAGTGCTCTTAAAAAAATATCCAAATAGAAATAGTTGTCAATAAAGTTAGATTCCTATCATCATACATGTATGGGTACCATACTTTAAATTGTATTTGGATTCCAATAATCATATGAGTGGATCTCTTGGCATACATACCATTACACTCCCACTTGCACTTAGAGCCAATCACCCATGAAGTGTATTCTAAGCGATCTTAACATGCCCATCATGTTTCTATTGTGCAAGCTCTTTTATAGTGGGTTAGCAACATTTGCTTCAACTCAATATTTTGCAAGTTTCACATCTCTTCATTGTATGACATCTCATATGATATGGAAGTGATATAGTATGCTATCTAATATTCTTTCTTCTAACCTATAGCTCAATTGTTGTCACATTATTTCTGTCATGTCATCAATGGTTAGAACCTCACACAAGTTCACCCATATAAACTTCTTGATCCATGCCATATACTTTGTTGTTCTCATAACACAGATATACTCGGCTTCTTTTGTACATTTAAACAACTATCATTAGCTCAGAACCCTTTCCATCTTACAGTTCTCATTTAAGTTCAAACATAAACTTAGATTGTGAACATTAATTTTACTTGTCATTTCAAAAGTTTGCATCAGTGTAACCATTTACACCCAACTCTTCCTTATTACCATAACTAAGGAACCAATCCTTATAGTTCTTCACAAACACCTAAGGATGTTCTTTATGTTAGTCTAGTGACTCTCATTGAAATCTCACAAATACCCTCTCATCATGTCCAATAAATACAAGATTTCTAGATAGGTATATATATCCTCTCGTCATGACCAATACATATGAGATGACTGGATATCGTCTCATCATGTCCAATATGTATGAGATAATAGGATACATAACATCACATTGAAGATATATCCAATTGTGACTGCATATGGCATATATCCATGTCTTCCTATTCTTCACAAGAATTGGGACACTAGGCTCTTGAGAGACTAACTCCATGAAACACATACAAGTTTTCTCTCATTGAGTTCTTACATGAACCCTATCAAAATCATGCCAATGTATGTGCTCTTTATTAGGTAAAGAAACTTTCTAGATCTATCTCTATAGATCTCAATCCTATCACATAGGATGTCTTGCCTAAACCCTTCATAGAGAAGGTGTTTCCAGCTAGGTTTTAATATTTACATGATAAGAACGTTATTCCCCATCATCATGTGGAATATAAATATGCTCCTACTAAATATTTTGTAATCACATATTTCACCTTCATTTTGACTCCAGTCAACCCCTTTGACCATCTTGTCAAATAGAAGATTCCAGCTCTGATATGATTGCTTCAATCCACAAATTGAGCTTTGTATCTTATTGACTTTATTTGTAATATTAGATATATAAAACCTTTAGGATGTGTCACGTGCACATTCTTACAATTATTCCAGTTAAGGAATGTGGTCTTAACATCCACATGACAAATCTCACTAGTCATAACAATCTGCTACAACAAACATGATTCCAATGGATTTAACCACGGTAACTCGTGAAAGACATTATCATGTTCAACACATTGAACTTTCTTAAAACTCTTTGCATCCAATATACTATTTATGTTGGTCTTCTCTCAAAGACCCAAATGCACCTTATGGGTTTTACCCCTTCAGGTGGATCCATCAAGGTCATACCTTGATGGTTTATATTAATTCCGTCCTGGATCTGATGGCCTCAAGCCATTTCTCAGATTATGGTTCCTCAATAGCTTCAAGGTAGGTAGTTAACTCATCATATATGATCAATCCACCGCCTTTTGAAGATATCATAATCTTTCAAGATCAAGGCATGTTCTACTAGAACTACGAGTTTTGTGTGTTGCATAAGGAACTTGAAATTCCACAATAACTTGTAATTCTCGATGTTCCTATTGCACATCTTATTGGTTCAAGTTTTTTTTTATTTTTCTTAAACATTTCGAGTTCTACTTTTCTCCCACATATTTTTTTGGGATTTAATTTCCTTCAGGAATTAAGCCATCCTGACAACAAACACATTTGTTGTTGGGTTGGGATAAAAGGTAGTATTCAACAAAATATCATTTATGCGAAATTGGACAAGTTAGTTGCATACTTCATTCACAATCTCCTTAAACACTTCAAGCGATTCATACTTCTATTCTGTTAAATACAAATATCTATAACTACTGATAATATCAGCAAATATATAACGAGGTGCTTGCAACTACCTTTAGCATTTATTCTAAAAGGTCTATATACATCAATATGTATCTACATCTAGTGAAGATGCTTTTGTCATATAAAACAACAAATAAGATATGCATGTCTATTGGTTCAACAACTAAAAGAGTCTAGATAACCATCATATGGATTCTAGAAATGCATTTTCCATTTATGCTCTCTAGATGACAATGCTATAGGTATTCATTATTAGAGTCATCAAGTCATTGAATATATGTGTCATACACATTTGTCTATGTTAGATTGCTTAGTTTATTATGTGCATGAGCCTAATTGACTTTCCCCATTAGGGTTAAGTTATACTTCCTTGTACTTGTCTCCTTTTTTATATATAGGAGTGGAGTTTCCTTATATCTAATAACAAATATCTTTCTAACCTCCATCTTATTTTCTACATGGTATAAGAGCATTATTAGATTCTAACCCTAGAGAGAAAAAAAAGAGTCTCCGCTTAAGGCTGGCCTCCATCTCTTCTTGAAACGACCGCCCGCCGGGCATCATCCCACCACCATAGTTATCTCCATTCTTCTTTTTCTTTAATAAAAACTCTAATCTTTATGAATTTATATGCCAGACACTCTCCTTCCGAGCAATCATCTGGATTTCGTACTACACGAACGATCGCCCTTACAATTTTATCGAACATTGATATCTGCTTCTCCAACAATGTCGAAGCCCCACTTGAAAGTTTGTTCTGCTTCTCTCGCAGGCACCTCCGTCTCCTGCCATGCCTCCATGCATCATGTGCAACCGGTCATCACATCTTGTGACGACACCCTCAATGGCATAGTGGTTGTCACCGCACTCAACACACGGACAAGTTTAATCAAGAAATGCCCCATCGTGATTTCAAAAAGAAGGTGAAAGGTCAAACTAAAAAGAGTCAGAGAAAGTAACACTGTAGATTGGATCATTGGACATTGGTTACAAAGCGTCTACCATATCTCGGACTTCAGACTTGTCATTCATCTTCAGTAACGTGACAGTTTCTTTGGTACCAACCACCGCACAATGTGGCACCTCTTTTGTCTCCTGATCCACAATATTCGCAGCATGAGCCTTTGACCGATATATTGACCAATAAATTCACATCTGCCCACGTCATTCAATTCTTCGCAATCATTTCCTATTCAGCTCCAAACAATTCTGCTTCTCCCTTCCGTGTCGACTCATCTTTTCCTATTTTTGATAATAATTGCGAATGCCTTTGACCTGCACAATAAAGCACTTGCTGGTTACAACTGCCTAGGAAAGCAAATAACAAAAACTTTGACCAGTCTTCGACGAAAACAAATTTGATATTATTTTTAATATTTGGGAATCAAAAGACCCATGCTAGTTTACAAAGCACAAAAAAGAGGCATGACATTAATTTTTTCTTCCTACCTGCTTATTTTTGTAGTTTTTTGCTTATCCTATCGAGATCCATTATGATAGTGTTATTCCTCTTTCTACCGAGTTCCATTCCGGTAGTTTTATTTGTTCTATTACATTGTGCTTATTCTGGAAGTTCTTTGTTCTTCCTACCATGTCTTTATATCAGCAGTGCTTCATTTCTGTGCCCCCAATTCTCTAGCAATGTTTATGACTCTCCACCCCAACCACTCTCATGATACCTTTTGTGATTAGAGTGAGGGGGATAATAGAGGAAGATGAATAAAAGAAAGAGATGATATGGAGAGAAGATGAAGAGAAGAGCCATACCATCCATCCATGTTGCAAAGTTTTTGCATATTCACTGATTTTGTTGCAACCTACTATAGTGCATATTCCTATAGTAGTGTGTCTCAACCACGCGTCCACTTGTTATGGCGCAATGTTCCTATAGCAGTGCTCTTATCCTAACTACCATGTATTATTTCGGTGTTGGTACTTAATGAGTAGAAATACTTTGACAACAATGATGAATGAGATGACTTCTATTTATATTTTCCACCATCTACATTGTATCAGTTTCTCGTCAAAGATTCAAAAATTTATATGTGGTTGCTTCAATGAGGCCAACGATCTAAGAAGATGATTTGTGATTCATGAGGAATGCACTCTGCAATAACTATTTCTGCATTTATTTTACCATCATCAAGGGGAGAAGATGTATTTGCTTCCACGTGTTATCTTCTTCAGGGGGAGTATTGAGAGTGTTCAAATTTTACATTGCAGGTTTTCAGAGGGAAATCTTTTCTTGTCAGGGGAGATCAAACTTTTTATATGGGGTATTTTACACTTTTCATGTATTAACAAGTTGGGCATGTGTTTCACCCATGCTCCATCTTGAGGGGGAGTGTTAGGTTACTTAATTTATGATGTACATGAGCCTAGTTCACTTGGCCCATTAGGTTTAAGTTATGCTTCCTTGTACTTATCTCCTTTCCTATATATAGGAGGAGAGTTTGCCTTGTATGTAATAACAAATATCTTTATAGCCTCCATCTTATTTTCTGCAGTCTATACAACTATCAAGTATAGTTTATAATACATAGGGAATTTCTATATAAGATCTCTTCTTTTAAAATGAAACATCAATTTATTCTTGTCCGTACAAAATACATGATGTTTTCATTAATGACAAGTCCATTATAGCAATTCAGTAATTCTATCATATGCCCATGAATGATAGATTCCAACTGCAGTGGCAACAACTCTTGCTCCTTATAGTTCTAGCATATTTTTTAACGGGTCATGAATTAGAGATCTCTATCTCTTTATTCTTCCTTTGTACCTTAAAGTGAAAATGACAGATTCCTTTTGCACTCACCCTTCTTCTTATCTTGAATGTCAAAGACATGGACTTCAACTTAGCCTCACAACTCTTCTTGGCCTTGTCTATGACTTTGGACTCACTTCCTCTTATCACCATCAAGTATTTCTACGTCTTCATTCTTGCTTTGACATCAACATGCCAATTTTTTGTGACAGTAGTTGAGCCAAGTTACTCAAGTAGTAATACATGATAAACTGGTTGTATGTGATTCAAACAACATTTGTTGAATTATATCTATGGTGAACTCTTGACCTAAAAGAAATCCCATTCACTTTAGATGTTCCACTAGCCAATCATGTTGAGCATATTCAGATCTATTGGATCTCCCTTTGTTAGTTTGTACTCAAACAACACTTTAAAGACATTATACTTTTCTTTCAATACCAGATTCTAAAGATGTGTTACCATTTCAAGAATGTCCATGTGTTTCATGTGCTCATGCAACTCATAGTTCATACAACATAGCACATGATACTTAAGGTCTACAAAATCATTGACATGCTTCTAGTAAGCATCCTTTTAGACTGGGTTCCTCTGGCGCAGGTCTTTCAAGGACATATAGCTTTTACTCATTGATGAGAATATTTCTCAAAGTCCTTAACCAGTTGTAGAACTTTATCCCCTGTTGTCCTTTCCCAAGGACTGATCGCAATGTGAACGTGTTTGCCTTTGACATTATATTCTACAAAGAAATATTACAACTTTTCAAAACATTATTTATTGTTTTATTTGATAAGTTAACAATATTAATTAGGCCTTTAATTAATTGCTGCTCCCACTATTTTATTCAAATTGATAACCCTCATGTATCAATTTGGAAGATTGCATCATGCAATCTTCTAGTGAGCCAAGGTCCAAAATAATTCAACTATTACCTGACCAATGCCAGCATCCATAGTCAATTATGAAGCTAGACAATATTTATCAATTATATCATATGCAATTCTTGGATAGATGATATACACAACTCTCCGCCATATTCATTTGCATGCCTCTGGTTCTTAATATCATTAAAGAAACACTATTAAGACTGGCCTAAAAGCCAACACGACAATAATGCACCCTACTTGGCAGGCCCACATTATCGCCATCACACTTCCATGAGATACACGATGCACCACCCTTGGGGTGCCTATACTTAGTCTATCAAGATTTTCATGTGTTCTACTTAGGGAAGGCATCTTTGACTTAATATTGTATTGAGGAATTTTGTATATAAATACATATACATATCCAATCACGACATACTTATACTACATATCATATACATGCTATAACCACAAATGAGAACATGTAATTATTAAAACACACAAGCAATGGTTATGGCCATACTAATGTAATTCCTTGGAGACACAAGAAATTACTACTACCTAGGGTCCACATCATATGCAACATGTTGTTGATGAAGATCTGTGCGCGAAAAAATCCAAGTTGATTGGTTCAACCCTTGAACCGGTTGAATCGCCTCCTGGTCGCTTGGTTGGGTTCTTAAAGTGGTTGTTTGTTCTTCAGGTTCAATCAACATTTGGACTCCTCCAGCGTATCGGTTGGGCTACCAGTCAAACAGTTCATCCTCATATCATCTATCCTCCTCATTCCTCCAGTCGCTTGGTTCGTCTTATGAGCTGGTCAATTTGTATGGTGCAAAATTACTTCGCATGACGAAACATAAGTTAAAACTATCATATTTCTTATAACATTGTAAAAGGGAAAACCTCGAGTTGTATTCGGGGGAAAATAGGAAGAAGAGCATTAGTTTACATTTGGAAAAGAGAGAGAGGAACGATACGTAGAACAAGTAACAACATAAATAAATAACCACAACTATGCACACATAGATCCAGGGTTGTTGGCCACAATTATGATTCACATCTACCATCAAAATTAACTTTTAGGACAAGGCATGTAAATTGCATATATATATACATATATATATATATATATATATATAGTTTATGGAGTGTATGTGGTAATTAATGAGATACACACATTATCCAATTTAATATTCACATCATATGCAATAAAATAATTTGATCATATCAACTTAAATACCAAATACACCGTAAATTGATGTGGCTTTGATACCACTGTAGGGAAATTAGGATGACACATAAGGCAGCGGAAAAAAATTAAAGCCTGATTCCCTTGGATAGAAAGATCACGTCAACAACAATGTATCTAGGAAGGAAAGGTTACAAAATTATACCTGGTCCCGGAGCAAGTACAACGACATTACAGTTGCAGTAGCATCATTCTTCTTCTTTAGGCAGAACCTCACTCATTCTTTAGCAACATCACTCGAACATTTGTCTCTGTCGGCCTCTTGATGTAGCACACAGACAACTATTGTCCTCCTAGCGGTAGACAATGGAAACCTGATGCCTGATGATTTTTCATCTCTTTCATCGCTCGTTGGGTATCTGCGCCATATATACCTTATACATTTGAAATGATAATCTTCATCCAACTAACAAGGAGGGGAAGTATTAGAAATTTCCGGGCAAAGCTTCAACTATCTCAATATCCTTTCTTCCAACTTCTCCTTCACCTAGTGGAACTAGATTTAGCCCTGATGAATAGACTAGCTTCCGCTGCTTCCTTCTCCGACATTTCCTGACCAAACTTACTATATTGATACTAACTCAATAGTTCTAGGTCTTGTCAGAGCCTGACGATTTGATTTCTTCCATTGTATTGGGTTAATGAAAACTAAATTTAGAGTGCGACCACCGGGAACTTGATGTTGCGCTACCAGAGCCAACGGGAAGGAGTTATCCATCTCGAACGTTAACCTGCTAGAGTTGATAATCTCTCCCACAATTGTCTCTGCCTTGCTATCCCTCCCTTTGTCAGGTTGGACTTGCTCATGCTCTCTATAGGTATCCACAACCAGAGAGGACCACAATTGTCAGAGATATTGTTCTATTTTGAGAAGCCCCCAATACCCCTCTATTTATAGTATATCTAGGGTAAGGATTCCCACTCTATGTGCGAGTCGAAGGGTCAAATTCACAAATTTTCTAGAATCTACATACGACGAACTGGTCGGTTCGCACACCCAACCAGTCGGTTGGAGTGCAAGACAATGAGTTCACTAAGAGAATCGGTCAATTTATGCAGTTTCTCTAACAAACTGAAACTTGGACATTTTCTCTTTTTGATTCTCTTTCTAAGATTTTCCTTTGTTTCATATCCTCATTGGCCTTTATGTTCAATTTGTGGAAATAATAATGGTTTGGTGAATATTTGTTCATTATTTATGTCAACAAATGGGTTTATGCACAAATATCTCAATGAATGCTTCAATAAAGGTATAATATGTAATTTGAACACTTATGTAACATATTAATAAAAAGTAATTCGTTCTAGAACATTACTTAGCCTTATAATAACTCTTTAAACAAGATAATGTGGTGTTGAAATATTTAATATGAGAAAGAGTGGTAATAATGTATAATAGGCTAAAATTCATAAAAGGGAGACTAATTGGTTAAATATAACTTGATATTTGTTTTCCTTGGGTTTAGTTTGACTTGGAGGCCACGTTTCATAATTTTGAGATGGTAATAACTATATCCCTTTTATTTTGAAAGAAAAGATGAGTATTCCTCAAAATATGAAATAAAATATTAAATGAGTTGAAAAGTGAAAAATAATCATGGATTTATAAGCTACACATTAAAAACAGTCTTGGGTGAATTTCCATGTAATTTGGATAATATTCAATATACATGTGAAATCAGGAGAGAAAAAGTGTGTAGAACCTTTAAAATATTAAATACATGTACAAACAACTTCAAAAAGTAAAATTAATGGCAAATTTGTATCCAAACTTAATGTGACTTGTGGGTGAAGTTTCATCAAATTTGGAGAATCTTATAATCATTATTGATGGAGGAAAGAGAAAATAGGATTTGGTTTATTTGATACATTAAATGCTCTAAAAGCGTAAATCTAATTGCACATCTGGATTTCTCATATCAAAAATAGGTCAAGTGTCAAACTTCATTAAATTTGGGATTTGTTTGCACCCTCAAATGAGGAGAGAGAGAAAAGGAAATAAATTTAATGTGTCACTTTATTTTGAATCAGATTTGGTAAACAATCATATGCCACATGACTCCTTTTTATTTTGATTTCACATGCAACTAGGACCGTCTGATCCTTGATCCAATGGTGTTGAACTCATCTCCTACCTTGGGTAGGAGACTTGCGTCGGAACAGTATACAACCCTGGTAATTCGTATATTTCTTGCTCCATACTGGATTGTTCTTCTTGATTTTTAGTGCTACGAGTTCAGGAGAAGATTATGCACACATTGATGCCTTACTTGCATGTTTTGATCGAGAAAATGGGAAACCCCCAATTCATGGGCAACATCCATCGTGACCACCTCCCTCCTCCATACTTCTCACCCCCTCACCTATATATATTGGTTCCCTAACCTCCGCAAGCACTTGTGCTATCCTCCTCTCTTGTCAATTTGCTCCTAACTTCCTTACACGATCGTCGACATCTAGATTTTTCGTCTCAACTTGTTGCGCATTGAGCGAGCTCCTGGCTTCTCTAGTGTTGGATTGGACCCTACAGTGAGTTCGTTCAACCTTCTTTTTATCTTCAGTGGTTTTGTTTTGACGAATTATCAAGAATCATGGATTGCCCAAAATGAGCTTGGTCTACTACTGGATGTCGTGCAGCAAAGGCATGGATGAGAGGAAGGGGAAGAAACTCCCTCGTGAGTTCCCTATTTTACCCCACGCATTTCCTCTTCTTTTGTGTTTTCTTGATAAGGGTATTTTCATAATTTGGCCCCACTTTTCTTTTCCTTAGTGCGAGTTAAACCCAGACTTTAACCATGCAGCTTGGCCGCACTTGATTGGGCCAATTTAACTGGTGGGCCCTCTCTCCCTCTCTTGTGAGGTGTTTGATGACGTGATTGGCCGATTTTACAAAAATCATATCTTTTGATTTGTTTTTTCAAAAATTAAAGCAAAATATATTTTAGAATAAAAAAGTGATCTTTCTAATAAATATACTTTTGAGTCTTGGTTTTGAGTTTTATCGACAGGTGATATCCGGAAAATGATTTTAATGTGTAAAATCACCAAAAATACACTTTAATCATCATAACTCCAAAATAGAAAAAAACATATGTTTTCTTATTCAGGAGAACCTAATAAGATCAATGGTAATGTTTTTAGAGTCTAAATCGGAGTTTTGTTCAAAAAGTCCAAAACTTGGGTTTTCTTTACATTAATGCATATGAAAAAGCCTAATACATGATTATACATTAAAAATTGGAAAAGAGGGCATTGAACTCAATTAAACTGGCGAAAGTGAGTAACTGGATTTCATTAAACCCTAAATTTCTTAATAAGGCATTGATTGAACCCTAATTCTCCTATTATTTTTTCCTTTGCACAATATACCTCAAAGTCAGTTTTGTTATTTCTTTCTTGGGTCTTGTACCCTACTACCATGTTTCTATTATTGATGCTTACACTTGTCATAGTTCTTTAGCATGGTGATTTTATTTGACTATTTAACTAGTGTAGTGGTACTTTTGTACAACCACCCATAGATAGGGCATGTGTAAATTCGCCCAGGGGATTTTGTTACTTTCCCCAATGTAAAATATGTGATAGGTGATTGGAATGTGTTACCCCCCCATCTATTTGGTTGTGTTCTGGTGGGTGCCTCAACCCTACTTATTTAAAGTAGTCAATATTAGTCATGCATGCAAACCTTTTATTATTTTACTTGTTATGGAAATCATGTATTTGTTTATGCCTCATTCTCTTGGCCCTCTCATCTTATGATGAATCTATATCCTTATGTGTCAATGTTGTTCTTATCTTTGTTTCCTGTTCCTATTGTTGACACATACCTTGTTTTCTCTCGTGTTGGATGACTTTCCAACCACCCAGGTAAAGCATAAGGTGTTAAACAAGATCCAGGAGAACATAGCTTTTGGCATGTACCTAGCTCTTGGAGATGTTTCTTTGGAGACATTAATGGGAGATATTATGGAATTTATTAACCTTTTATGAAAATTGAATATAGTCATGATTTTGTTCTATTGTTATGCACTTTGGTCTTTTGTATACCATTATATACAGATTTGAAAATTTTACACATGTTCCAACATACCTTTTGAGTATGTTTGGGATAAATGTTTTATTGTTGAAATTTTTGGTAAAGGGGTGATTTCACTCTTTTACATCATGGTATCAGAGCCCATGGTACTCGAAATTTGACTATTTCAATTTTGCTTGCCTAATTAGAACCCTTGACTTAAATAGTTCTCCTTTAAGTGACATGTTTTTCACCTATGTTTTTCATGAGATGATGAAAGGCTTATTTAGGATCCTATGAGTTTTACAATAGAATCATGTTGAATAAACCCCAAAATATTTACAATTAAAATATGTAAGTAACCATAGTAGCTTGTGGTTATCTAGATTTGCCTTTAGGCAACTACTAGGATATGAAGTTGAAACCAAACATGTCTAGAAATGACCAGGGTTCAGTGGCTCGCATGATTTTCCTTCGCACCACTAGTTTGGTTTACGAGGACTCCTGGATCCATATGATACTTGCCTTCTGAGCTGATATGGATTGTCTGAAGTAGTATGCTTTTAGGCAATAGTAACCTTAGTCATCTATGTTGGATATCTTTGGGAACCTTATATGTTGACTTTGTGACTTGTTTGAGGATTATTACCTGATACAGTTCCCTTATCCCTTAGGACCACATGTTTGGGTAGACTATCCTTAGAACCTAAACTTTGAAGTTTGGTACGATATAAGAGTGCACAGTGGAAGCATGATGGATCTTATACATGGTTTAGTTAGATTAACCCTTTTACCCCTAGATTAGTTTGGCTTGGTAGGTCAAACATTTTAAGGGGTGGAGAGTAGTGGGTTTAATTATGTTTGGGCAGTTATATTTTGAGGACAAAATACTTTCAATGGGGGATGGAGCCCTGTGCCATTCCGAGATCTAGCTACGTGACTTTGGAAACCCTAACTCCATGATTAGGAAGTTAGTGTGTGTGAATCATTAGTTTTGACCAAAAAAGTTGTAGTTATAACCTAGAATTCTTGTTTATATCAATGAACATATGATGGTCATCTAATGAATAGTTCATATATTTGAACCCTAATGAATACTTAATGCACATAGTAAGTGTAACTCACATATTAATCATGTAACATCCCTGACCTGGGTTATGCCATAAACTTGGAAGTTTGCCTAAGTGAGTTATCTATAAACTTGTTTTAATCTTATGAAAAGTAATTAAGACTCTCCTTGAGTTCAATTTTCAAGTTTGAGCTTATTTGCAAACCGTTTGTGCATTATATGATAGTTTGGGTGTAAATTGCAATTTACCCAAGATGAGGGGTTATATTGCAATATTTCACATTTTTAACATGCTTCAAGTACTTTAACATCATAAAAGAGATAATGATTCTAAGGGGTGTCTTGAGGAAAGCCTAAATTCCAAGTTGGGCTTGTTTGAATAATGCTTGTGCCTTGTGTACCAGTTTTGGTGCAATTTGCAATTTACCAAAAATATAGGGCTGAAATGCAAATTAACACCTCTAGAGTGTTCCTGCTCTCTCTCTTGACATCATTTAGAGGAGATAGAAAGAAAGAGACGACATGTTTGAATCATCTTGGAGTATGGTATTCTTCGTGATGAAAAGACCAATAAGAGTTGTATAATTGAAACCCTAATTTGAGTTCTATTGAGTTGTATCGAGTTGTAGAGCTTATATGGGGATGCCTATCTGTCAAGAAGCTATAAAGGAGGTTCCATATAATTTTATCAACTCTTGGTTATGAACTCTTGGCCTTTTCCATGATGGGTTAAGCACCTCAAGGAGGTGATGGATATCGGTTTGAAACTTTCCTTAGAAAAAGTGTATCGGGTTGTGAATAAAATGATGTGGAGTTGAAATATCTTGCTCAACAAGATAAATAAGGGCTGAAATCTTATCCCTATATTATCCTCAAGAGTTTTGCATGTCAAGATAAATATGTGTGCATGGAGACGTGTCAACCATGCATGGACACGTGGCACCTAGTAGTGTAAAATGATGACACCTCCTATACACTCTCTCTCATGAACCTCAATTATATATACCACTCCATTCACATAGTAGTGATTCTTTTCAAACCCTATCACTCTATTTCTCTTATATATCATGCAAGGAAGTAAGGATCAAGGAGGATCTTGAGCCATTAAGCTTAAGATGAAGCCATGGTGATCTTCAACCTCAGATAAATCATGATCTCGAGTTGTGATTCTTCCTTTCTTTTCTTCTTCACCAGGTTCTTATCTATGGTGATTCCTTGCATGTAGAAGAGTTGTAAATGAGTCTTGTATCTGTGATAAGATCATTTTCAACCTTGGGAATGTGAAGCTTTGGATCTTGGAGCTTTGAAGACTGTTCTTGAGGCAGGTTATATAACTTGAACCTAATTATGTCATTATTCACCATTAATCTTTCTATACTTGATGATCTACTTTCCATTTCAAGTTTTCTTGAATAATTCATGAATCTATGAGTTCTGTTAGTGACATAGGACTATTGTCCACGAACTAGAACAGTAAGGAACAAAGTCTAGAGCTTGATGATGATTACATCATCATGGCTCAACCTGATATCGGGTTGATGTACCTCTAACCTGATATGGTGTTGAAACCCAACATGGTAATATGAAACCTAGAAAACCTTGGAACCCCACAACCCTATTGGTTTGTACACTTGGTTTGGTTTAGACTTACCTGTGGTCAAGGCTATCACTTATCCCATGGTGAAGGGTAGGCCGATACCATGAAGGTTTGAAAAGGTATGAGCATATGGGTTTTACCTAATATGCAAACCCTAATTTTGAGCAACCCAATATGGTGTGAAGAATACACACACCTCTTTGCCCGATATGGTGTGAAGCATACACACACCTCATTGCCCGATATGGTTTGAAGCATACACACACCTCTTTGCCCAATATGGTGTGAAGCACACACACACCTCTTTGCCTGATATGGTGTGCAGAACACACACACCTCTTTTCCCGATATGGTGGAAGTACCTCAATTAAATATACTTGATTGAGTAACACATGAAGTGTGTTATGTCAAATGATACGTCAAAATGTATAGAGTTCAATGCATTTGGATAAAAGTAGGCCAATGTACCTTGAGAGAAGGATTGAGCCAACTTAATAAAGTATGATGTAATCATTATCCCTGTGAGGATGAGAGAGAAACTCATACTTTGTCTGATAATCAATCAATGAGCATACATTGAAACCCCTATATGTGTAGAGATGTGAATCAAGGTTTTGATTCTTGATAATATGAATCGGGGTTGGGATCGTTTATAATATGAACTTGAAATCCCTAATCAGTGAGAAGGGAAACCCTAACCCTAATTGATGAAAAGGGAAAAACTAACCCTAATAATGGGAAGGTAGTATTTCTCTAATGTTGCATAGTAATGATATGTATTTGATAATTGTTTCTATCATTAAAGACTAACCATGCAGGTATCATGAGATGATGAAAATAGACAGGTATGAGCTATGATGTTTCATATGATACAAATTAAATGGGCCTTGTGAGACATGTGAAATACTTGTGCAACAAGTATAATGTATACTTGGGTCTGAGGACCTAGAGGTAATAGTTACCTGATAAAAGGTTACAATGTTCAGTGATGAACTAAGGGTTTGAATACCCAAATCTAGCAATCATGATGATGATAATGTTAAGGGATGATGTTGGCTAAATGGACATATGTAAATCCCTTTGTTTTGATAATGACAAACATTTCATTCTTGTTGATCTAACGTGCTACTTGAGTGTTGCAGGAATAAGGTGAATGACAAAGCACTAGGGAATCTATATGCTTGAATGATTGTAAATGTCATGAAATGTAATCAATTGTAAACTTGTACAAATATATAATGTACAAGTACTTAGACTTCATGTAAATCAAGCGTTATATCTTCCCTAGCTAAACACCACATTTAGATAGGTCATCTCCTTAAATAGTGTCACATATGCACACTCATACACACACTTAATGTCTTTATTTGAAACATTGAAATAGGGTCTATCTCGGTCGACAAAATCCTCGACCGAGACACTCTCGGTCGACAAACTTCTCGACCGAGAAAGACCCAAGTAGTCGTTAGACACAGCTGACAAGGTAGTTGGCAGTTGGAGATAAACGTTGCAAAACACTTGATCCAGAGAGCCTGTCGGTCGACAAAACTTCGACTGAGTAGGTGTCTCGGTCGACCATTTCTCGACCAAGATGGACTCTGACAGCAACTGTAGAATTAATTAACTAGCCGTTGTTAAAGCAACTAACTTATACCTAACGGCTAGTTAAGCACTTAGAAACCCCTAGAAAGTGTCTAGAACGTCCTTAAGCACTTGTAGGACATTCCTATAAATAGGACATGCCTTAGGACACCTAAACTCACTTGTTTTACACTTGATCAATCTTTGAGCATACACTTACATTGAGCAACCTGTTTGTGAGCAATTGAGCATATTGACAACTGGATACTTCTTCTCTCAACTCAAATTTCGTGTCCTAGAGGCTAGCATCTCCTATCCACAGCAATCACAATTCCATACACATTGGTTAGGAGATCTACACGCTTGATCTAGGCAAATCAAGCCTTGTGCTTCAAAGGATAAGTTGTAATTTCCTTTTTCCTTTCTTGTTCACTATTATTGTTTGTACTCTCCTTGCTACTCCTAGGTTGGAGGCTGCGGATTGGAGAGGTTGGAAATCTTCTTGGTGAAGAAGGGGACCTTGAGCTACTTCAAGAAGGCTGGTGCAACGGGAGGTTACTTCTAAAGAGGAAGGCTACTTCAAGGGGGAGCTTGGAGTTACTTCAAGAAGGTTACCTCGGGTTGGTGCATCTACTTCAAGTTAAGGCTGTTCAAGGGGTGTACGAAAGTATTGTATTTTGTGTAATTCCTTGTGAAGGTAATAAAATTGATACTTTCAAAATCCCGGTTGGGTAAGCAATCGGGTAGTGGACTGACAACCTTAGTATTTGCTAAGGTTGGAACCACTCTAAACCCTTTGTCTCCTTCTTGATTTCTCATTTGTGGTTGTTTGAGTTAAATTATTTTTAAAATTAGTTTAAACCCTATTCACCCCCCCTCTAGTGGTTTTTCAATTGGTATCAGAGCAGGCTTCAAGGAACCTTAACAAGGTCTTGAAGAATGGGTGACAGGGTGCTTAACAACCTTAACCTTGAAGGGACACTTGTTGCTAGACCTCCAGCGTTTGATGGAACAAGCTACACATATTAGAAGAGAAGGATGCAGTTCTACTTCCAAGGCATCAATTGGGACTTATGGAGGATGGTGTCAACCCCATACGAGCTTCCTCAAACACAATATGCAGAGTGGGATGCAAATACTGTAAAGTTGGCTCAAATGAATGCCAAAGCTGTAAGCATTTTATATTGTTCAATTTCAGTAGGAGAATTTAATAGAATATCAAACTGTGACACAACCTATGACATTTGGCATAGATTGTCCATAACTTATGAAGGTACGGTTCAAGTCAAGAATTCTAAGATTAGTATGCTTAAACAAAAGTTTGAACACTTCCGTATGGATCCAAATGAATCTATTAGTGAAATGTTTGCAAAATTCTCTTCTATTGTTAATGGTTTAAATGCCCTAGGAAAAACTGTTCTTGAAGAAGATCAGGTATCAAAAATCCTTCGATCACTTCCTCCTAAATACAAGCCTAAGGTCACAGCCATTGAAGAAGCTAATGACCTCACTCGACTGAAAATGGAGCAACTCATTGGCAATCTAGAAGCTCATGAAGCAACCCTAGAAGAGGAAGAAAGAAGAGAACGTGAACTTCAACAAGGAAAGAAGAAAGATATGGCTCTAAAAGCTTCAAAGATCATCACACCAGAAAGTGAGGAGTCAAGTGAAGAAGAAGGGGAAGAAGCCTTGATCGTCAATGGTAAGAAATATAAAAGATTTAAGTCTTACAAAATTTCTAGTTCTTCTTCCCCTCCTAGGTGCTTTGAGTGTGGAAAGAAAGGACATCTCAAAAATAAATGTCCTAAAGCAAAGAAAGGAAAGAAAAGCTCACACAAGAAGAAGGGAGAAAAAACCTATAAAGCTGCATGGGACGAGTCAAGTGAAAGTGAAAGCGGAGAAGAAAAGGTGGAATGTCTAATGGCAAGAGAAGATGATGAAGACTCTCAAGAGGTAAGCCTTCTTGATCTTCCTAAAGAAGAGTTAATTACTAGTCTACAAGAAACTCATGATAAGTATGTTGATGTCAAGAAGAAACTAAAGAAGGTTATCAAAACAAATGATGAGCTATATGCTAAATTAAATGATCTCTCTTCTGAAAAGAATAACATTGATCTTGAGAATCTGTCTTTAAAAACATCTTTAAATGACTGCACTAGAAAGCTACTCACTCTAGAAACAAATGTTGATCTTCTCTCTCAAGATAAGACTGAATTGTTAGCTAAACTAAATGATTTTTAGACTCAACCAATTATGTGTAACCATCTATACTATGACAATGTTGTAAAAGAAAGAGACTCCCTATTATCTGATTTAGATCAAGCAAGAAAAGATTTACACAAGAAGATGGATGACATTGGTAAGCTACAAAGAAACCAACATGATTTAAGAAGAAAAGATTTCCTTGATAACATTATGAAAATCTCCTCTAGTTTCAATGGAAGAAAAGGTTTGGGATATGCTCCAAAGAAAAATCAACCCAAAAGAATTACAGTATCTAAGACTCATATTATGTTTGTGTTGGGTTTTTAGGGGAGACAGAGAAGGCAGCGGAAACAAAAAAAAAATTCTCACCCAACCCATACCGAGGAAACGCGTCAACGTCTATATAATAGGAAAGGATGGTTTGCGGAATCATACCTTGTCCCGAGGCTTGCTCGGCGACAATACCTCGTGCAATGCGCGGTATTCAACTCCGGACTTCGACGGTGTCTGTGCAGCTCCTGGTCGCACCGGGACTGACAACTCCTACTCGAACCGGACTGTCGGATGACAGTTGTCCTCCTAAGCGGCAGTGTCCTCCCGCCTCTGTAGTAGTCCACACGGACCACCTGGAACTCCACTCTCCTTGTCCCACAAGGAAGTGGAAGTAGTCGCACCCTCCTGTTGACGTACTAGTCGCCAACACGCTCTCCTGCCTCCTGTTGCAACTGTAGTTGTCCTTCCCTTGCTGCACCTCCCTTTTGCGGGAAGCACTTGCTCGGGCTCTCTCACGGTTACCAAAACCAGAGAGAATGACAACTTGCAGAGCAACTGGTTGCACTGAGCTGTACCTTGAGAAGCCCCCAATACCCCTATATATATAGGAGAGTCATGGGACAGGGTTCTCCATCCCGGGAAATGCGGGACTAAAGCAGGAGTAGAAGGGTTCGAGAATTTTCCACATAAAGCAACCGGTTCGCAACTTGAAATGATCGGTTCACAACTGAACCGATCGGTTTAGCCATTGAGCCGATCGGTTGGACCTGAGCCGATCGTTTGGGGCACTCCAACCGATCGGTTGGTGCCCTGAACCGATCGGTTCATGGTCCTAATCCGGCTCAAAAAGACTTTCCTTGTTTCTTTCCCAATTGGTATCGAATACCAATATTATTCCCAATCAAATTGGGCAATTTGAAACCAAAGGAAAAATCTCGCCGACATGACTTTTCCCAACTGGTCGGTTGCACCAGTTGAGCCGATCAGTTCAACCCTTGAACCGGTCGTTTCAACCTGGGCATGAGCCGATCGGCCTGGACACTCCAGCCGACCGGTTCAGCAACCTCAGCTGACCGGTTCATCACATGAACCGATCGGTTGGGAGCACAGGTTGGGTAAAATCAGTCAATTGCGATTTCAATCAATCCGATACTCCAATCAATGCGTCCAACACCTTGAACCATACGATATTGAGCCATCGACTGATTGAGTGTTTAATTGAACTACTAAACTCCTTTAGTAATCAATCTAAACATTGCTTTGTGGACAAAACTCCTCTTCCAGGTTAAATCCTATGTGTGTGACCCTGCAGGTCCATTTCACGTTGGCAGTGAAAGTCCATAACACTTATGACTTCACAAGCAAAGAGCGGTGCCTAGTCACACATCAGTGCTACCCAAGTGAAAGTAGAAAGTTGGAGAACAACTTTCATCCTACAATCCGTGAAAGGTGTTACAGAGAATGTATAATTCCTTTGTCACTGATATCCCGAATGAACTCGAGGCATGGAACAGTCATCCTGTCAACGTTCATTCACTTCCTTGATCTCAGAGTAGACTGGAAGAGATATGTATGACATCAGTATCACATACTGATTCATACATGCATGCACGCCTTTCTCAATCCTACTCATCAAGTGGCCATGGATATCAAACTCCCTCAGGAGGGAAAAATCCCATATCTAACACTCACCCCTCAAAAGCCCCATGTGTCAAAGACACCCAATCATCACCTTTATAACAACCCATGTTTTAGGACTGCGTTTGATGATGTCAAAGTGTGCCCAACGACATGTGTTGAGTGCAGTGATTTCAGGTCTAAGAATCACACTCACCACCATCACTGTGAGTATTGACTATGACTACCATCTCATGGTTCCATGTGTCAAACTCACGGTGGGTCTGTCCGATACCTTGTTCTCTAACAAGTACCTATGTGTTTGGTTTGATATCTCTATATCATGACTAATGAGATTCTGTCATCAACCAACACCACAATCTAGTCTTGTGTGTCATTGCTGTCTATCTACCTTCCACAATGACATCCGACTAGGGACATATCAAGAATGTACAAACTCTTAGCATCCGTATGATCTCATCATTCAGGTCATGAACCTGAAGGCATACGTCATTGAGTACTGTCATTCTCTAAACATTCAATCTGTTCTATCACTATCTCATATGACTGAACCAGAAAGAATTGGAAGCTTGCCTTTGATGTTTATCAAATCAATCTTAATGTATCCCACCAATCATCCCATGATTGGCTCTCAGGGCATACATACCAACAGTTTGTACCTAAAAGTACAATTCCTAGAAAAAGAAATGAAGTTGATTCTATTACTTGTCATTTTTGTCTACGTCTTGGACATTATTCATTTTCATGTCCTTATAAGACCAAGGATTCCGACTTAGTTTGGGTCCCAAAACCCCAACCTTAGTAGAATCAAATAAAATACAGTTGAGATATGATCAAATGCTTATTTTTGCAAATTATATTGTCTTATCTCAACTCAATAAAAGAATTCATGCATTATGGTAATTTTCTGAAATATTGTACTGAAACAGAAACTTGGTCGGTCGAAGTATTGTCGACCGAACATAAAATCGGTCGAACTTTTGTCGACCGACCAGACGCCTGTAACAAATTAAATCTACAACAACTTTCTCGATTGACGATTAGCCAACCGAGAGAGATGTCGGTCGAACAATTGTCGACCGACTGAAGTACTGAGTCAGATTTTTTATTCAGTCTGTAATTAAATGCTTCTAACCATACCAGACCATCACATGGGTACCAAAACCTACATTTTAATGCAGGATTGGGTGGTTGATAGTGGATGTTCCAAACATATGACCGAGAACAAGGATGCATTTCAAACTTTTGAAGAAAAGAAAAGTGGAACAGTCACCTTTGGAGACAATGGTAAAGATAAAATCGTTGGGATAGGAAATATTGGTACAAACCTCGAAATAAAAAAATTTCTACTCGTTGATGGTTTGCACCATAATTTGATAAGTGTTAGTCAATTATGTGACAGTGGATATGATGTTCTATTTAACAAAAACTGCTGCAAATTATTAATAGAAAACACTACAAATGTTGTCTATGAAGGAAAAAGAGTTGGAAATATTTATATTCTTAGACCTAACTCTATGAAATCTGTAGTAGGAAAATGCTTGCTTGCAAATGAAAATACTTTACAACTATGGCATAAAAAGCTAGGACATGCTAGTTCACATATTATCAAAAACTAGTAAAATATGATCTTGTTCGTGGTTTGCCTACTTTATCCTTTGATCAAGTTGAAAACTGTGAACCATGTACTATGGGAAAGCAAACAAAAACCTCTTTTAAACCTAAACATGTACTCAGCACCAGTAGATCTTTAGAATTAATTCATATGGATTTATTTGGACCCATGAGGACACAATCTATCGGTGGCAAAAGATATTGTTTTGCTATTGTTGATGATTATAGTAGATATACATGGGTACAATTTCTTGCAACCAAAGATGATACTATTCATGTTTTTATAAAATTTTGTTCCAAAATTGAAAATCTATTACAAAGCAAAATATGTACCATTAGAAGTGATCATGGTGGAGAATTTGAAAATAATGTATTTGAAGAATTTTGCACATCTCATGGGTACACTCACAATTTTTCTACTCCACGCACTCCACAACAAAACGGCATAGTTGAAAGGAAAAATCGATCATTACAAGAAATGGCTAGAACTATGATGCTCGAACATAACACACCGAAAACCTTTTGGGCTGAAGCTGTAAACACCGCATGCTATGTGTTAAATAGAGTAACTGTTCACTCCCATTTGAAGAAAACTCCATATGAAATAATACATTCTAAGAAACCTAGAGTTGACTATTTTCATACCTTTGGATCCACATGCTATATTTTAAATACCAAAGATGATAGAGATAAGTTTGATTCTAAATCACATAAAGCATTCTTTTTGGGATATTCTACCTCTAGCAAAGCATTTAGAGTCTACAACACTATCTCTAGAAAAGTTGAGGAATCTATTCATGTCTCTTTTCATGAAGAGTCCAAATCAGAAAATTTTGAAAGAATTGATCTCACTAATCAATTCGAAAACTTAAACATACCAAATGATAGTGAGAAAGATACTACAAACAATAACCAAGCTGAAACACAACCTATACCTAGACTTATTAAGGATCATCCTCAAGAATTAATTATTGGAAATCCAAATGATAAAGTAAAAACTCGATCTTCCTTTAAGGATGTTGCAAACATGGCTTTTGTTTATATTATTGAACCTAAGAAGATATCTGAAGCTCTTAAAGATGACTATTGTATAATAGAAATGCAAGAAGAATTAAACTAATTTACTAAAAATGATGTATGGGATTTAGTTCCTAAACCACAAGATAAAACCATCATTGGAACTAAATGGGTTTTTAGGAATAAGCTAAATGAGGCAGGAAAAGTAATAAGGAATAAAGCTCGGTAAGTAGCACAAGGATATAATCAACAAGAAGGAATAGATTTTGATGAAACATATGCACCAATAGCTAGAGTTGAATCTATTAGAATGTTACTAGCTATTGCTGCACATAAAAACATCAAACTTTACCAAATGGATGTAAAAAGTGCATTTCTAAACGGAATCATTCAAGAAGAAGTATATGTTGCCCAACCACCTGGTTTTGAAATACCAGAAAAAGGTGACTATGTTTATAAACTTAAGAAATCACTTTATAATTTAAAACAAGCACCTAGGAAATAGTATGAAAGGCTCAAGACATATCTTTTTGATAATGGTTTTTCTATTGGAAATTCAGATTCTACTTTATTTTTCAAAACATATACATCTGATTTTCTAGTTGTTCAAATATATGTTGATGACATTATTTTTGGAGCTTCTAATGAATCGTTGTGCACACAATTTAGTGACATTATGCAAAAAGAATTTGAAATGAGCCTCATGGGTGAACTAACTTTCTTTCTTGGTTTCCAAATTAAACAAACCCCTGCCGGGATCTTTATAAGCCAAGAAAAGTATACTAAAGAACTCTTAAAACGTTTTGGGATGGATCAGTGCAACCATGGTACTACTCCTATGGCCACTTCTATCAAGATTGATAAGGATGAAAATGGGGAACCTATTGATGATTCCTTATATAGAGCCATGATTGGTAGTTTGCTTTACCTAACTGCTTCTAGACCGGACATCATGTTTTCCGTGGGTCTTTGTGCTCGATTTCAATCGCAACCTATGCACTCTCATTTTCAAGCAGTTAAATGAATTCTTCGATACTTAGTCGGCACTACATGTTTTGGTTTATGGTATCCAAAAGGACAATCCTTGGATTTTAAAGCTTATACTGATGCTGATTATGCTGGTTGTTGACTTGATCGCAAGAGCACTAGTGGTGGTTGTTTCTTGTTAGGGAGAGCTTTAATATCTTGGTTTAGCAAGAAATAAAACATGGTTGCCCTCTCTACAACTGAAGCTGAATATATGGCAGCCGGATCTTGTTGTTCTCAAGTGCTTTATATGCAACAAGTGCTAAACGATTATGGTTTTACTCTTTCATCTACGCCTATCTTTTGTGACAACACAAGCGCTATAAACATAGCACACAATCCCATTTTACACAGCCGAGCTAAACATATTGAAATTCGTCATCATTTTTTAAGGGATCATATTTCTAAGAATCATGTTTCCCTTCATCATGTTGATACGGAAGATCAATTGGCTGATACTTTTACAAAACCGCTTCCACTAGACCAATTCGACAAAATAAGGAAGCAACTGCTTATCACTCCTTTGGAAGATGTTTTCTTTGATATTTGTGCTTCTTAACAATGTCGTTTATTTGCATCATTTTGGCTTTTAATGGACATTTTTTAAAAATTGACGGGACATCTAATTAAGGGGGAGTTTTTGTTTTTAAACGGATATCTTTTTGAAATAACAAAGGGGGAGAAATAAATATAAATGCAAAACTCAATCAATGAGTTTCATAAACAAACTCTTGGCTTTACATTGAAAGTTGCTATATTCCCTAAAGATATGGATTTCATGTTCCATAATTCATGGGGAATAATAAGCACACATTTTATAAACAAGAGAAGAAATTTACAAAGGAAATCTTCAAGTATGAAACTCACATGTTTTATATTTCCTTATTTTATATTTAGGAAATGTTTGTCATCTTCAAAAAGGGGGAGATTGTTGGCTAAATGGACATCTGTAAATCCCTTTGTTTTGATAATGACAAACATTTCATTCTTGTTGATCTAACGTGCTACTTGAGTGTTGCAGGAATAAGGTGAATGACAAAGAACTAGGGAATCTATATGCTTGAATGATTGTAAATGTCATGAAATGTAATCAATTGTAAACTTGTACAAATATATAATGTACAAGTACTTAGACTTCATGTAAATCAAGCGTTAGATCTTCCCTAGCTAAACACCACATTTAGATAGGTCATCTCCTTAAATAGTGTCACATATGCACACTCATACACACACTTAATGTCTTTATTTGAAACATTGAAACAGGGTCTATCTCGGTCGACAAAATCCTCGACCGAGACACTCTCAGTCGACAAACTTCTCGACCGAGAAAGACCCAAGTAGCCGTTAGACACAGCTGACAAGGTAGTTGGTAGTTGGAGATAAACGTTGCAAAACACTTGATCCAGAGAGCCTGTCGGTCAACAAAACTTCGACCGAGTAGGTGTCTCGGTCGACCATTTCTCGACCGAGATGGACTCTAACAGCAACTGCAGAATTAATTAACTAGCCGTTGTTAAAGCAACTAACTTATACATAACGGCTAGTTAAGCACTTAGAAACCCCTAGAAAGTGTCTAGAACGTCCTTAAGCACTTGTAGGACATTCCTATAAATAGTACATGCCTTAGGACACCTAAACTCACTTGTTTTACACTTGAGCAATCTTTGAGCATACACTTACATTGAGCAACCTGTTTGTGAGCAATTGAGCATATTGACAACTAGCTACTTCTTCTCTAAGCTCAAATTTCGTGTCCTAGAGGCTAGCATCTCCTATCCACAGCAATCACAATTCCATACACATTGGTTAGGAGATCTACACGCTTGATCTAGGCAAATCAAGCCTTGTGCTTCAAAGGATAAGTTGTAATTTCCTTTTTCCTTTCTTGTTCACTATTATTGTTTGTACTCTCCTTGCTACTCCTAGGTTGGAGGCTGCGGATTGGAGAGGTTGGAAATCTTCTTGGTGAAGAAGGGGACCTTGAGCTACTTCAAGAAGGCTGGTGCAACGGGAGGTTACTTCTAAAGAGGAAGGCTACTTCAAGGGGGAGCTTGGAGTTACTTCAAGAAGGTGACCTCGGGTTGGTGCATCTACTTCAAGTGAAGGCTGTTCAAGGGGTGTAAGAAAGTATTGTATTTTGTGTAATTCCTTATGAAGGTAATAAAATTGATACTTTCAAAATCCCAATTATGTAAGCAACCGGGTAGTGGACTGACAACCTTAGTATTTGCTAAGGTTGGAACCACTCTAAACCCTGTCTTCTTCTTGATTTCTCATTTGTGGTTGTTTGAGTTAAATTATTTTTAAAATTAGTTAAAAACCCTATTCACCCCCCCTCTAGTGGTTTTTCAGATGAGGATTCCCAGTAATGTGATAAGGGACTGAGATCCCAAGTGTTATGCATTCAATGTGTTCCAAAGATTATAAAAGTACTTGATAAATGTATTACACCTTTCTTTGTAGCATCTGTTATAATTTATGCTTGTAACTTGATTGATGATAAAAGATATTGTAATACACCTAATTAATCAAGTGGAACCTTACCATGTAGTGCCTAGGCCATAGATCCATTTGGTGTCAGGATTTGTTGAATGGTGAAATGAGTTTAACTCAGAAAGCATATTTTTGAATATGGGGTGGGGTGATGGATGAACATATCCTTACGTCTAGATGGGGATTGATGTATTATCTCCCCGATGAATGCCAGGGTTGTCGTGTGACTACCCTGATGAAAATGTACTGAGGATTGATGTGATATCTCCTCGAAGAGAGTGCATGATGCGGTTGTAGCTCTTTAGCAAAGATGCTACTATACCCCGAAAAGCTAGTTGTAGTTTGACATATGGTCACTGTTAGTGGTCTCATACTAACCGAGATGGGTGAGGTCATGGTAGTTGGCTCATCCAATGACCTTATATGGTATTGATGCTTTACGTAGTTTTGGTCGTTTGGAGCATGAGTGGTATACCTCATCTCCTCTGGGTATAAGTGTGATTGTGAACATGTAATCATCCGTGCAGTGTATTTGCTTAAGAATTGAATATGAAAACATTGGTTGATGCTTCATTACTTTTATATATCTTAGATTGATAAATGGTATACATGTTCTTCATATTCCTTATAAAGAAAATAGATGATCTATAGCTCTATAATGGATAGTTGAACTACTTAACATTGTTGTTACCTTGTACTGTAATTAAACAATGATTAAACATGCTTATTTACATAAAAGATCTTCTGCTTAGTTTTATACTGTTTACATGTGATAATAATATTATTGGCGGAGAGTCATATCTCTCGCTGGGAGAATTGTCTCACTCCGTGGGTTCCACAATTTTTAGGTGGATGCGGACAAGGAGGTAAAGATCATACTGCAGAGGAAGGACAATAACATCAGGGACAGCAATAACAGCTCAGGTTAAGTGTGCTGACTGTCGTGTCTTGTAGATAGAAGTCCTATGTGTTGTCTATGTACTATCATGTCCTTGGGAGTTAGTATGTAATGATTTTATGAATGATATGCGATTTTGTCTTGTTTGCCTCGATGTTTTATGTTGCTTATGTATATGTTTGGGCAAAGCAATTGGTATATGATATCCTTGAGATGAGATGGTACAATGTATGTATAATGTGAACCATGATGTATATATTGTTTTGGTTCTTTCTTTAAGAGTTTCCTGGAAATGGATCTCTTTGAAAAATAGTTTTAATTTTAGTGTTTTTCATTAATCTGCTGCTAATGGTTATTCCACATAATTACTGGTGGCAATTTGGTTGTCAATTTGATGGCGGGTCGTCACAAAAGTTTTGGTATCAGAGCCTAAGGTTCACTGAGTCTATAGAGACATAGGATTAAGGTTGTTGAGTTTGTTCTAGTGTCCTCCAGTTTATCTTATAGTGACTTCTGCTCATATAGGAGAAGAAGTAAAGTTGAAAGATGGCTGGAGCACGCAAAGAACATGTTGTTGAGAGTAGTGTTGCTACACCAGGAGGAGGTGCAAGGGATCAACCAAGAGAGGAATCAATGCCTGAGACTCCCCGGCTTAATAAAACCATGCTAGAAAAACCCAACCTTTCATGCTCTTTTGGGGCAGTTCATGACCACAATGACGCATATGGATGATCAGATGCCAACACCAACACCTAGGTTAGTAGTTCCCATTGAGGGACATGGATCTGGTAAGACCTTTGAGCGATTACACCGGATAGCAGCCACCGAATATGCTAGTACAACTGGCCCAACAGATGCAGATTCATGGCACACTAAGATGGAGAAAACCTTTAGAATCCTTAGCATTCCAGAAACTGATAAAGTTAGGCATGCATTGTACCTTTTAAAAGGAAGCACTAGCCATTGGTGAGCCATTGAAGAGGAGAAAGGACCTGGTGTTGAGGTTGGATGGCAGGAATTTCGACATGAGTTTGTCACTAGATACTTTCCCAAGACTTATCTATATGAGAAGATCTCACAGTTTGAGCGGATTAGACAAGGATCGATGAAGATTCGTGAGTATGAAGCTAAGTTTATGGATCTTCTGCGGTTTTTTTCACACATGGCTACTACAGATGAGGAGAGGATTTTGCACTTTGAGAAGGGTCTGAATGCTGACTTAACCACACCTATATCTACTCTAGAGAATATAGAGAGGTTTGCCACCTTTGTGGTGTAAGTTAGGCGGATTGAGAGGTATTTGACTGAGAAATGTGAGGCTAACAGTAGGAAAGTATATGCTTAGTTCCAGGGATAGAGGTATGGAAGTTTTAAGAAACCGAGTCTTCCTACACTAGTAACACCACAGAGGTTCCACTACTACAGAAAAGGCCTTTGGCGTCGGTTATTTAGAGTCTTTAGCGTCGGTTTCCAAGCAACACCCAAGTGGGCGCCGCTAAAGGTCAACACCTTCAACGTCGGTTTCTAACCGACGCCATAAACCCTTCCCGCCACCGAAAACACGTCAGCAAGGGAACTATAAGCGTCAGTTCTTAACAAAAACTGACACTATATCATGATCAAAGACGTTGATTATTAAACACATGCCGACGCCTTAACACTTCCCTCCACCAAAAACGTGCCAGTAAGGGAACTATAAGCGTCGGTTAGTAAAGAAAACTGACACTATATATCATGGTTAGATACGTCGATTATTAAACAATAACATATGCCATATCCCTGCCAGTACGACTGTGCTTCTCAACACGGCCGTGGTACCTAGCCATAATAGGTGTCGGTTCTTACAGATAACTGACTCCATCCATGGAAGAGACATCGTTTTTTTTGCTAATAACCGACGTTGTATGTATTTATTGTCAGTTTTATACAAATAACCGACACCTATGTTCTGATTTTTTTTTCTTATCAGTTTGTAGGCCTGCTGTATGGCTGGTCAGTAGGATGCAGAACCTACAGTTCAGTTTTGAACTGTAGGTTTACAACATCCATTGATATCATCCAACAACAGGCCACAAACCTACAAAGTCATTCACATTCAGACACATGTATTGATTAGATACATGTTGAAACCTACAAAGTCATTTACATTCACATTCAGTTCCATTCATTTCATCTCTTTTCACATTCAGACATTCATGTATTGATCAGAAAAAGTCAATCACACATATGACAATTCAAAAAAAGTCATTCACATTCACACAAAAGTAATTATGAGAACAAAGTTTAGAAATATCATTCTTTATTCATAATCATCATCATTGTCATCAGATACCCAATTATATTTGAAAATTTCCACTACTTGTAGGGCTTTTTCCCATTCTTCTCTTACAACATCTAATTCCTCCCTCGTATAGGGAGTATGTACATCTAATAACTTTCCTCCTATAACGAAGTCAGTTTTAAACACCCACAAATAGAATGACATATATATAATTAATGATATATAATAAGATTGATATATCTCATATTATCTAATGAGACTATATATAATACCTTATGTATAGTATCAATTTCCATTGCGGTATATTTGATGATTATGTCCATAAATTGCATCACATAGTAGGCACATGTCCAGCCGTTGTCTTATGTAGCACACTATAAATTGAAACATACAAAATATTCAAAATTACAAATAAGAACAGTTCACATAAATAATATATACATTGGAGTAGAGAAATTACTTTCACATTCTCCCAAATTAGTGGATGATTCTTTTTCCTGGGGACCTTTCCTCCAGCTTTTTGAACTCTTGTAAACCCCTACATGTTTATGTAACACATTAAATTTCATAATTAAATAGTAATGTAATAACAGATGTTAAAAAATATAAAAATATGAAATATTTCTCACGGGAATAATGGCCTTTTCATTGTGTGTCCATATAATGTATTCAATTCGTTCCTTACAGGATCTAGATAATAGATAGTGAACGTCTTGGGGAAAATAACTAGAAACTCCCAATGCCTACCACTACAGGTAAGAAAGTTAAAAATTAATAACTCAAAATCCACAATAAAAATGTAATTTTCTTAAGTCCAAATTATAAGCAAAGTAAACTTACTCGACATTGAATGGAGCTATTATCACCGTCTTCTTATTTTTACCAAAATATTCAAAAGTAGCACATCAGTAAGAAGTAACTGAAGAAGGGTGTGTATCTACAAGACTAATCAAAGATGGAACCAAAAATCCCACATGGGAAAATGCAAAATTTGTACATATCATGTGTAAGTGACTGCAAAACATGTATTACGTATGCATTAATATATAAGAAACCAGATCACCATATATAAAACAAGGTATACGGATGTATAAACAAGATCTCACCATATCCACAACTCTATCATAGATGTGTTCAACCAATGATAATGAAACAACTCCAAAATATCTTGTATAAATAGCTTGTTTTCGTATGATTGACCTACATTAATACCTATGCATTAATACATATGCAAAACTTGTATAAATAGATTGTTATCATATGATTGAACTGTAGCATCCTTCGAAATTGTAACATTTATAGGGCAATTTCGATCATGTTTGCCGAGCCATACTGCCATACCCCTACAATTAGGACCTAACGAGGCATGTTGATCCCTTGGAAGCCAACTTGGTAGTTGAGGAGGTGGAGGTGGAGGCCGAGATGTAGCGGGTGTTGTCTTTTTAACCTGTATATATAATTTCAGATCAATTGACTCATATATACACACTAACAAATTAACGTAATGTAAATTTACCATACATTATTAGTATATACGACATCTGCTTTGGGCCACATTATCACTCTGCCTTCTGCCTCACCAAGTATTTCGGAATCTGGGTGGGCATATGGTAGTTCAAGATCCCTCCAATCGGGGAGTATATGTATCAGGCTCACACAAACCACACCAACTGGTACTAGAGTCCCATGTCCCATGAAACATCTCCCCTGGAAGGGCTGGGTAAGTCTGTGCCTCTGCAATGATATATTCTTGACTTTTTAGACGACATGGCTTCAACCCGTACAAATTTATGTAAAAAATGTTATATACATAAATAAACATATCATTTTGAAAAGACTAGCTACTATGTCATAAAAATACTTACAAAGGATGTTCTAGGTGGTGGGTCTACAGGATTACTCCCAACCTCTACAGTAGGAGTAATAGAAGCACAGCATGTCACGAGTACTGTTTGAGTGGCCAACTGAGATGCCTGCCACTTCACCATTGCTTCTTGGACTTTCCTCTCAATTAATTCATATACCTATACATGGATAAAAGAAACGTAGCTATCAATTATTGAATTCCCTTTCACAATAACATTCTAAAAAAAGAAAAGGTTACCTCAACTTGTGAATGTCCCACTTTTGGGACAGGTTTGCACTGGGATTGCCCAAAGAATGCTTTGATGCCCACACCAGTACCTACACCCCTAACATGTCTAGGATGCTATGGGTTACCCAGATAAACCGTCAATTCATCCCTTGTGCCCTTAGGGATGAACTTTCCTTCCTTCCTCTACTCGTGCAGCTCCCGCTAATCGGCATCAACAAAAATTGGTAAGTAAACATAACAATAATCAATATTGATTGATTGCTCTAAGAGTTGAATTTTACCATTTTTGTAGTCGCCTCAGCAGTTGCGGGCTTCATTATATCTCCCTTCTTGTTTTGCCTCCTAGCTATCCACATAGCATGGCGAGGCAAAGGTGCAGGACCAATAGTAGAGGACTCATGAGTAGCAGGAGACTGAGCAGTAGACTCAACATGTAGTCTCTGGCGAACACCTGCATAGCCTCTTTGACCCATTGTGTGGTCATGCACATTCAGTGCATGCCTTTCTCTTTGAGCATTGCTGATAGCCTTGTTAGTAAGCACATTGATTTGGTTAGTAACACTAAAGGTTAATCTTGAATAGGTGAATACATAAGAATGTATATTAATTAAATTGGGAGTGACGCTTAATACCTTGAATTCATCTGTTCTTCTTTGGGTAACAAACTCCTCCCAGTCTTTGGTGTCCAGGTAGTTCCAATGCCCATTGGCTTCCTTCTGCCTAAATTTATTTTTTAAAGAGAATACAAATAAAAATTATTAGTGTAGAGTTAGTCAAAAAGTGATCAATGTCTAGAATTAGAAATCAATTAAGAGCCTCTTCTCAGCATCGTGTATGTAATCTCGGGTGAGATTTGTATTATAGTTCCTTAGGACCCTCCCACAGCGTTGCATCATGCATTTACGATGCAGTTTTTCATCTAGATCAAATATACTCTACAAAATAGAATTTCTATTAACTAGTATCCTAAAAATTAGTAATCTACAAAAATAGAATTGCAAATAATAATAACTCACGCATAGTTCCTTCCATACTAATTTTTTCTTCCCCTTAGGAACTTTATGCGAGGATTCAAAAAAAGGACTACAATGGCTACGAGTAAGAACCCCAAGATATAAAATAAATGAGTTGTGGTTCACTCCAACTGGATTTCCTGCATGATCAAAATCCACAGCTAGTTTGGTTCCATTGCCCCTTTGCTGTAGTAACTTGTTAATCATTGTGATGCCCCTCACTTTCTCAATTTTTTTTTGCTGCTCATCAAGTGCCCAAATTTCTTCAGGGGTTACATCACCAACCTAAAATTTGACAAAAAAACACACTTACATGATATAACTATAAATGAACATATAGATAGAAACCTCAGGGATATATTTTTAAAACTTACATTGTGAGGCAGTGCATTGACGTCCTCACCCACACAGTAATCATCAACACGTTAATCAGGAGAATGCACAACCATCTAAAAGTTCACATTCACATTGTAAAGTTCACATTGTGAAGTAATTCACATTGTAAAATTCACATTCACATTGTAAAGTAATTCACATTGTAAAGTTCACATTCACATTTGATGGAGACGTGGCGGATGGAGAAGAGAGAGGGAAGCAAAGTAATCATGGCTTGTTCATCAAAAAGGGAGAGAAATGGGGCGAGAGGGAGATGGTGGTTCATTGGAGGGAGGTGATACTGGTTAGTTGGAGGGTATTGTGGAGGTGTAGTTTAATAGGAGAGAAGTATTTTGGTGAATAAAAAGTAATTAAAATAGAACAAATGTGAGAAAATATGTGAGAAGATATTGAGTAAATCTTGGGCGGGTTTCTAGGCCAACATAATATAACACCAGTCCCTTGTTCACAACCCCATTCAACACACACATTTCTTATAAAAACACTTGTGGACAGCCATAACAACATATCAATGCTTCCTAAATTAATCAATGTATTATTTTATAACACAAATCGTGGTGGGTATATCATAGAAAACATGTCACAACAGAAACATGTCCTTAACCTAATATATAGATATTTGTAAAAAAACTCATTAGGAAGACCATTCACAGATATTTGTAACACAACATGTCCTAAATACAACATTATTTAAAAGATATGATGTTCATGTGACATCAACTTAGGGTTACAACAACATAGAGAGAGAAATTACTCTATCATTATAATAATCACACAAGAGGCTATGTACCATCATCTCTTACTTTCATTAGGGTTAGGTTAAGAATTATAACTGATCTTGTCATATATGATTAGAAACTCTTGATGAATAATTGATGTTTTTAGATTAATAATATTATTCATGTTGATTTAGTGTTTTGAAACCTCAAACATCTTACTATGATCTTAATTCTAGTAAAATGATCTAGGTATCATGGAACCTAATATGCTTAAGATGATGAATAAGGTTTCACCTAATATGCTTAACTAAAGGTTGTAATCTTAAAAACAATGATATGATGGAATTAGGGTTTGTAACCCTAACTCCTAGTTCAAACACGAGACAAACCTAAACCTTAGTTTATGATTGCATCTAGATCTAGTTAATGTAATGCGAATACATGGCATCACATATATGTAGTATATGTGTTTCACATAATGTTGTTTGAAATTCAATGGAGGCTTACATTTCTAATCAGTACACATTTTGTAGCATAAGAATGCATGTTATATATGGTATACTACTAACTAATTCTGTCACATTCTTGCAACCTAGGTTGATCTTAGTTTTGGGCTTCTCAAATATGATGTTCGGATGGTGTTGATGTTGGTGTTGTTGATTTAAGTCCATGGATGAGTAGGCGAGCATGTACCTTTTGATCAAGAAGATGAGTGGTGCGACGACGATGAGTAGGCGAGCATGTCACAACTGGGAGGAGCGGTGATGGTGAGCAGGGAGCCAATGAGTAGGGAACAACAGCAGTGGCGGTGAGAAGGGAGAAGGAGCGGCGGCGGCGAGCAGGGTGAAGGAGCGACACGGTGGTGGTGAGCTGGGAGCGGCAGGCGACAGTGCGCAAGGAGGAGGGGGCAGGGGGCAGAACCGCTAGACCTAACCTTCAATCAACAATGAAACAGAGAAAGGGGAAGAGTATGCTTCACACGGGTGCTATTAAGTTAACAATCGGCGTCGGTTATTATAAACAACTGACACTTCTAAAAATATGTGTCGGTTACCACAAAAAAATTGACACCTATGCTCAATGATAGTTGTCGATTTCAACTAGAAAAACCGACGTCTATCTACATATGCTGGCAAAAAAATGTTCTCTAATTCTGACCATAGTCGTCGGTTGTCGTAGAAAACTGACGCCAAAGGGGGGTGAAAATTTTTGCGGGGACAGTGCGCGAAAACATGTCGGCGTCGGTTATTGTAATAACATTGATGATAAAAATGGACCCAATTTCTGTCTCACAAAAACCTTTAGTCGTCGTTTAATTAGTTCATAACCGACGCCGTATGTTAAATTTTGGAGGTAATTTTTTTTTCACTGCAAAATTTAGATTTGGCGGTCAATTTTAGGCATCAGTTGATAGTTGAGGAACCGACACTGAATAATAAGCGATACCCGTATCTAGCCGCTCTTCACAGATAGATGTCGGTTTGGGTATTCAACTGACACTGTAGGGTTTAGGCGTCGGTTTCATGTATACAACTGACACCTGTAAATGTGACATTATAAGCCATTTCTGTAGTAGTGTTCGGTGCTCAGACATAGTTGACATCAAGCAAATAGATGATCTATAGCTCTGTCATGGATAGTTGAACTACTTAACATTGTTGTTACCTTGCACTATAATTAAACAATGATTAAACATGCTTATTTACATAAAAGATCCTCTGCTTAGTTTTATATTGTTTACATGTGATAATAATATTGTTGACGAAGAGTTATATCTCTCGCTGGGATAATTGTCTCACCCCGTGGGTTCCATAATTTTTAGGTGGACACAGACAAGGAGGTAGAGACCATACTGCAGTGGAAGGACAACAACATTAGGGACAGTACTAACAGCTCAGGTTGAGTGTACTGATATGTCATGTCTTGTAGATAGAAGTCCTATGTGTCATCTATGTACTCTCAGGTCCTTTGGAGTTAGTACGTAATGATTTTATGAACGATCTAAGATTTTGGCTTGTTTGCCTTGAGGTTTTATGTTGCTTATGTATATGTTTGGGCAAAGAAACTAGTATATGATATCCTCGAGATGAGATGGTACAATGTATGTACAATGTGAACCATGATGTATATATTGTTTTGGTTCTTTCTTTAAGAGTTTCCTGGAAATAGATCTCTTTGCAATATAGTTTTAATTTTAGTGATTTTCGTTAATCCGCTGCAAATGGTTATCCCACATAATTACTGGTGGCGATTTGCATGTCGGTTTGATGGTGGGTTGTCACAAATCCTAATTGTGGATACACATGATGCTAACCACATCATGAACCAATAAACCCTAATGATATGATGAGCAAAATAAATGTAACTGAATCTTGGACTTAATGCATGTTAAGAAGGTAACGGTCCTGAGACCATTTGACCCCAAACGGTTTCAAGACCATTTGGACTCAAACGGTCTCAATACCGTTTGGTCCAAACCAGCCTCAAAACCAAATGGGTCACTAGGACATCCATCAACCAAATTGAATAAGATTTGCACCTTTGAATTGGCCATCACTTGGACTATTGAAGGATTCATCAATCAACATCATTGGATCTTCCTCATCAACTACCATCAAACTTGTATCTCTAAATGGTTTGAGACCATTTGGTCTCAAATGGTCCTGAGACCATTTGTTCCCAAATGGTCTTGAGACCATTTGGACTCAAACGGTCTTAAGAACGTTTGGTCCAAACACTCTCAAAACCGAATGGACCAAAAAGGTCTTCCATCACTTAATCAATTCAGGGTTTTAATCATTGATCCATCTATCAATTGAACCACTGATTTATTATTCAATTGAACCATTGAATCTCCCTTCAATTGGACCTTCAATTAGGGTTTGGAACCCAATTCAACTAGGGTTTATAATCAGGAGACCATCCATTAGGGTTTTAAAATCAATGAACCGTCAATGGTTGACATTATGGAACTAATTCAATTGTAATCATTGGATCATCATAAAACCATGACATGACCTAACCTCAAATGGTCTTGAGGTCATTTGTATGACCTCCAAATGGTTTCAAGACCGTTTGCCCCCATCCATCACTTAAATTTGTGAAATTCAATTAGGGTTTGCACCATTGAATTGATCATCACATTAGCTATTCATTGCATTTCAATTTGATATCTTTGGATATTCAAATACTTAACCATACTCAACCCTAGACCTCCAAACGGTCTTGGTTGACCTCCTAAAGGTCTTGAGACCATTTGGGTGACCTCCAAACGGTCTTGAGACCGTTTGGGTTAATCAACCCAAAATATCAACTCAATCAATTCAAATTTCAGCACTTAACCCAATTAGGGTTTCTACTTGGAGGATTGTCCATATGTTGAATCAATCAATTGGAGCCATTGGATTATCATCCAACATGTACTAGGGTTCTGACCTCAAACAATCAACCCACCCAAACAGTCAACCTTTCTAAATGGTTTGAGATCCAAACCTCCAAATGGTTTGGAAACTGTTTGGACCAAATCTTGAAACTGTTTGCCTTGGATATTTGGAATGTTGTGTGCTTATGATGATGGCATCATCATCAAGCTCTAAACCCACAAAACTTGCTATGATTTTTATGGTTATTGCATCAATCAACCAAATAAAATTTCGAGAATGAAGAAAGGATCATCAATTCATAAGGAATTGAATGCAATAACAATATTAACGGTTCAAGTTATAAAACCCACCTCCAATTGAGCTCCAAAGCTTCAAGCTCACGTCAAAAATGTTGGATGCAACTCCTTTCACTATCACAAGGCTTGTCCTCAAGATTTGAGTGAAAAGAAACGGCTAGGATAGAAGATTGCATGGAGAAAAGAAGAAATCCATCATTTATTTTCGATTTCCACCATGAAATCATGGTGAAAGAAGGTCAAGAAGCTTACCAACAGGTTGGGGGTCGTCCTCCTGCTGCTCCAAGCTCCCTTGGTAGTTTTTGCAAGCAAGAAGTGAAGGGGGTTCGAAATTCCCTTTCCAAGCTATGGATAAAGGATTATATACGCCTTTTATTAAAAATTCATTTAAGAGAGAGAAAGTAGGAATTATCTCCCCCATTTGCTTGCCATTTGCCCCCTTTCCTTCCTTGGTCACGAGGCTATCTTCCTTGCCTCTTATTCCTTTCAATTATCCATGTTTTAAAGAAAGGCAAATTAAGCACCTTAAATCATATTATAATAATATCCATATGTTAGTGGATATTTCTTTTTCTTATAATAATGTGGGTGAGTTATCCACTTCCTGTGGATATTTTCGTCCTTTGCAAGGCACATGGTCGTCCACATACATGGATTTCAACAAAAAAAATTTTGGTTGAAGAGCACTTCAATTAACATATTTATTTTTGCATTAAATTGAAGTAAAGTTCCAATTATGCTCAAATCTTGATTATTTTAATATCAAGATTCTCTCTCCTCCAAAGTGATTCAAATGAGGCGCCCCTCTCATTTTCTTTGCTCTACATGATGCCAAGAAACATTAGGGACTATTTTGAAGTGGTAATTTGCATATTGAACCCTAGGTTTTGGGTAAATTGCACATTACACCAAAACTAGGTTTTAATGCACAAACATTATTTTATCAGCTCTTTCTTGGTACTCAGGCTACCACAAGCCATATGTAACGTCCCAGGATTTGAGGCCTCAGATATAATGACCTTATAAGGAATGATTGGACTACCCATATCACCAAGGTGCACCTCCTTTTCCGGGAACCCATCCCTAAAGAACTCCATAGTTACGTGTGCTTAGCTTCGAGTAGTACTAGGATGGGTGACCAGTTGGGAAGTTGATCCTAGCTTACACGTAAGTGAGGAAAAAGCGCATAGTTAAGGCTAGTGGTGGTATGTTGGGCCAGTTGTCATTCCTGAAACTCTACTAGAGCCTTAGGCAGTGGGCCCGGGCGTTACAAATAGTATCAGAGCCATAACCCCTCTAGTAGGTGGGGCCCACATGGACATGTGGCATGCTAGTCTTGAGCATTGCGGTCCTGGCATGTAGGAAGGGGCTGTCTATGGTTGACGTAGCCACCCTTGTGCTGGTATTCCGTGATCGGGAGCTGGGTGTCCATGGGCCATTGTGGGTCTGCACTGAAATGGGGCGATGTTATGAAGCCTTATAATTGAGCCTTGACGAGGACGTCAAGAGTCTAAGCGGGGGAGATTGTAACAACCTAGGATTTGAGGCCTCAGATATAATGATCTTATAAGGAATAATTGGACTACCCATATCACCAAGGTGCACCTCCTTTTCCAGGAGCCCATCCCTAAAGAACTCCATAGTTAAGTGTGCTCAGCTTGGAGTAGTACTAGGATGGGTGACCAGTCGGGAAGTTGATCCTGGCTTACGCGTAAGTGAGGAAAAAGCGTGCAGTTGTAACATATGGAATTTTAGGAACAATTCCATTTCAAACCATGATGCACAATTTTCCCTATACTTGATCACATTTACAAATAAGTTCTTCATTTGATGTCTCATTCAACCATTTTCGTCAAATGTCATATTAATTGAGGTAACTAGTCTTTGATTGTACTTCTCTTGTCTAAATAAATTGATCCTCCTTTTAGAGAAATATTTCCCAAATGGTTCCTCCATTTTTACCTAGTAAGCCATACGAGCATCACCAAGTTCAAATTTGAACTATTTGAGCTTAAGTACCTTGATTTGACTTTCATGAATGTAACACTCTCAATCTCACACATAAGAGGCTTCAGAATCAATCATAATACTTAGTGATTATGCTAGTTAATTCATAGATAATGGATCTAATATTTTGTATATTTAGTTCTCTGGTAATTAGACTCTTGTTTAAAATCTTGTGGCAATGAACTTTTTTACTTAGGAGTTATAAATTAGTGGGGTAACTAGAAAATATGAAAATATATAGCATCTTAATAAACAAATTCACCAAAGTGAATTCATAGGGTGCTACCCTCTTCCGTGAGCCCTGTTACCAATGATCACAACTGATCTCCAACTCGACGGCCGTTGCAGGGATAACGACGACCGTTTCCCTGCCTTTCCTTCCGTTTTGCTCCCTTTCTCGATCTTATTGACTCCGTCATACCTTCTCACAATCAAAAGAAATAGTTTTAATGATGCTCGGGATGTTATCTTGGACCCTAGTTGGCGCCATAATGCTTGGACTCTACAAACTCAAAAACGGATGCGCCGTTCAGATTTGCAACATGTCGTTGGCCATCTCCTCCTCCCCCTTCCCTTTTCCCGTAACCCTAGCATCTCCCTTCATGCTATATAAGCTCTTAGCACCCTTGACCATCATGAGTCAGAGAAACATCTGCATATCTCTTTCCACCATCATTCTTAGACCCACTACAACACAACCCAGAGCCACAGAGCGAAGCCACTGCTTACAACCCTGAGTCCCCTCCTTCACTGCTAATGAGCAATGATATAGAGATAGGTCTCAATCTCCAGCATGTTCCACCACTCTCCATCGCTCCTCACCATTTACAGACCGCCATCACACCTACTGAAACCAAATGATAACATTAACCTAAAGGAGACTCGCCGCCGTGCAGTTACTCGACACAGTGGCATCCCGATCTCCTCTCCTCCTCCTCACTGCTGTCGATCTCCACCCGGCTATTTCCTACACCTCCACCACCACAGAGTTTTGACCTCCCCACGGATCTAGGCATTGGAGGTTGAGATCTGCAGACGTAGTTTAACAACCCTCTCTAGTAGCAGACCAGCAAGTCCTCCTCGTTTATTGATCATTGGCGCTGCCCACACACCTACAGCATATTCTCTATCAAACAATCCTCTGATCCATTAGTGCTCATCGTCGCCCCTCTCCCTGTAATCCACCCCTAGACCCCAAAGGTTTGTTTCCTCCTACTCTCTTCCATCAGGACATGTAGCCCCTCCCTCCTTATAGACTGGACTCCCCAGCAACAGACCTGCGATGGCTGAAGCAAGGATGAACCCTTGCAGATCACAGCGGCACCGACGAGGATGGGCTGCAGCTGCAGATCATTCTCGAGCATGCGAGCTCACCATCCCTACTCCTGACTGCACTGCCTAGCAGGCTCCATGGTGTTCGAGACTAGTGTCGCCACCAACGTCGTCCCTCACCAGTAGAAGATCACCTCATCAGCACACAACAACCAGCACCACCATCACGTAGGCATCACCCTGTTCGAATCTGCCAAGTTGGATCATCATATACCTTTTCTCCTCCGACCAACCTGCCACTCAACGCAAACCTGCACGCCAAATCACTGCCTCACAGATAACCTGACCATCTGCAGCAAGCCATCACAGATCTGCAATTCAGACCTACAATTACAGATCGCCGCTACAAATTTCTTCAGACCAACCTCATCATTGCTTCCTCCCTCGTACCTGTAGTGCCATCCAACAATGTCCACTACCATCTACCAGATGCCTTGCAACCTTACAACCTCTATCACCTGCAATAATAGTCAGGCTCCTCCCATCTTCAGACAACAACACCCATACCTCAGATTGGTAGATGAACTCGCCTCTAGATCAGATGTGTGTAGCAACTACCACCACGACAGCTTGCTCAATCCTAGAGCCTAGAACACCTCGAAGACAGAATAGTAACCACCTGATCTATAGGTCTGATTTCCTACTACATCCACTCCAACAAACTCCAATTTTTAGCATGCAAACGATGATCACAGATGAATCAACCCAAGGAGTCAGACTACCATGTTGGAATGGAGAAGACACATACAACAACCTTGAGAAGGAGGATACACCACCCTCAAGCCATGAAGACAATGTTGATCTTAACTCCAAGAAAAAGCAAGGGACAAAGAATGTTTAAAATCATGACAAGAAGGAACCCTCAATCCCTTAGAAGGGTGAGCAACAACCTGATCGTGTGGGGTCAATTCCCTCTCATCAATGAATAGGTAAATCCTACACCCTTGCTCCAATACGTACATACTTCTCCCAAACATTAGATGGATAAATTAGTTAATCAACACACATACAAATAGCAATAAAGATAATCATAATATATAAGTAATTTTTGTATCAACTAAATCATATGACTAGGCCTATTGGTTACCTAGCAATGTGTATATATATGTACGTGTTGATAAGCTAATAAGCTATAATGTAGTAGTTTTGACCATTATGAATGATCTAACCTTGTGATAAATCCAAACCTTGAAGCTATGTATACTAATCGATACACTTGGATATAATATTTTGAATTATGAAGCCACTAGTTATCTTATCATTAAGGAACAATATGCAATTATGTAATTCCTAAGACATATTACTACTTGTATACATATAAGAAATCAAGATCAAGGTACTAGCATATGAATAGTATGTATAGAGGTATGTGGAATTAAACCCTAAATATCCCTAGTAAGGTATATTAGTAAATAGACATACATGATCCTAGTAAATAAATGTAGTTGTAATATATATGAGAAACATAATGATATTCTAGATCTAACATAGAGACAACATGATAAAACAACTCAGTATGTAACATTGGATATATATATTTATATATATATATATATATATATATATATATATATATATATATATATATAACCTAGTTGGGAATCTAATATTGATAACCACAGAGAAAAATATGATAAATATAGCCCTAACTTGGAAAGGAAACACTAAATAAAAAAGATTGAACAAGTAATTGGTTCCATGCCAAATGATAACAAAATTGTACAACACTTTGTAGATCTCTTGCTCTTGGAGCCATTCTTGGTGATTATTCAACATTTGAAGACTTGAATAAATTAAGGTACTAGATCTTCTATTTCATTGTTGAACTAGTTTCCCTCTTGATGGACACACATATATCTTGATTTTTGATGAATTCCATATAGCTTTGAAACCTTTATTTACTCTTGAAAGTTCACCACTCTCATTTTGCAATTGATGAAATATTGTTGAGAATATTTGGCACTGGACTTGATCTATTAGAGTTTTGACTCCCTGTGGACTTTAGTCCCTTGGGATTTGGCCCTATAGAGCTTTGGCTCACTTGAGTGGGCTAAGTACCCCACAACCCTGCATAGTGGATAGGGATTAGTTGTCCCCCAGTTAACTGGAATAGCTAATAAGGCACTAGTATCGTTCTCTCCTAGAGTGTGAGAACACAAGGCACTTAGCCCTAGAAAAGATATGATAGGAAGGTGCCAAAACTTTCCAAATAGAATATTTTGAAATTGATATACCTTGTGAATAGCTTGGATAAATTTTGAATACTTGAATTATTAAATCATGCTTAATGATATTCTTGTGAAAGATTTGATATCTTGAAGTTGATATTGGAATTTCTTTTTGTTAGCCTTTAGCCCACCAAATAGTCCTTTCCTAACTTTTATTATACATCTAAACCTATTTCGTACATAGTTCAATTATTTGGATTTAGTACCAGCTTTGTTGACCTTATTTTTTCCCTTCAATGGGGTCCATGTGTGGTTTTGTTCCCTCTAGGAACTCATGGGCAGGTGATAGATGGAAGAACTTGAAGAGACATGTACTGGGTAGTCCTCTGCTGAAGACTAGATAAGCATGAATTTTATTTTTTAAACTTGTAATCATATTTGTAAGCTTCCATGACTCCAATGTACAAGCATGAATGTAATCAAGATTGTTTATGATTGTGATATTATTGTGTAAATATTCGACTGTAAAGATTGAGTCTTTACAACATGGTATCAGAGCCATAAACAATCAACACTCATGCATGTCTCGTGGAAATTAGGGTTAAGTAGGAACACAAATGGAGTAGTAGAACATAGAAAAAAATAGTTAGACCATGAATCCTGGTATCGTTGACCTTGTTATTAGGAAGTACATGGGATACAAGTAGAAAACACACTAGCCTAGGATGTGAGACATGTACCCTAAACTAGAAATTTATGAGACATACCTAGTTAAACTACTAGATTTTGAACTTCTATAGTCATGGATTTACATGAAGATATTTTTGAGAAAGAGGTGTTTGAGATACATGTATTTAAGTTTACATTTAGATTATTAAGATGTAAAAATAAATAATATAGATATACAAATGGTTTCTCTATAGATTCTAACACTCACAAATATGAAAAAAAATATATATAATGGATATATAATATAACCCTAAAATCATATGAACATATGAAAATTTCAACCTAAATCATGAACATGATTAAAATTTGATAAAAAAAAATCTACCTAATAAATTATAATAATTCATCACCATGTAAATGGAATGAGCTGAGGTGTCTAAGGAAGGATGTATAGTGAAGGTTTTGGCATAATTACTCCCAATCCATTTAGGTGGTGGTGGGGTTTCCTCACTATATATACCGACCTGGCCAAAGTGAATTTCATTACTTGGGAAAACCCTAATGTTGAACAAAGGCATTAAAAAAAAGTATATATAATCACCTTCAATAGAGAGCAAATAAAATATAATATGCTAAGAGTTATGGAAAAAATGTCACAAAAAAACTCAAAAGGAAGAAAGAAAAATATAAATATGTTTACTTAAAAGAATGTGAATGTTTACTTGACCATACATTTGACTTGTATGCCCTCGTTATAAATACTCAATTGAATGAAAAATGTTTATAATACAAAATATGAAACATATATGTCCCTTCAAATATGCGATCACATCTATTGAGAAAAGAAATGATTAGGAAAACTATAGAAATGGAAATTAAAATAACAATATACTCATATAAGTAGAAAATTGAGAAAAAGAAACAATTGGATAAGACATATTTAATATTATGTGGAATTAAGATAAAATGATGAACTCAATTATTTTTGTGAACTTCTAATATATATTTACATAATAATAGATAATTAATACAATATAGACATCTTAGAGAAATAAAATCATACCTTAAAATTTAAAAATAGAAGTATGTCAAAAACTCTTGACCCATAGATCATCACACAAATATATGTGACAAAAATAGGTTAAAAAAAGAATAATGAAAAAAATATATTTTCTATGGTCATGACCTTGGAAATTTTTTTAATTAGAGATAAAAGGTCACAAATACAATATTATATACATACACATAAGAAACAGAAGGTTAAAAAAAATCATACACAATATAAACATCATTGTAACATTAGTGACAAATATGTGAGATTAAAATTGATGTACCATATATTGACGAATAAGCTTGGGTTTTAACTCAAACTTGTGATAATCATGGCCAAGACTAACAAATTGAATATTTTAACTCTCATATTGGAATACGATGTTGGAAGACTGAGGGGTATATTTTCAAAGTAGAAATTGAACCTAAACCAATTTAGTGACCCTATAAAATAGTAAGAGGATTGTTGGATCATCATAAATCAGACCTATGATAGTGGAAGGAAAATTGGGATCGCATTTTGTTTAAGTTGACACTTCAGCAAGCAAAATTATTGTGCTGGAATATTTTGTGGATCAAACTATAGTAGGAATATCACCATTAAGAAATATTTGATTTTGAGTATGAAATCTTTTTAAAGGGTGGGAGAGTTGTAACATACTGAATTTTAGGAACAATTCCATTTCTAACCATGATGCACAATTTTCCCTAAACTTGATCACAAATACAAATAAGTTCTTCATTTGATGTCTCATTCAACCATTTTCGTCAAATGTCATATTATTTGAGGTAACTAGTCTTTGATTATATTTATCTTGTCTAAATAAATTGATCCTCCTTTTAGAGAAATATTTCCCAAATGGTTCCTCCATTTTTACCTAGCAAGACATACGAGAATCACCAAGTGCAAATTTAAACTATTTGAGCTTAAGTACCTTGATTTGACTTTCATGAATCTAACACTCTCAATCTCACACATAAGAGGCTTCGAAATCAATCATAATACTTAGTGATTACGCTATTTAATTCATAGATAATGGCTCTAGTATTTGTATATTTAGTTCTCTAGTAATTAGACTCTTGTTCAAAATCTTGTTCCAATGAACTTTTTTGCTTAGGAGTTATAAATTAGTGGGGTAACTAGAAAATATGAAAATATATAGCATCTTAATAAACAAATTAACCAAAGTGAATTCATAGGATGCTACCCTCTTCCGTGAGCCCTATTACCAATGATCACAACTGATCTCCAGCTCGACGGCCGTTGCAGGGATAATGACGATCGTTTCCCTGCCTTTCCTTCCGTTTTGCTCCCTTTCTCGATCTTATTGACTCCGCCATACCTTCTCACAATCAAAAGCAATAGTTTTAATGATGCTCGGGATGTTATCTCGAACCCTAGCTGGCGCCATAACGTGTGGACTCTACAAACTCAAAAACGGATGCGCCGTTCAGATTTGCAACATGTCGTTGGACATCTCCTCCTCCCCCCTTCCCTTTTCCCGTAACCCTAGCATCTCCCTTCATGCTATATAAGCTCTTAGCACCCTCGACCATCATGAGTCATAGCAACATACACATATCTATTTCCACCATCGTTCTTGGACCCATTATAACACAACCCAGAGCTGCAGAGTGAAGCCACTACTTACAACCCTGAGTCCCCTCCTTCACTACTAATGAGCAATGGTCTGGAGATAGGTCTTGATATCCAAAATGTTCCACCACTCTCCATCACTCCTCGCCATTTACAGACCGCCATCACACCTGCTACAACCAAACGATAACATTAACCTAAAGGAGACTCGCCGCCCTACAGTTACTCGACACAATGGCACCCTGATCTCCTCTCCTCCTCCTCGCTGCCTTCGGTCTCCACCCAGCTATTACCTACGCCTCCACCACCACAGAGTTCTGACCTCCCCACGGATCTGGGCATTGGAGGTTGAGATCTGTAGACGTAGTTTGACAACCCCTCTCCAGCAGCAGACTAGCAAGTCCTCCTCGTCTATTGATCATTGGTGCTGCCCACACACCTACAGCATATTCTCCGTCAAACAATCCTCTGATCCATTAGTGCTCATCGCCGCCCCTCGCCCTGCAATCTGCCCCCAGACCCCACGGGCTTGTTGCCTCCTACTCTCTTCCATCAGGACATGTAGCCCCTCCCTCCTTATAGACCGGACTCGTAAGCAACAGACCTGCAATGGCTAAAGCAAGGATGAACCCTTGCAGATCACAGCGGCGCCGACGAGGATGGCTGTAGATACAGATCATTCCCGAGAATGCGAGCTCACCGTCCCTACTCCTGACTACACTACCTAGAAGGCTCCATGGTGTTCGAGACTAGTGCCGCCACCAACGTTGTCCCTCGCCGATAGAAGATCACCTCGTCAGCACATAGCGACCAGCACCACCATCGCGTAGGCGTCGCCCTGTTCGACTCTGCCAAGTCAGATCATCATCTACCTTTTCTCCTCCGACCAACCTGCCACTCGACGCAAACCTACATGCCAACTCTCCACCTCACAGATAACCTGACCATCTGTAGCAAGCCATCACAGATGTGCAACGCAGACCTGCAATTACAGATCGCCGCTACAAATTTCTTCAGACCAACCTCATTACTTCTTCCTCCCTAGTACCTGCAGCGCCATCCAGCAATGTCCACTGCCATCTACCAGATCCCTTGCAACCTTACAACCTCCATCACCTGCAACAATAGTCAGGCTCCTCCCATCTTCAGACAACAACACCCATACCTCAGATTGGTAGATGAACTCGCCTCTAGATCAGATGTGTGTAGCACCTACAACCACAACAGCTTGCTCAATCCTAGAGCCTAGAACACCTGGAAGACAAACTAGCACTAGTACAATATCAGTCAACTTCAACGGCAACTACTATATGATCTGCAGCACAATCAACGGGTAGGGTGGAGAATGTTAAAGGAACCGTTGAGCTCGGTCCGTTCTCCCTATCTCTGTTAATCTTGGTTCTGAATTCAACAGGTCCTGTCAGAATCATCAGCCCTTGCCGTTGAACTTGAGTCGATTAAAAAATTATAAAATACGAACATGAACAATGACACCAACCGTTGAACTTGAGTTTATAATATTAATAAAAAAAGCAAACAGGTGGCCTTAAGCCACCTATTTGTTCTCATTTTTTATACAGAAGCTTCACCTCTATTTTACGGAAATAATACAATTTTCATATGCATATTTTTCTTCCTTTCCTCTAGATACAGACATGCATACTTTGCACTGCTCTTCGTATACATGAAAACAAAACACACGATACAAAAGCTAACTAGAGATGACTAAATTTGTGCATCTCCCACAATATATTAGAGAAGATATAATGAAAATATAAACTTCCATCTTCAGTGCATTGTATCATCTTGAATAAGCTTTACAGTAGGATGGGGCTTTTAGATTTGCTTCACATTTACAATAGCTCCACTGGGATGGTGTAAATGTAAGCAATTTATTCTTCCTCAATAGCTACAACCGCCACATACTTGCCTCATGTCTATCGGATGGAGACGATACTCTCTTTTCTAAGGACATTCTGCTATTGCAGCTAAATGAGCAGCAACTAAAGTTTCTCCGAAATAGTAGAAAACTTCTGCAAAATCATAATAGAGAGCAGTAAGATAATCAAAAGCTAGAAACACAACAAGAAAATACATTTCCAAGTAATTGTAGATTCAATTGCCACATAAACTAGACAAGTATACACAAACAACAATGCCTCTACTTATATAAGATACATATGGCAAACAAAACACATTCTAACCCCTAATATCGGAGGAGACATACATTCTTCTTGATTGAAAGCCAAAAAACAACCAGCTAGGCAGCTGCACATCAACTAAAAGGAAACGTTAAATACATTTTCCTTGAACCGGGAAAGGTGACTACAAAGGTATTAACCAAGCCTCCAAACACATATACTAAGTAGCAGGACCTCCAAGTCTCCAAAACAACATGAAACTACATGAAGGCACACAACAACCCCTTGTAGTTTCAACCTAGCTTCCTACAACCCTATATTAATATAGCAAAACCATCTTGTAGCTCTCAAATAAGTCAGGAGCTAAAGCCTCCTCAAAACATAGACAACAGAGAAAATAGAAGGAGCCCGATTCTAATATAAGCAACAATGAAACCCAATTTCCATTCACAAACAAAAACACGAATATCGTAAATTAATCATCTAGTAGTCGACATAAAAATGCCAAGTAGTTGAGAGAGGCCAGCTAGTCAACATCATGGCATTCGCCTAGGAAAAGTGACTATGTGGACATCAAACCAGAAGCGAGAAATAGATGAAAAACCTCAGGAAAGCTAAACACAAAAAATAAGAGTTCAAACCAAAGCACAGAGCTACCTAAATGGAGTCAAGACATACCTTTTTCTTAATTCATTAATAATAGTTGAGAGAAGCCAGCTACTCAACATCTAAAAAGAAGCTTCCAACATCATGGCATTCACCTAGGAAAAGTGACTACGTGGACATCAAACCAGAAGCAAGCAATAGATGAAAATCCATAACAAAGCAAAACATAGAAAACAAGAGTTCAAACCAAAGCACAGAGCTACTTGAATGGAACCAAAATACATCTTTGTAAATGAGCCAAACCTTCAAGAACAGAAACCCAACAAAGAAACTACTTACTGGCAATCACACTTACCAAACTTTGCAATGTTGACATCTAGACTAATCACTTGAATGAGATATACTGAAGTAAATGATAGTATGGATACATATTACAGAACTCCTTCAATGCATGTATCACAAGTAGATACTAGAGAGAGTTGGGAATGTAAATGGTGACAGGATAATAGTGGATACAAAAATGAGAGTCTCTACATGAAACCATAAAACCTTTTTGGCATTATTCCCACCACATCTACATGTTCCAAGCCATTTCCTTTCCTCCTTTGAACTCTTAAACTTCTAAGAGAGAATCTCTTCACTCTACACAGTATCCAATGTCAGATAGTTTTGTATGCATATTCCATAGGCTCCATGTGTCTATCAATCATCTCCTGCCCTACCCATTGCATCTAGTCACCATTTTATTACACTAACCATCCCCCATTTCTAATTATATCTTAGCCACTTCAAGCTCTCCATATACCTCCCCTCCCTCTTGTTTGAATTTAATAAGAATTATGCACCACCTATAAGTTCAAACGATATACCCCACACATATCATATGAAATGTATCAACCTCATCATCACCAAAGGGAGCACCTCCCAAACCTCACCTTTCAGTCATTCGTAGACAGATGACAAAGTACTAAAGCTTGAGGTTACATGGCACACTATGGATCATAATACTTAATTTATTTGTTTGTTAGAGAGAACAAAATTATTCTAGCTTATCTTTGATTCTCAGTGTTACCATTACGAGTGAAATATTGTCCACATGATGTATGTTTGTCTCAATTGCACACTAAATGTAGTGTTGCCTTCAATTTCATTGTATTACTTGTGTTTTAGTCATAACAACTTCTATCATGGTAATAAATAATGGAAAAAATGATTTAAATAAACATAAAAAATGTCCTTCCAACAAATACACAAGTTAAATAAAAATTTGATACATACCATTGAAACCAATTACACATGAAATTAAACATGAAAATAAAAATGGAAAACTTACCAATTTTAAAAAAGAAATCTTAGTACTGCTAGTTTCTCTCAGTGTTTCTCAAGTGCCAAGTCCTCGTGTGTGAGTCATGTTGTTTTATTTCCACCAACATCATCAAGCTTAACAAGAAAAATCTAACATCAAAATCCCATAAAAAGTTCCAAGCAGCAATAACTCTACAAAAACGAGAAGAGTGGCATCTAAGTAGAATGAAATGGATAAGTCAATGGGAAAAATGATACAAAGACGCAAGCAATGTCTATGTAGCATGGTATGTGAAGATTAAAGATTCAATAAAACACGTTTTATGGAATTTTAAACTGCTATTTCAATATAGACATGCAAGTAGAAGTTATCACAGTTCCACATGATAGACTCCAAGAAAATAGAAGAAATGCTATTTTAAAGACTATTAGTTGAGCATTCTGGAACTAAGACAAGTTTAATAGATTTAGATCAAATATTTACAATATATGTGAACAATGTCCATCTAAAAGTAGAATCAACACAATAAATTGTTGAAAATTCAAATTTATCTGAAGTTGAAATTGGTCTCATTGAGAAAGTCAAATATTGAAATTCAAGTTTAGCTAACAAGACATGAAAATACAACTTCCTCTACTTATTGGAGGAAAAAACATTGCAAGATAAAAATAACTACAAAATGTTTTCAACATATCTCTAATCTAGAATGCCGATATTATAAACCACTCATGTCTCTCTTCTTAGCATTCATCGACACAAAAACTTTTCTCAAAATATTTTTAGTCTAGTGCAAAACATACACATAATTAAATTTTAGTCTAGTAAAGACAAAGTAGACATGTCGAAAGTTGTTTAGCCATTGATTAAAAATAGTTATAAAAAAAATCAACTTGCACACCACTAATTGCTACTCATGGTTTGATTTTTATTTTTGCAAAAGTCATGTTTGTGTCTTTAGTTCAAGATACCCATTGGTTCCAGAAGACCCATTTCATTAAGACATTTTCTCGAGCATGCTACATACAACAGGAAGGACGACCTACACACCTAGTAAAAAGATAATCATAAAAAATTCTTTAATACGAGAATGCACTCTTTTAGATTGTAGTAGCTAGTAATTTATAACAGATAAGAAGAGACAAGTTAAGAAAATATATGATCCATCGAATAAGAAATAAAACTTATCTAATTAATGATTAAGAGAACCCAACGCCAATGACAAAGGGGGAGAGGAAGAGGCTTAAAAGAATTGCAAACTTACCATGATTGAAGGGAAAATAGAGTTTTGAGACCATACTTTGCACTTCTCCACGGCATCCTGAAGCCACCTTAGATATTCTAGTGTGTGTCAAAACTCCCTACATGTTTCTCGGTGACAAATGGGTGTGCGCTCCTCCGATCCTCTTCAAGCCCATTCTGGACTGTAGCAAAGGTCCCTTCTTTCTGTTGTGCGCTCTGTCGGTGAGATCAAGCCATAGGACGGCGTGGGGGCTTCAGGAACATATATACCTTGGTCACTGCAGACTGACCTTTGCTCACCTGGCATGGCTTCAGATTGCTAAGACGTCGCAAGGTCACCCGGCAGCTGCGATCGGAACAGGCGGAGCGATTGCAAAGCTGGGTCTTTTGGTTTTTAGGGTCAGCGCTGGAGTGAAGAGATGGGAGGGAAATGACTTTTCCATTCGTGGGTGTGGGGAAATGAATCTGGGCTGCAAAATGGGCTTAATTGCTGGTAGTGGATAACTGGAAATTTTTATTTTGGTAACTGGATTTTACTAGACCTAGACTTAACAGCTGTCTCCGTCCAAATTGACCCACCGTTGAATACAATACTTTACCCCCGTGGAGTCCGACCCCCCTTCCTAGTAGTGGTAGTATGCTTCCTTGTTTTGATCAAACCAGACAACAACTATGGTTCTATTATATGTTGTAAATATCCTACATCAAATATGGTTTCAGTCAAATCATGATTGAAGTAACATAATCTTATCTCCGATGTCCTAAATCAGAGATAATAAGACCTATATGTACATGTATCGAATATAAGTAGTCCAAAACCTAAAAAAAATAATTTTTTTAATCATGAGAGCTTGGGGAGGGATGTGACATACCAGAGGAAAGAACTTGTACGAATAGTCACTGCAACTTATGAGTACACATAAGGGCTTGTTGTTAAGCATGTGATTCCTTGACTTGGGTCTTCTCAGATCAACCATAATGATCTTGGTTGGTTATATTAATCCATTATCATACCCAACAAACCCACTACATATAAACAATATAAACCAAACATATACCTAATTGTTAGTACACTGCCCCCATCAAATGGATCCCAATGAAGACCCACAACACATTCATAGGATATGGGAGGTACTGGCCAATAAATGAAAGCAAGGAAGCTCTTTAATTTGGTTCATTGTCAGGAGCAAGGAAGAATCATGACACATCCTTCTTGCACCGTGTTCCTCAATCCTCATATTGTTCATCATCCATATCTAGTCTCTACAACCATCTATTACTATTCATTTTCCAATGATAACAAGGGTTCCCTTTACTGACTTCATTGAAGCATAAGACTAGATCAGTGTTTGCTATTCCTCATTCTTCATCACATGTCTAATAGCTCAGTTTCCTACTGACATATGTTTTGGGATTATAGTGGACTCTCAAAAATAATTAGCATAATAAATTGTACTCAAGTATAAAATAAAGAAAATCATATCAACACATTCCCTTTATTATGTGGGGATGTTTATAGACATCTCTGTTCTAAAACAAATCAAGGATATGAAGAGGTAGTGGTTTCTCTTATAGTTTTGACTCTTGTATTTGTTACTTTACTAGAAGAAAAAAAATATCTAAAGCACACAGTAATAATCCTTACTTGTTGGGAGGCTCTAAGATAATTCTGAAGTCATACTTGTCAAGGTGGCAAGAAATACCCCTTACCTAAGGGGAGCCTAGCTTGGAAGCACATATTCTACTATAAGGTCCCCATGGATATGTCAGACGCATTTTGGACAAGGACATAGCTCAAACATTGTTTAGCTTCCTCGTACAATTCCTGGACGTGGTCCACTAGAAAAATCCTAGTAGAACCACCCCCATAGGTTAACAAGTTAGTTTGCCTAATATCCCTCCTAGGTCCTCTAGATCTCGACCCTCTCCCTCCCGACTCCCTTCACTGTGGTGATGTTCATTTCCATCACACTAGCCTTATTCATAAGTACAAGGATATGTAGAGGTAGTGGTTTCTCTTATAGTTTTGATTCGTGTATTTGTTTACTTTACTAGAAGAAGAAAAACATATCTAAAGCACACAATAATAATCCTTACTCGTTCGGAGGCTCTAAGATTATTATGAAGTCATACTTGTTAGGGTGGCAAGAAATACCCCTTACCCAAGGGTAGCCTAGCTTGGAAGCATAGATTCTTCTATTATGTCCCCATGGACATGTCGGACACATTTTATACAAGGACATAGCTCAAACATTGTTTAGTTTCCTCATACAATTCCTAGACGTGGTCCACTAGAAAAAACCTAGTAGAACCGCCCCCATAGATTAACAAGTTAGTTTTCCTAATATCCCTTGTGAGTCCTCTAGATCTTGACCCTCTCCCTCCAGATTCCCTTCACCGTGGTGATGTGCATTTCCATCACACTAGGGTTCCATTTGGATGCCTTATTAATAAGTACAAGGATATGTAGAGGTAGTGGTTTCTCTTATAATTTTGATTCTTGTATATGTTTACTTTACTAGAAGACGAAAAAACATATTTAAAGCACAAAATAATAATCCATACTCGTTGGGACGCTCCAAGATTATTGTGAATTCATACTTGTCAAGGTGGCAAGAAATATCCCTTACCCAAGGGGAGCCTAGCTTGGAAGTAAAGAGTCTTCTATAAGGTCCCCATGGACATGTCAGACACATTTTGGACAAGGGCATAGCTCAAACACTGTTTAGCATCCTCGTACAATTCATGGACGTAGTCAACTAGAAAAACCCTAGTAGAACTACCCCCATAGATTAACAAGTTAGTTTGCCTAATATCCCTCGTGAGTCCTCTAGATCTCGACCGTCTCCCTCCCGACTCCCTTCACCGTGATGATGTGCATTTCCATCACACTAGGGTTCCATTTGGATGCCTTATTCATTCATAAGTACAAGGATATGTAGAGGTAGTGATTTCTCTTATAGTTTTGATTCTTATATTTGTTTACTTTACTAGAAAAAAAAAGCATATCTAAAGCACACAATAATAATCCTTACTCGTTGGGACACTCCAAGATTATTGCGAATTCACACTTGTCAAGGTGGCAAGAAATACCCCTTACCCAAGGGGAGCCTAGCTTGAAAGCACAAATTCTTCTATAAGGTCCCCATGGACATGTCAGACACATTTTGGACAAGGACATAGCTCAAACATTGTTTAGCTTCCTCGTACAATTCTTGGACGTGGTCCACTAGAAAAATCCTAGTAGAACTGCCCCCATAGATTAACAAGTTAGTTTGCCTAATATCCTTCATGAGTCCTCTAGATCTTGACCCTCTCCCTCCCGACTCCTTTCACCGTAGTAATGTACATTTCCATCACACTAGTGTTCCATTTGGATGCCTTATTCATAAGTACATCATAACTTAGAAATTACGGACTAGTTGCATCAATATCCATTTGTTGTTATTTGAAATAGTCTTGTTTGGGTGATAGGGATCAAGGGTTGATGTTGATGTCATGATTGTGCATTAATCGAATATTGAATGTCAGTGTGTTTGAAAATAGGAAAGCATATGAGCCAACTGGTTTAAGGGTTGAACCTACCAGTTCACACATGAACCAACCATTTCACACATGAACCTACCAGTTCAATAGTGAATCGACCAGTTCAATATTTGTAGTTTCTAGAAAATTCATGAAAATTGGTCTCTTTGACTCCCAAATGGCCTGGAAACCCTAACCCGACCCTCCTATGAATAGAGTGGTATTGGAAGCTTCCCAAACACAACAATAAGCTCTGGAAATTGTTGTCCTCTCTAGTTGTGGTAACCAAGATAGCTCGAGCATGTCCTACTCATGAAATGGAGGGACGGCGAGGAAGATACAACAAGTGAGAGCAAGTTAACACTAGTACCCTAAAGTTTGCATGAACATATCCTTCACGTTGGATCTAGTAGTGCAATGTGGATTTCCTAGTGGTCCACGTGGACTATGATAGAGGTGTGGATGTTGTTTCCGCTCAGTAGGAGGACAATAACCACCGCCGTCCGTGGTGGTGCCACCCCGACAGTTCTTAGTGTGCAAATTGTAAAAGAAGCACACCGTTGCGAGATTTGTTTCTAGACTTGCTTCAGGACCATGTATATCTCTTGCTACCTTCCTTCCAAGATACATCATTGTTGACACGGTTGTTGGTGTTTCTTGAAGAGAAAAACTAGTCAAACATGTGGAGGCTGAAGGAGAGAGAGTACAGAGGTGGGTTTGGAGGGAGGGGAGGAGCATCAACAAGTATGTTATGGAAATACAAGAAATCACCAATTACCTCACTAAGTATCAAAATTGCATCTTCAAAAATACCAATATTTAGACCTAATCATACCTAACGCGTCAAAGGAAAGTCAGGCTCGGGGGAAGAGGCTTAGGCCATTCAATTTTGACCCAATTAAACCTAACATGCCCTAAATTAAACATAATATTACATAACTCTGCCTAGATATGAATAGTTTTGTCCCAAGTTGTCTGACTTGATATAAAGTTGACCTAAGTTGTACATAACATGAACAAATCTATAACCTAATTGCGCTAATGTTTCCTGATTCAAACCTGCTTTGACCAAATAAGAGTAGGGATGGAATAAATTGGAAAACCATGTCCTTGTCGGGGAAGTAGCTAGCCAGAGATGAACTTGTTTGTTTTGCAAATCCTTAATTGTTATTTTGACCAAGAATAGACCCTAGGGTCCTAGTTTTAGGCACTTGATTGGGATCCAACCTTGACAACTATGCATGAAATACAATCTGATGATGGTCTTCCAGTGGAAAAAGTCGAGAAATTTCCAATAACATAAGTCCATAGGGAATTTGGAAGAAATGCATGAGTTTCCATAAACAAAACGGACATAACATACAATTTTCTTAATTTTATAACATTATATTTATCTATAAAATATTCTTTGTAATCTTATAATTTATAATGAAATAATAATCTTTTCCTTTAACCAACATTTGGATTAACCTTTTCGTTGATTATATTTGTGTGTTACATACATTTCAACCAAAATTTCTAACTTTCATATTATTACAAACACTTTCATAAACAAATATATTTCTTTTAGTTAATTATATTTCATTTATTAGTAAAAATTTAAGTCATCTTTCAATACTTTTGTTCATTTATCTTTGTTTGTACCTTCTTGTTTACTATGTCACTAAATTTCATCGCATTTCTAAGTAAATTTGGTTCCTTCTTCCTACTAATTTTGAATTTTCTCTCCCTTATTTTTTCTTTGTCAATGACATATTCTAATCTAACAATATAAAGAATCAATATATCCTTATTTGCTACTTCAACTAGCAAGAGCAAGAGCAAAGCAAGAACAAGGCAAGAAGCTAACTAAGCAAGTAAAGAGCTAACTAAACGAACACTATATAAGAAAGGTGGCAATTAGGGTTTTAACGCAATACCCTTGCGAGGCTCAATTGGGTTAGGTTTTAGTGTAATTCAATTAGATTCTAAACAAGTCTAGGTTTCTAGGTTAGAAGATCTTCAGATGATTAGGGGCTATGGTTAGTAATGGGAGTGGAAGAGCGGTTTTAGGCCTCCCATCACCCACATTCTAGCCTTGAGAATGCTAAGCACACCAAATTCATCTAAACTATCTAGTTAGATCTCTCAAGTAGGGTTGTAAATGGGTACGGGTAAACCCGCAGACCTACAAATTTGGACCCGTAAAAAATCTGTCGCGGGTCTATTTTTTTATACCCACATACCCTTGTACCCGTATACCCTTGGACCCGCATATAAGTGGGTCCAATAGTGGTATGCTTGGACCCAGACCCGTTAGACCCGTGTACCCGCTATACATAGGTAACTACTTAAACTATATGTTATATATATCATACTTTACTAGTCTAACTAATACAATTTTTGAGATTATATCCTACTCTAACCACAATAAGGTTGAGACTAGTCATATAATTAAGAATGAACTATTCTAGTTATAATAATGACCATCATATGTAAACTTAAAATCAAAATATCTACTAATTTACATTAGTTTATACATAAGTTAAATGTTATGATGATGATACAAATATGTAAACAATTAAATCAATTAATGTTAATGTATAAAATATAGCATTATCTAATACGACTTTTGCATGTTAATATACTATATAATAATGATATCTTATTATATTAAAATATATAGAACATAAGTCATTTTTCTTACATAAATAATATGACATATTATATAACCGCTTACCCGCATACCTGCTATGATTGCGGGTACGAGTATGGTGCGGGTCTAGATTTAGTATTATGCGGGTTGATGCGATGATTTTGAGTCGCATTTATAGACCTTTTTCATATGTGTTTTGTGCTCTAATTACTCATTTTTATGGATAATATTGCATAATTCACTCATTTTGGTCTGTGCCATCTTCTATGTCAAATCCCCTTTGTTTTACCATTTTGAGCAATATTTATCATATTATCATAATTCGTGTGGATTTACTTGGCCTTGTTGTGGAATTTCAGGAAAAACAAGTATCTGCTTCCGTCGATACCATCGACGGAAGTCGATACCATCGACCAAGTCACAGATTGCCAACCGAGAGGAGCAGCACAGAGTCGATACCATCAACACCCAAGTCGATGGTATCGAGATCCCTTCAGATTGTTGGCGAGGAATCCGTCGATACCATCGACCCAAGTCGATGCTATCGACACATGGAGAGCTACAACATCGCTAAAAGACAAAACCGACGCTAAAGAAGTCGATACCATCGACCCTAGTCGATGGTATCGAGATGACCACAGGCGCTCAGACGAAAAGAAAAGGAAAGCTGCCGCTAATACGCTGGGTCGATACCATCGACCCGCGTCGATGATATCGACGCCGGCAGATATGCGTTGGATTCGTTTTGATCTCAATCGGACGGCTGGAGTTATTTGACGACCTAATTAGGGACTTATACCTAATGACGGCCGCACGGACGAGGGGGATCTGATTTTTGCATTGCACGAGTGCCGATGAAGGAGAGAAAGGAGAACGGAGGCCAGAAGCTCATCCTGGGTGATTCGGACGCTGCCGAAGACGAATTCCACCACCGACAGGCGGGGAAGCTCGTATTCTACGCCAAGGATCTACCGGTTCTTCTCCGTTCAGGAGTTTTCCCACTTGTTTCACGTTTTTCTTATGAATTCCCCTATTTCTACCATGTATTCGTGTGAGATGAACATGAGAGGCTAAAACCCTCCATCTTTAGGACCGCGAGTAGCCCGGGAATGCATTATATGACAATTTTATATTGATAATTCATATTTTCTCTCTCAAATCCGTGGTATAGATTCGTTTTATCCATATATATTGTTATGCTTGATCACCATAATAATAACTTAATGCCCTTAATCACTTCGACAGAAGGATTAACGGTTGAAAAGAGACGAAATCTACATTAATCAATAAAACCCTTGACAAAGGAGTTGTAAAATTAATGGAGGGAACTGAGAGATCGTTTATAATGCGCTTAGTTTAGGGGAATGATTACTACGACGGTGGAATCAACCTAAACCTAAGTAGTGAGTTACACCACGACAGTGGGTAATTCTGTTTTCAGGCCACTACCCGGATAGAGAGAGAAGAGTGAGGAATTATATAAAACCTAATACAATGTTGACCCGCGGCGAAACCACAATCCTAAAGATATCCTTTTGAATTGATTAAATTAACCTTTAATCAATTGTTTTCTTTATTTCATTTTACTTTCTTTTAATTTCGACAACAAACCTTACTTGGTTATTCGGCCTAGCTGATTGCGATTAGTTAGTAGAAGTCTTCAATAATTCACGTATCCCTGAGTTCGACTCGGGCCTCACAAAGGCCTATATTACTCGACGCGTATACTTGCGTTTAAGCGCGTAGTAAAATACACGTCAAGTTTTTGGCGCCGTTGCCGGGGATATAAGTCATTTTTCTTACATAAATAATATGACATAAGTCATTTTTTCTTACATAAATAATATACTATATAATAACGATATCTTATTGTATTAAAATATATAGAACATAAGTCATTTTTCTTACATAAATAATATGACATATTATATAACCGCTTACCCGCATACCTGCTATGATTGCGGGTACGAGTATGGTGCGGGTCTAGATTTAGTATTATGCGGGTCTAGAATCGGAACTGAACCTGCTAAATTAGATGAGTATAGGTATGGGTATGGCCAGACCTGCACCGTACCCACACCTTTTACACCCATGTCCTCATATCTCCTTCTACCATGCTTTTACTTTTATTCAACAAAAATAGAATGTAGAATAAGTCAGAATGAACCTCAATATATATTGATTCTACTACTGGAAAAATGACTAGTATTCAGAAAAGGGATAGTGGAATGGAGACAAAGAGGATTGGCAAAATAAGTAGCTTCTAGGAAAAGAGTGGGGGCCTAAACACAAGGGAGGTTAAGGAAAAGTGGAATAGGAGATGGAGTGAAGGAGTAGAAAAGATCGAGATGGGAGTAACGTGCACGTGCATATACGTTGGATATGTCCAAAGCATGGAGCAAATGTGGGTGGATTAATATATAGTCAAGAAATTTTTGGAAACAAAATGAATACAACTTTCACCTAGGCCTCTTCTGATACCTAAGAAAAAGAAGCTACATGAACTAGAGGTGGATTAGTGGTAGATCCAAAATAAAAATTAGATGAGATAAAGTTAAAAGAGACATTTTTTCATTGTAATATAATATAAAATTAATTAGCATTTAGCTGTATCATTGTTAGAGGTTAGCAAGCTAGTCACTTTTAACTGTAAAATTATAAAAAAACTATTGGGTACATATTACAAGAAAGAATTATAGAAATCCTTGACGATATTTCAACATTGTCTTCGAAACATTGGGATCATAGTAGGAAATCATAGGAAGCACGCTACTAGTTATTATTCTTCTATGAAATAAACTCACTACTAAAATTAAAAATAACAACACACATGTACTCTCAAGTTAAACAATCATTAACCAAAAATTATAAGAAAAATAAATTTTGTCATAAAAAGAATAAGAACATCATACAATACAAATGATTTTTCCAATGACCATATTTGAAAAATTCAACAAGCCTGGCTGTGTTTACCATCACAAACAACCGTAATGTTTGTGGTATTCTTAATATCTTTTATGATCATTGCAAATCTTGTTTTTTTATTGTCTATTGATTAGTCCAACGTGAGTTATGGAAGGGATGAGCTTCTGGCTTTCTTGTAAAAAAAGTGGATGCATAAGCATACAATATTCAAAACCACGAAGTCTATAAAGATGGTTTTTGGGCTACTACTTTATAGAATAACATGGTATTAGGAAATAAATCAAACACTGTGAAAGCTAGGCCTGAACTACAACTAGTTACCTACGATGACAATATTAGAATCCAATATGATATAATAAGATACATACGAGAAGTAACTAAGAAATCATCCCTATTTGAGCTTGTGGAACGGCAGCTACACAGTAGGTTCCTCAATAGACCATTACTAAAAATAACAATTATTATTGGGGCTTAGTTACTGCTCATGAGTTAGGGGAACATATACATCATTTCTAGATCTAATGGAGTAGGGATCGAAAAACTGAGGGAACTAAGACCGTTTATACTGAAATGAGCGGAACAATATGATGCCCTACGATAAAGAGTTAGGACACTATGAAACGCTGCACCAAACATACTGAATGACAGATGTGGCTTTCCAAACATGATTTTTTCACTGTTGGGATCATACACTGGAACAAATCTGAGATCTATTATCACTTGAAATTGTAGTGATGATTAATCTAGAAGCCATGACACTAAAACCTACAGCTTTACCAAATGACACCATCATACAGTAATTGCTATTTTCTATCACCGCAGAAATACCATTTGTATATAAAAAAGTTAGTTTTGGATGGAGAGCTGTGGGATGCATTTACGGTGACTGTCATCTACCACACACCCTCGCTTCTCTTCACTACTTAAATCACAGACAGATGTATCATTTTTCAGAAACTTAGTCCATTGTGATGGGGCCACACTGCCCTTACGGGTGAGGCAAATCAGAGGTCGAATCGAATGAAACCTCAAGCTGATCGACCACCACATGAATAATCACAAAGAGAGGAGAAATTGAACTGATACTGAATAGTTAATTGGTAACAGATAGAGAAACTAACCACAAATCGAGTTTGTATGTTGAGGAGGCAGAAGGATGACCGGCGGCCATGATGTCCTTGTCTAGCTCCTCTATAGGGATGGCGAGATCGGAGCTTCTGGTGAGGAAGAGGAAACCTGATAATGTGCATCTGCTACTTCTCCTTCCAGTCGCCCTGCTTCTCTGCTCACCGCCGCCCTGCTTTTCCCCTTCCTGCCGCCCTGTTTTTCCCCTTCCCGCGGCCGTGCGAAGGCATGAAACCAGATGCGCGGACTGTTTTTCACCTCTCTCTTCACACCGTGAATGAACTAGTGAATTAGAAAGGATCCCCCCATAGGGTTTGGGTCCTTCTTGCAAACAATCTTGACCGTTAAATATGTACGGAAGATCTTGGTCATTCATTTATGCTGGTTTTTATTTTACTTCTAGGTGGATAAATATATTTGATGGTGGGAGAGAGGGTGAGAGGAGTGGTGCGGAAGTCATTGTCCTCGTGGTGACGGTATTTAGGGGTAGCGCCCGTTGCTTCTGCATAGTCGTCAAATCCGAAAAATTGAACCCGTCGAATGCGGCCCCCTCTTCTAGTAGTGTAGTAACCACCTGATCTACATGTATATTTTCCTGCTACATCCTCTCCAACAAACTCCAATGGTTAGCATGCAAACGATGATCACAGATGAATCAACACCAGGAGTCAGGCTACCATGTTGGAATGGAGAATACACATACAACAACCTTGATAAGGAGGATACACCACCCTCAAGCCATGAAGACAATGTTGATCTTAACTCCAGGAAAGAGCGAGGGACAAAGAATGTTTAAAAGCATGACAAGAATGAACCCTCAATCCCTTAGAAGGGTGAGCAATAGCCTGATCGTGTGGGGTCAATTCCCTCTCATCAATGAATAGGTAAATCCTACACCCTTTCTCCTATACGTACATACTTCTCCCAAACATTAGATGGATAAATTAGTTAAACAACACACATACAAATAGCAATAAAGATAATCATAATATATAAGTAATTTTTTTATCAACTAAATCATATGACTAGGCCTATTGGTTACCTAGCAAAGTGTATATATATGTATGTGTTGATAAGCTAATAAGATATAATGTAGTAGTTTTGGCCATTATGAACGATCTAACCTTGTGATAAATCCAAACCTTGAAGCTATGTATACTAATCGATACACTTGGATATAATATTTTGAATTATGAAGACACTAGTTATCTTATCATTAAGGAACAATATGCAATTATGTAATGCCTAAGAAATATTACTACTTGTATACATATAAGAAACCAAGATCAAGGTACTAGCATATGAATAGTATGTATAGAGGTATGTGGAATTAAACCCTAAATATCCCTATTAAGGTATATTAGTAAATAGACATACATGATCCTAGTGACTAAATTTAGTTGTAATATATATGAGAAACATAATGATATTCTAGATCTAACATAGAGACAACACGATAAAACAACTAAGTATGTAACATTATATATATATATATATATATAACCTAGTTGGGAATCTAATATTGATAACCATAGAGAATAATATGATAAATATAGCCCTAACTTGGAAAGGAAACACTAAATAGAAAAGATTGAACAAGTAATTAGTTCCATGCCAAATGATAACAAAATTGTACAACACTTTGTAGATCTCTTGCTCTTGGAGCCATTCTTGGTGATTATTCAACATATGAAGACTTGAATAAATTAAGGTACTAGATCTTCTATTTCATTTTTGAACTATTTTCCCTCTTGATGGACACACATATATCTTGATTTGTGATGAATTCCGTATAGCCTTGAAACCTTTATTTATTCTTGAAAGTTAACCACTCTCATTTTGCAATTGATGAAATATTGTTGAGAATATTTGGCACTGGACTTGATCTATTGGAGTTTTGACTCCCTGTGGACTTTGGTCCCTTGGGCTTTGGCCCTATAGAGCTTTGGCTGACTTGAGTGGGCCAAGTACCCCACAACCCTACGCAGTGGATAGGGATTAGTTGTCCCCCAGTTAACTGGAATAGCTAATAAGGCACTAGTGTCGTTCTCTCCTAGAGTGTGAGAACACAAGGCACTTAGATCTAGAAAAGATATGATAGGAAGGTGCCAAAACTTTCCAAATAAAATATTTTGAAATTGATATACCTTGTGAATAGCTTGGATAAATTTTGCATACTTGAATTATTAAATCTTGCTTAATGATATTCTTGTGAAAGATTTGATATCTTGAAGTTGATATTGGAATTTCTTTTTGTTATCCTTTAGCCCACCAAATAGTCCTTTCCTAACTTTTATTATACATCTAAACCTATTTCGTACATAGTTCAATTATTTGGATTTAGTACCAGCTTTGCTGACCTTATTTTTTCCCTTCAATGGGGTCCATGTGTGGTTTCGTTCCCTCTGGGAACTCATGGGTAGGTGATAGATGGAAGAACTTGAAGAGACATGTACTGGGTAGTCCTCCGTTGAAGACTAGATAAGCATGAATTTTATTTTTTATACTTGTAATCATATTTGTAAGCTTCCATGACTCCGATGTACAAGCACGAATGTAATAAAGATTGTTTATGATAGTGATATTATTTTGTAAATATTCGACTGTAAAGATCGAGTCTTTACATCATAACTCTGCAGCATCTTCATTCTCATGATGCTTCAACACATGAGAAACATCTTATCATGTAACATTTGCAATTTAACCCCTCAACTTGGGTAATTTGCACTTTAGTCCAAAACAAGAAAAACAATGTTTCAACATTATTCGAAAAGGACTAAAATTGAAACATAAGTTCCTCATGAACCTTAATTACTTATCAAGAAATAAGAGCAAGAATATAATTAATTTTATTAAGCAAAACATCTAGGGTTAAGGCATAACCCAGGTCAGGGATGTTACAATATGTGTCTCCATTTTGGAAATCTATTGAATGATTTTCCTCTTTGACTACCATGCACTTTTCCATAAGTGCCTTTCTATATCCATGAGAGAAGGACTAATAGGGGAAAGAAAAGAAGAAGAAAAAATATTGTGGATAAGCCATATAATCGCAAGAGGGCAATAACATTGGAAAGTAATCAACACAGAAAGATAAATGCCTTTCTATATCTGTGAGAGAAGGACTAATAGGGGAAAGAAAAGAAGAAGAAAAAAAATATTGTGGATAAGCCATATAATCACAAGAGGGCAATAACATTGGAAAGTAATAAACACAGAAAGGAAACCAATCTTTACTTGGGACCACACCATCCTTCTCAGTTCCATCTCATAGACACTAGGGTTCCTTCCAAGGCCTATATAAAGAATCCTCAGAAGAAATCCCACACATGCCACCCGATTGCCCATTGAAATCCATGTCCCTATTCTTTGAGCCTTGGGCATCCATCTTATGCCAGTGAAGATAATCTAGCAAGACAATGGGTTGTAGGAGCTCAGTTCCTTAGTGTTTGTGAAACACTAGGATGGAAAAGCTTCTCTATCACCTGCCTTCATCCACGAACGCCTATGCCACCGATTACTCAAGCCTCCGCCATAGGTTCTGACGCCCAGAGGTCACCAAGAGTGTGGTCCACGACAACCGACCTTTCAGCTATCTCTGATTCCTTGATTATTGTTGGGAAAGTCATAGAAGACTCCATGGGCAGTGAGCGAGGATCGTGAATGATCATTTGCCTTCTCTGGTAGGTTTGTAACCTAACCATACAATCCTAGTCACGTTCGTCAGTAAGTTAGAAGTTGAGTTGTTGCACCCTTGCAAAATGTTGTGACTATCATGATTGCAGCACAACAAAGGTGGGTTCTCGATGCCCTTCTACTTTGTAGGAATTGGGGTCGCGTTGGGCAAGACGAGGTCAATGATCAATAGGAATGAAACTACACCCCCCTTATAGACTCGCGCTCGTTGGAAACAATGGGTAGAACTAGAGTGAGGAAGAGCGGGCTGAAAGAGACAAACCTCCCCGCCTGCAGACTCTGTTCCTAGAGGATAGCATCCCTCCATCTAGTGCCCTAGAGGCTAGTTGAGTCTGTAGACAACTTCCATGGCAGCGCCGAGACACGGCATCTTGTAGTTGGGTCGGCAGGTGGTCGTCGAGGCTGTGTACGGAGCTAGCCATGGTGCCAGCGACTTTATGCACGTAGGCGCCCGAGCCTACAATCGCCCTAGCGCAAGGAGAGGGGAGGTCAAGAGTAAAATGACTCCTTTACCCTTACGTGAACGCATATAACATGGGGATAGAAAGTTCTTCTCACTAAATTCTGGATTGGCCCGGCTACAAATAAAAAATAGGTACAAAATGCTAACGTGGCTTCCTGTGATTGGCCAGTTAATAATTATCTTGATTTAGTCATAACTAATTATTGGTAACACTGATGGGAACATATAATATATGAAAATTGATCAGGAGAACTAGAGGAATCCAAATAAAATAGTTTGATAGTCTAATAATAGTTCATGTTACAAAATATATACAATATGTGTTGTAATATTATTAATATAAAGGAAGATCTATATTTGCTTTATAATGATACTTAATTGAGTAGATTTGGTTATGTTGAGTTAATACCTGATCTTGACATATCTAATAAGGAAATCCTTGATAATGATGAGAACTTGATGATGGTAGATTAATAATCGGATACATACTGTTTTAGGGTTTTAAAACCAATGTCGGCATCTTGAAATGATCTAATGTTGATAATGTGATCTAGATATCATGAATAGTCCAATATGCTTAAGATGATAATTAGGGTTTAACCTAATATGCATAACTAGGTTTGTAACCTTAGAAATCATGATATGGTGGAATTAGGGTTTGTAACCCTAATCTCTAGTCCAAACATGAGATAACCCTAAACCCTAATTTAGGAACACATCTAGATATGAGTAATGTAATGTGAATACATGGTGACACATATGTAGTATGTATATTTCAAATGATGTAGATTGAATACCTTTTTGCTTGGATGTTTGGATGCACTCTTAAAGTACATGAGATATTCTACATGGTTTCTGCAATGGCATAAGGTACGTGGTTACACTTATGAATACATGTATCAAATTTTGAGTTTTTCGAGGTTTCTTGATGAGATTGAACGAATGATAAATTCTTTTTTTGTTTATATACTTCTTATAAATTATAAATTTCCTATGAGTACCATGTAAAGTAAATAAAAATATTCTGAACCCTGGGTTAGACTGATCTTAAGGGTAATGCACACGAGCCCTGGAGGGACAGTGATTACACCTGTGGTAGTAGATCAGATATGGGTTAGAATATGAAAATAAGTTTATGTTCTTATATGTAAGATAAAGATGTTTGTTTATATGTGTACTTGAGATTATAGTTTGAACCCACGTACCAGTGTATAAATATATTGATTGCGTATTTATTTGTCGGCATTTTAGGTATCGGGTATACTTGATTCGTGGACATGAAGTTACAGATTAAAGATGTTGAAGATACTAAATTTATTCATGAAGGTTTAGATATAATGGTATATTATCATACATGTACATGTTAACTCTTTGTAAAATTTATGTAACTCCTTAGAGGAGCTTTTTATGCAAACATGTAACTATTTGTTCATTAATGGAAATTGTTTACTATTTTGTGTTATTTCTTAAATCTGATCCTGGAATTTATGAGTAATGATTCGTGACTTTAAGGTCTTTTAGACACTCAAAAGTATAGGTTGTTACATTTTATGTTATTTGAACACACATCTCATTTTGGATTTAATTCAACATATGAATGAAAAATATATTTTATCAAGAAATGAAACTACACAAAACGTCAAACCATGAAGATAACTCCGACCAGAAATCGGTGGTACTCAACGTGGGGGCACCAGTTTAAGACAATCCAGACACAAGCATAATCCTCTCACTGCACGTCATCTTCCCCTCTGTATTGACCTCAACATCAACACTCTTGACAATCTCTTCCAGCGTGTCCACGCCTGCTTCCAAGAAATGGTGTACTTGTACTGAGTCTGCTGTAAAACCCTGTATACAGTAATCGCCGATCGATTCTGAGCTACGACCAGCGCGGTTGGGTCGAGATGAAGGTATACCAGATTCTGCATCTCCAGACTGCGACCCTGGTAGAAAGGTCGGCTTGTACCAAACACAAACTGACCTGATGAATCACGAACGGTGACGCGTAAGAAGTCGTACTCAATTATGTCAGGGTGCGCCCTGTTGCGGAAGGTGAACTCACAGATGATGATGGCTGTGCTAGTGGTGCTGGTGTTCGTAGGCGGGCAGTGGAAGTTCGAGAGGTAGACTCTAGGTTTTCTGGTTGCAGTGAGGATGTAGATCAGGAGGAGGAGAGTGGCTATTAATCTTGTTGTTAATATTTATTAATGTGTGATAGGTGCAAATTAATTAACAAGTTCAGGCAGATCCAAAATAAGAAACGAAGTTCAAACAAAACAGGAGAACAAAAATAACAGGAGTTAGATTCGCAAACCAGATCGTTCGTTGAGAAATGAATGTGATACTTAAAGAAATCAGTGCCCGACAATCCTTGCGAATAAGCATTGTTCTCCCAGACTTGATCTGGCACAAACCTGGAACAGGCACGTCTTGCACACGCTCGACATAGCCTCATTGCACTACTACCAGTGCAGCATAGCAACCGCAGGAACCACCGCCTAACAACTGCGTCTCGGTGACGGAAAGAAGAAGTCGCGCTTCGCACAGGAGAACAACTCCACGAAACGGCTCAGGGAACGAAGGCACTCGCTCTAGGTTTGGGCTCTCTAAACACACGACACATAAGTCTGTTTGTTGTGTGTTTAACCCTAATGACCGGAGGCATATTTATATATAGCCACGCACGTCCCTAATCATATTCCTATGTACACAATACGGAATAATCCGCAAAAGAGAAACACTTTCCAATTAGGATTAAGAAATCTGAATAGGAAAGAAACAATTAATTACATGAGTAATTAATTACTTAGTTGTATCCTAGTGCAAAAAGAAGCTAGAAGATGGAAGACATTCTCCACAAGCCACAAGTCCAAGCCCGAGCCTGAGCCCGAGCCTGTGCCCGGCCAGGCCAGGCGAGGCCAGGCGAGGCGAGGCGAGGTGTGGCGTGGCACGCGTCAGTGCGTGTGTTGTGATGTGGTAACTCCACCTACGAAGTAGGTGAGCATACCTTCCTCCTAGGACCCCCCTGGACACTAGTGCCCCATGTGATCCTACATATGAGGATCACAAAAGTTCTAGGAGTGAGCAATATGGGATAAAACTTCTTTGCCATTTTCACTAGAGACAAAACTACTTTTCTCACATGTACTTGCTGCACTACATTGGGCTTAACCCATGCTAAATAAATATTGCTACAGTAAATGACTTTCTACAGTAGTCATTTATCTAACAATCCCCCACAAAGTCCAATGTTGTGCTTTCAGCAGATACCTTTCGGTTTGAATCTAACTGAGTTATCCAACTGTGACCCCCAGTAGGAACTAGGTGAACAGAAGTCTTGAACCTGAACCTTGGGTACAAGAGTATAGGTTGGTAACAACACAATAAAGACATGGTAGAAAAGAAAACAATGCATTAAGGCCATGCATATAAAATTTTATATCATGATTGATAACAAAGAACAACCCAATTCTCCTGTTGCGGCCTACACAACATCAATCACTTAGTCGGAGTCTCCAAGGATGTACTGCTAACATCCTGTCCTAAGACTTGACACCATTCATAGACTACTCTCTTACTAACTTGCAGTCATGACACTAACAGGTTTCCGAGAGAATAGACACACAGATGCAAGAAGCATGAAACAAGAATACATAGTGTCATCCGATTTACGCGACAGCTTGTTATTACCACATTGAACCCAATTTGTGGGATCTCCACTCTTTTGGGTTGGGTTGCTACTTCCTGTAAATCTATAGGGTTTTTCGTCCCATCCCCAACCTGGATTTTTCCACTAAAGCCAAGGTAAGACCTTTAGTGAAAGGGTCAACTGTATTATCTTTGGTACTGACGTAGTCCACAACCACGACCCCATTAGACACTAACTCCCTTATAGATTTCAATCTGATTTGGATGTGTCTACGCTATTTTTGATTGTACTTGGAACTCTTTATCTTAGCAATAGTTGTAGTGTTGTCATAGTGAACTGAAATTGCAGGAAGCGGCTTCATTACCATAGGTAAACTGGACATAAGTCCATGTAGCCATTCAGCTTCCAATCCAGTTTCATCTAAAGCACACAACTCTGCCTCAACAGTGGACCGAGACAATATGGTCTGTTTCTTAGACCTCCAGGAAACAGCTCCTCCTCCCAACAGGAATACATCTCCTGAGACACCATTACCCTCAGAATTCATGGCAATCCATCTTGCATCACTATATCCTTCGACTACGGAAGGATGTTTACCATAATGCAGCCCTAGAGAACATGTTCCCTTTATATACCTCAGAACTCTGTCAAGAGCTTCCCAATGGGTCTTGTCGGGACAACTAGTGTATCTACTTAACTTGTTCATGGAAAACGCAATGTCTGGACGTGTACAGTTCATAATATACATCAAACTTCCGATAATCTAAGAGTATCGTAATTGAGGCACTGGAACCCCAGTCTCATTCTTCAACAAGGGCTTAGATGAGTCATATGGAGTCTTAACAGGTTTATGTGATGTGTACTCAAACCTCTCCAGTATCTTCTCAACATAGTGATTCTGAGAGAGAGTTATACCATCAGTAGACCTAATGATTTGAAGCCCTAAAATCACATCAGCGACACCCATATCCTTCATCTCAAACTTGCCACACAAGAATGACTTTGTCTCATTTACTACTTTCATATCGGAGCCAACAAGCAGGATATCATCGATGTATAAGCATAGCAAAATGAATCCATTATTGACAATTTTGTAGTAGAGACACTTATCAAATTCATTAGAAACAAAGCCAAATGATGATATCACAGAATCAAACTTCTCATGCCATTGCTTAGGGGCTTGTTTCAAGCCATATAATGACTTAACAAGTTTACACACTTTGGACTCATTCCCATGACCCACAAATCCCTCAGGTTGTTCCATATATATCTCTTCCTGAAGATCACCGTGTAAGAACGCGGTCTTCACATCCATCTGATGGATATAGAGATTATAAATGGAAGCCAATGCTATAAGCACTCGGATTGTGGTCATACGAGAAACAGGTGAATAGGTATCAAAGTAATCTATTCCTTCCCTTTGTGTGTAACCCTTAGCAACTAACCTAGCCTTATACTTATTGATTGTCCCGTCTGCATTAAGTTTCTTCTTAAAAATCCATTTGCAACCAACTGCAGAACAACCATGAGGAAAATCCACCAATTCCCAAGTTCCATTCGAGAGAATTGATTGGATTTCATCATTAACGGCTTCTTTCTAAAACATAGCTTCTAGAGATTCCATAGTTTGTTTGAAAGTAACAGGATCATCCTCAACATTGTAAATGAGAAACTCACTTCCAAAGTCCTTTGACATCCTAGTCCGTTTACTTATCCTTGGTTCAACTATTTCTTCAGAATCATCAGATTCAGAAATAGCTTGTTCTGAGTCGCCCCCACATTTGTCATCCTTTCCACATGCTCGGGAATGGAACCTGTGGTAAATGAATCTTCTAGAGATACTTCATTGGGCACACCAGTTTTCATAGGAAACACATCCTCAAAGAATATTACATCACGTAATTCCAAAATTGTATTGACCTCAATGCCAGAGATATCTGATTTTACAATCAGGAATCTGTAAGCATAGCTTGTCTCTACATAACCCAAAAATATGGCATCAATCATTTTCGGTCATAATTTCTTCCTTTTGTGTTCAGGGACAAGTACCTTTGCAAGGCACCCCCACACTCGAAGATATTTAAGACTCGGTTTCCTTCCTCTCCATAACTCAAACAGACTACTCTCTGAATGTTTATGGGGAACTCTATTCAGAATATGGAAATTCGTATTCAAAGCTTCCCCCCACATAAAGTTGGGTAACCCAGATGTTTGGAGTAAGGTATTTACCAAATCTATTAAGGTTCAGTTTTTACGTTCAGCTATCCCATTTGATTGTGGTGAATAAGGAGTCGTAACCTGATGAACTATACCATGTAATTCGCAAAATTCCAAAAATAAGTTTGAGGTATACTCTCCTCCCCTATCAGACCTTAATCGCTTAAGTACTTTACCAGTTTGAGTTTCGACTTCTTTCTTATAAATTTGAAATTTATCTAATGTCTCATCTTTACTTCTAAGTAAAAAAAAACATAATAGTATCTACTCGCATCATCAATAAAAGTTATAAAATAACATTTTTGATCCCTCATAGCAACACCATTAAATTCACAAATATATGTATGTACTAAATCCAAAATTTCTGAATTCCTATTCACAGAATGAAAAGGCTTCCTAGGCAATTTAGCTTGTACATAGATTTCACATTTATTGTTGCTAATTTCAGATTTAGGGATCAAATTTAGATTCACCATACGCTTCATTGAGGCAACATTAACATATCCCAAACGTGAATGACATACATCAGATGAAACAAGATTCATACAAACAGAACTATAATCATTCAAATTTAAAATGGAATTTGAAACAGGTTCAACATGAATCTTAAATAAGTTCTCCACATCACATAAGTACCCCTTGCCAAAAAATAAAGAATCATGAAGGCGTGTAATAATAGCCTTATTACATTTGCAGTCTACTCTATAACCTTCCCAAACTAAAATTACGCCACTAAGGATATTGCGTCGAATGGTTGGAACATGTCTGACCTTGTTAAGAGTCAAAACCTTCCCCGAAGGGAACTTCAAGTCCACTCGTCGTTTGCCTTTGACTTCTGCAGAGCTGGAATCACCCAAAGTCACGGACCGACCTCGAGAGGCCTGATAAGACACAAACAGAGATTTATCAGCACACACGTGTACATTAGCCCCAGTGTCAATTATCCAATAAAGTGGTTCAAAAATAGAAAGGATTTCAAGTTTAATAGACATGTACCCGTCATTGAGGTTCAAGGATGTAGTCATCATGTTGACCACAGCCTCCTCAATTGCAGATGCGGTATCTTTCTTTGCCTTCTTAGACGGACAATCCTTGTTCCAGTGGCCAACCTATCCACAAGTCCAACAAGGTTTGTTCTTCAGTTTCTTTTAGATCTTTGCCTTAGGTTTATGTGCATTCTTAGATTTCTTATCTTTGGTGTTTTTCACAGAAGTAAAATTAATAGTTGAATTTGCATCAGTAGGCACCTTGACCATTTTCTCCTTTAAGTGTTCTTCTTGTATATTAATATCCATCATTAGTTCTTCCATTGTGTGTGTCCCTTTGCGATGCCTCAGAGACATACCAAACGATTCCCATGACTTAGGGAATTTTTCTATGATAGACATAATAACAAACTTCTCAGGCAATACCATCTTGGTGTCTGAGAGTCCATGAACTAGGAGTTGTAGATCATGTGTTTGATCAGAAACTGACTTACCCTAAACCTTCTGAAACTTAAGAAATTTAGACACGCAGTATTTTTCAACACCTTAATTTTCAGTACTAAAATTCTTAATCAGCAATTCCCACAAAACCTTGGATGTAGTGACTGGCGGCTTTGAGTAAGAATCATACAGTTTGTTATTTAAACCAAACAGAATCAAACCGCGGCACGTTTTTTCACCCTTCATCCAATTAGCAATTATATTTGCATTATCAAGAATCGTTTCATCAGATTTAGGTTCAGTCTCTACTAAGTACTTATCAAAACCCGCAATATTCATCCAAATTTCCATCTGACTCTGCCAACGGGCAAAGTTGGTACCAGTAAATTTTTCAGGCATACTGCTGGTATCAATTTTATTTCCCGAACCACCCTGACCGGCCATTGTTAATTAACGATAGAAAGTTAATTTCTTTAAGACTGTTGTTAATATTTATTAATGTCGTTCATGCAACAGCGATAGGTGCAAATTAATTAACAAGTGCTGGCAGATCCAAAATAAGAAACGAAGTTCAAACAAAGTAGGAGAACAGAAATAACATGAGTTAGATTCGCAAACTAGATCGTTCGTTGAGAAAGAACGTGATACTTAAAGAAATCAGTGCCCGACAATCCTTGCGAATAAGCACCGTTCTCCTAGACTTGATCTGGCACGAACCTGGAACATGCACGTCTTACACGCGCTCGACGTAGCCTCGTTGCACTACTACCAGTGCAGCACAGCTACCGCAGGAACCACCGCCTGACAACTGTGTCTCGGTGACGGGAAGAAGAAGTCGCGCTTCGCACAGGAGAACAACTCCACGAAACGGCTCGGGGAACGAAGGCACTCGCTCTGGGTTAGGGCTCTCTAAACACACGGCGCCAGAAGTCTGTTTGTTGTGTGTTTAACCCTAATGACCGGAGGCGTCCCTAATCCTATTCCTAGTAAGACGCAAACACTCGTTGCTCTTGTCCGAATAGGAAAAAAACAATTAATTACACGAGTAATTAATTACTTAGTTGTATCCTAGTGTCAAAAGAAGCCGGAAGACATTCTTCACAATCCACAAGCCCGAGCCCGAGCTCGACCAGGCGTGGCGCGCGCGCGTGCATGCATGCGTGCGTTGTGATGTGGTAATCACACCTACTAAGGAGGTGAGCATACCATCCTTTTAGGACCCTTGGACACTAGTGCCTCATGTGATCCTACATATGAGGACTACAAAAGTTCTACGAGTGAGCAATATGGGATAAAACTTCTTTGTCATTTGCACTAGAGACAAAACTACTTTTCTCACATCTACTTGCTGCACTACATTGGGCTTAACCAATGCTAAATAAGTAAACGACTTGCTACAGTAGCCATTTATCCAACAAATCCAAGTACCACGAGGATGATACTTATGTACCGGCATACCTGTGCTTTCTATCTAGGGGCCTGTTGTTGTTCCGGAGGTGCCGACCTTTCAGCAGTCGGTAACAACGGCGGAGGCATGGCTGTTGTCTGGTTTGCGTTATTTGCAGGTGTGCGTTCAGCGAACGAAGGCTGTAACGGATGATGTATATATCTGTATAAATGTTCAGGTCGATTGTGAATTCGGTTGAAGAAGGGATGGTGTTTATATATCAATCTTCATGTGCCAAACAAGAATATTCTAAGAAGGTAACTAACTATCTCCATAATATTATGAACGGGTCTTAAAGGAGCCGCCCCACGTTATCGGTGTTCTGTCAACCTATTACAGCCTCCTCTGGTCGTTCTTCTGACGGAATTCAGGATAGCAGCCAACTAAACGTGTATATAACTCTGACAGACACGCCACCAGAAACTCTCAACCCGTACTTGCACTGCACCCCCATGCGCATATGATTTTTGATATAGTTTTCAATCATTCTAACTAATAACTAACCTTGTGCGGTCACGCTATGAATGTTCCTTGACCCGTTGAAGCAGTCCATAGTGGTTTGGTGCGTGTCGTTTATGCTTGGTATTTAAATATAAAGGGAAAAGGTAATATTGGCACACTTTATTAAACGAATCCTAGTATGATGTCCTGGTAAAAAATAAACTAAAATCAAAACTACCAGAGCAAGTGCATGCATTTACTATTTTTCGATAACCTATGAACAATCAAAATCAATTCTTGTTGAAACAGTCACGTAATTTTGGCGTTCCCAGATTGAAAACCTAAAACACCAGCCCGACAGGTACTTTTGACTGAAAAAAAAGCGTTGATCACAAATATCTACGTTGATGCATTTTTTTTGCAATGTATAGCAACGTAATTTTTTTCTTAAATATAAAGTACGAAAAAGGGCTGTGACATAGATGATAGCTACTCAGTTTGAGCACACCATATGTCTCAGCACCTTATTCCCATTGCTTGGTTGAAGGGACCAAGTTCAATGGTCAACCAACTATCTCAATGCAGTGTGATTTCCCACGCGAACTTTCCGAGCTTTATAATTCCACATAGATCGAGACACATCCATTATGCGTCTGTCTTTGAGTTTTATGTCGTGTAGGGTGCTAAAATATAATTTTGAAGATTGTTTTGAATTTAAAATGCATGCCAAGATGGGCGCATAATTGTTATGCACATATATAACGCTTTTGTATCTCATTGTGAGATGTTGAATGAAGTTAGTCGTATCTATAACTAATGTCTACTCATTTGAGCTCCACTAGATACTCACAATGGCTAACCCTACATGTACACTACTACAGAAATAACGTTCAGTGTCGCTTTTCTGGGCGTCGGTTATTTAGGAAAACCGACGCCTAAAATATTAGACGTCGGTTATTTATGCAAACCGACGTCTATATTCGAAGACCAGCCAGACACGGGTACCGCTTTGTATTCAGCGTCGGCTGGTTATAACAGACCGACGCCTAAAATCGCCCGCGAAATCCAATTTTCGTGCGAAAATATTTTAGGTCACCTACAGCGTCGGTTTTTTAACAATTCACCGACGCCTATTTAAAATGAAAATTTGCGCGAAAAGTCCCACATTCAGTGTCGGTTATCCTTTGATAACCGACGCTGATAATGGTTTCCGCTAAAAAATTTAGGGTAAAGGTTGTCTAGTTGGGCGTCGGTGTTTTACTATCAACTGACGCCGAAGACTTTAGGTGTCATTTCTATTTGATAACCGACGCCTTTATGAACTTAATAGACCCACGATCGATCGCACCGGTACCTGTTTCATTGTCTTCATCGCCCGCTAGCTGCTGCTCGATCGCCCGCTAGCTGCCTGTTGGTTCACGCTGTCACCGACGCTGCCTGCGCTTCCTCGCCTCGCCTCGCCGTCGCCGCCGACGGTGCTGCTGCTCTGCGTCGCCGTCGTCGCCCGCCACCTAGCTTCGTCCTCGTCGCCGCAGCCGCCCTAGCTTCGTCCTGCGTCGCCGCCGCCCTAGCTTCGTCCTGCGTCACTGGCGCCGCCCGCTCCTTCCTCCCTGCTCACGCCCTCCGCGCCGCCTAGCTTCGGTCTTCTCTCCAGGTATTAGCCGTAGCCTTTCTCCCTAGCTTTTTACCTACATGCATAAAACACGACCGTGGCTGTGTTGGCCTACCACGGCCGTGCTGGGCAGTGGCTATGTTGGCCTACCACGGCTGTGCTGCCCAGCACGGCCGTGGTAGGCCAACACAGCCTCGGCCGTGTTTGTTGTTGGTAAGGATATGAACAAATCTATATGTAATGCTTTATGTAAATTCTAGGATACGAACAAATCTTTTGCTTGCATATATTTGTGCTTCTAATCCTAATGCTTGACCTAATTCAGTAAATTTTGATGCATGTTGAAATAAGATTTAAACTTGTCCATTCTAGCATCCTAATTTGATTTGATTAAACCCTAACATTAATGAAACCCTAACATCAATTGTGATGAAACCCTAACATGTACATATCTATTATTGTGTTTGTTGGCCTAGAAACCCGTCCAAGATTTACTCATTAGGAATAAATCTTGGATAGTCCCCGGTTTGGGACTTTTCTTGAACACCTAATCTCACTTAGGATGTAAGTGTATAATGTGTATTGGGTTTTCGAGAAAATTTCGGTAGCACTCCTCGTTTGTTCTCTAAGTACATATGTACTTAGAGAACAGCGGGGAAATGCTTCCAAAATTTTCTTGAAAACCCAATACGCATTATACACTTACTAGTGAGATTAGGTGTTCAAGGATGGGATAGGTGGTACACATTTATTATATATAAGAATGACATCACATGTGTTTGTTGGCCTAGAAAGTGAACAATCATTGTTCTTTATATTACTTGTACATTGGTATAAATTAGAATGAACAATCACTAAATTATATACTGTTTGTATGGAGTCCGACTTCATTGTAGATATCTATTATTGTGTTTGTTGGCCTAAAAACCCGTCTAAGATTTACTCATTAGGAGTAAATCTTAGATAGTCCCCGGTTTGGGACTGTTCTTGAACACCTAATCTCACTTAGGATGTAAGTATATAATGTGTATTGGGTTTTTGAGAAAATTTCGGTAGCATTTCCCCGTTTGTTGTCTAAGTACATATGTACTTAGAGAACAGCGGGAAAATGTTGTCCAAATTTTCGTAAAAACCCAATACACATTATACACTTACTAGTGAGATTAGGTGTTCAAGGATGGGATAGGTGGTACACATTTATTGTATATAAGAATGAAATCACATGTGTTTGTTGGAGTAAATCTTAGATAGGATGTATGTGTATACCCTAATCCAAATATATACTTGTTTTCTCTTTGATCATAGAATGGATAGATCATGGATGTCCATTCGCAATCGCTGCACACCAGAGTTTATATCTGGTCTTGATCAGTTTGTTAGATTTGCTGAGGAACATAGGAAAAAACCTACAGATAGGTTCTACTGTCCATGTAGGCATTGCGGTAACAACTTGAAAGTCAACACTGGTGAGGAAATCAAAAGTCATGTCATGTGCAACGAGATTGTACAAGGCTATACAGAATGGAACTGGCATGGATAGATTTCAAACTCGAAACCAGTAGATGTCGATAGCAGTGCTTGGGTGGATGAAGAAATTGCCTCCGATGACGTAGATGTGAACAAACCAGTTCCAGTAGACATCGTTGATGCGATGCTGGATAGTTGTAGGGTAGAGCACACCGATCCACCTCCTATCTTTAGAAACATTGTGCATGATGCTGAGATACTGTTATACACAGACTGTGCTAAGTTTACGAAGCTTAGCGCTGTGTTGAGATTGTATAAGTTGAAAGCTAACAATAGATGGAGCGGCAAAAGCTTCACTAAATTGTTGACTTTGTTGAAAGAAATGCTTCCTGAAGGAAACGAGCTGCCAATCTCAACATACCGGGTAAAGAAAATGTTGTGCCCAATGGGAATGGAGGCCAAGAAGATACACGCATGCCCAAATGATTGTGTATTATTTCAAAAGGACTATGTAGATTTGAAAGATTGTCCAAAATGTGGCGTGTCACGTTATAAATTGACGACTTCGGGGGAGTCTAAAACTGGTTCTCCTGCCAAGGTGTTGTGGTATCTACCTATAATATCACGGTTTCAACACTTGTTTGCAAATCCAAAAGATGCGAAGAATTTGAGGTTGTAATAACACTCCTATTAATGACAAGAATATTGACAAGGGCAAAGGAATTTTGGGATCACGGGTGAAAGTAATCAGCCGTGAGCAGTTGGAACAAGCTCACTTGTATATTTTACACAACATGGATGAAGTGAGTGTTTATATCGAGGAACATACCAATTTCATCAAGAGACAACATCCTCGAGCAAGTTCAATGTGGCTTGCTAGAGAGCATAATAAGACTTTTACTAAGTGGTTTGAAGATAAAGTCTTACATCAACTATCTCAAACACCAAATGATATTACAAAAACTATCAAATGCCTCGCCTTTAAACCAAAACCGAATGTTATGTCTTATGAAGGGTTTAACATTAATGGGTTCACATATTACACAAAGCGCCAAGATGATAAGAGTGTCGTCCAAAACAGTGGGGTCACTCTTCAAGCGTCGACTATGTATTTTGCAAGTGCAAAGGATAAGAGTCCACGTGAAGCTAAAATGTAATATTACGGTGTCATTGAAGACATATGGGAGTTTGACTATATAGATTTCAGAATTCCGCTCTTTAAATATAATTGGGTTGATAACACCAAAAGAGTTATAGTGGATGAATTGGGTTTCACTTTGGTGAACTTTGAAAAGATTGGCGAGAAGGGTGAACCATTCATATTGGCATCAGAGGCAAAACAAATATTCTATATTGATGATCCTGCAAATGGTAAATGGTCAGTTGTTCTTCATGGTAAAAGACAGTTCATTGAAGATCCTATAGATGAAGAAGAGTACTATGATAAGTATGATGACTCCAGTCCATTCTCTGTTGGGTTGCCAACTCCACAAAATATTGAAGCTAATGATGACTTATATGTGCGCGGAGATCACAATGAAGGATTGTTAATTGATAAAAGATCACAATTTTAGAGGCATGTATGTTTATATTTTTTTATTGAAGCTAAATGTTTGCTTTTTTAATATCAATATCATTTTCAGATTTGATTTTTCATTATCTTCTAGTTAATACAAATGCTAAATGTTTGCCTTTTCTAGTTAATAAAAATGCTAAATGTTTGCCTTTTTCTAGTTAATACAAATGCTAAATATTTGCCTTTTTCTAATTAATACAAATGCTAAATGGCCTGTTACATGAAAAGGATCTAAAATCCAAAGCCCTAGAATGGGTCAAGTTCAAGTCAAAATGGCTACAAGTGTGCGTTTTGAGTTTTCTATGTAAACGACCTTAGAACATATATGTAATCACTTGTAATGATGAATTGACTTGTAACTTAGAAGAGAAAAATGTTTGGGACAAATTTCACCAAGTGCTAATCACTTTAAATGCAAATTAGAAAATGGATTACAGGCACTTGGTCGGTCAAGTTTTCCTGGATTGAAACTCGACCGATCATCCTTGGTCGATTTTTTGAAGATTGCATCGGTCGAGTTGTGCACTCACAGAACTCGACCGATGCAATCTTCAGAAAATCGACCAAGGATGATCGGTCGAGTTTCAATACAAGAAAACTTGACTGACCAAGTGCATGTAATCCATTTTCTAATTTGCATTTAAAGTGATTAGCACTTGGTGAAATTGGTCCCAATCATTTTTCTCTTCTAAGTTACAAGTCAATTCATCATTACAAGTGATTACATAGATGTTCTAAGGTCGTTTACATACAAAACCCAAAACGCACACTTGTAGCCATTTTGACTTGAACTTGACCCATTCTAGGGCTTTGGATTTTAGATCATTTTCAGATTTGATGTTTCATTATCTTCTAGTTAATACAAATGCTAAATGTTTGCCTTTTTAATGACATTTTCATATGGTTGACCATGATGAGCATGATGTCCATGATGAGCATGAAGTCCATGATGAGCATGCTGTCCATGACGAGCATGGCGAGGATACCAATGTAAGTTCTAAAAACATATCATGTATTTCTATAAAATTCATTATCTTATAGTTATGTCATATATCCCATATTTCTATATTGCGCTAATTCCGTGTGTTTATTTTTGTCAAATTTTAGGTTGATGATGCACATGTACCCACTGAAGCACTGGAGCAACTTGATGTGCAGCACCAAACACTTAACAAGAAAAGGGGCATCACTCTATTTAAGAAGTTAATAGCGCTAAGTAGTAGTGGATCCAAATTGGTTGTGGAGTTTGATAATGGAGGAAATGCAATTGGAGTGAACCACAATAATTTTGTAAACTATCTTGGGTGTGTCACTCGAAGCCATTGTGGTGTTAAGTATGATAATTGGCATAAAGTTCCTCAGGGGAAGAAAGACTTGATATGGAAAGATTTATGCATGAGTTATTATTATTTGCAATTCTATTTTGTAGATTACAAATTATATTATTTGCAATTCTATTTTTGGATACTAGTTAATAAGAACTCTATTTTACATAATCTATTTGCATTGGATGAGAAGCTGCATCCAAAAAGCGTGATGCAACGTGCTGGAAAGATGCTTAGGAACTATAGGACAAATCTCAACAGAGAATACATAAAAGATGGTGATAAGAAGAAGAAGTCAGCCCTTGAACAGTGGAACTTCTTGGACAAAGAAGATTGGGACAATTTTGTTGCTTCAAGAAAATCTGAAGAATTCAAGGTATTAGGCGTCACTCCCAATGGTGAAATAAAGAAGCTCGTAACTGCTGAGGTGGCTGCGAAAATGGTAAAATACAACTCTTAGAGCAATCATTTGAATATTGATTATTTGTGTTAACTTACCAATTTCTGTTGATGGTGATTAGCAGGAGTTGCACGAGCAGAGGAAACAAGGCACGTTCATCCCTCAGGGCACAAGGGATGAATTGACAGTTGCTCTGGGTAACCCAGAGAATCCTAGACCTGTTAGGGGTTCAGGCGCTGGTGTGGGCATCAAAGCATTCTTTGGGCCATCCCAGCGCAAACCCAGAGCGGGACTTTCACAAGAAGAGGTAACCTATTATTTTTTTAGAATGTTACTGCAAAAGGGAATTCAATAATAAGAAGCTAATGTTTCTTTTATCCATGTATAGGAGAATAAGAGAGTCGAGGATATAGTTGCCAAGAAGGTCAATGATATAGTTGCTGAGAAGGTCAAGGAAGAAATAGTGCAGTGGCAGGCATCTCAGGCTTCCAATCAGCCTATGGCGACCCACTCTTCTCCTGATGCACAAAATGCGAGTAATCCTGGAGACCCATCGCCTAACACATCTGTTGTAAGTATTGTTTATGACATTGTAGCTAGTCTTTTCAAGATGATATGTATATATGTATAATATTCTTTTTGTAAATTTGTAGGCATTGAAGCCATGCCGCTTAAGAATGCAAGACTATGTTGTTGCAGAGGCGCAGGCTTACCCGTCCCTTCTTGGGGCAATGTTTCACGGGACTCCAATGCCACAGGGCTACGTTCGTGTGAACCCGATGTGTGTGTTACCTAATTGGAGGGAAGCTACATTGCCATATCCCCACCTGGATATTGATACACTTGCTGAGGCAGAAGGCAGGGTGATATTGTGGCCCAAAGCAGATGTCGTCTACACTACTGAAATTGTAAGACAAATTTACATTACTTTAGATTGTTAATGTATATATATGAGGTCAACTGATCTGAAATTATATATACAGGTTAAAAAGAAGACACCCGGAGCACCTAGGCCTCCACCTCCACTTCCTGCATTACCAAGTTGGGTTCCAACTGACCTAAAATACATGTTAGGTCCTGCTTGTAGGGGAATGGCATGTTGGCTACGGGCACATAATATACATTCCCCTATAATTATTTCTTTAGAAGCAGATTATGCAGGTCAATCATACAATAGCTCTTTATTTATACAAGATATTATTCAGATGTTTATGTATGATTGGCTGAATACATCAATGATAGAGACATGGATAAGGTGAGATCTTGTTTATACATCCATATACCTTGTGTAAGATCCGGTGATCTAGTTTCTTATATATTAATGCATATGTAATACATGTTTTGCAGCTACTTAGCCAAAGATCAATGCAAACAATTTGCATTTGATCATGTGGGTTTTTTTATTCCATCATTGATTAGTATGGTAGCTAAAGACCCTGATAGTGTTCAACAATACTGTATAGATGCTTTTAGAATTTTCGGTCAGCAAAAGAAGACGATAATAATAGCTCCATTCAATGTCAAGTAAGTTTACTTTATTTATAATTTGGACTTAAGAAAATTTCATTTTTATTGTGCATTTTGAGTTATTAATTTTATCTTTTTTACCTCTAGCGGTAGACATTGGGAGTTACTAGTTATTGTCCCCGGGACGTTCACTGTTTATTATCTAGATCCTGCGGGAAGTACATTGAACACTAAAATTGGACACATATTGAGAATGCCATTATTCTGGTGAGAAATATTTCATTTTTATATCCATTAACATCTGTTATTACATTACTATTTAATTATGCAATTTACCATGTTACATTAACATGTAGGGGTTTAGATGCATTCAAAAATGCTGGAGGAAATGTCCCAAGGAGAAAGAACCAGCCAATAATTTGGGAGAACGTAAAAGTAAGTTCCTGACTCCAATATATATATTATTTATGTGAACTATGCTTAGTTGTATTTTTTAATATTTTGTATGTTTCAATTTATAGTGCACTACACAAGACAACGGCTGGGCATGCACATACTATGTGATGCGATTTATGCAGATGATTATCCGACATGCCGCATTGGATATTAATACCATACATGAGGTATTATATATAGTCTCATTAGTTAGTATGAAATATATCAATCTTATTTTTATATTATTACTTATATATATACATCATTCTCTTTGCAGGTGTTTAAAACTGACCACACTATAGGTAAACGCTTAAAAAATGTACATGCTCCATATACGATGGAAGCATTAAATGAAATAAGAGAAGAATGGGCAAAAGCCATACAAGCAGTGGTGATTGTACGATATAATTGGGATGCTGATAGCGATGTTGAATGATATTTTGTAAATGAATATTTTTGAATGTTTATACATGTCTGAATGTTTCTACGTGTATTTGAATGTTTCTACATGTGTGAATGTGAGAATTCAATTGATGTCTGAATGTATCTACTTGTGTGAAAAAATATTTGTTGATTTTGCAGGTTTGTGGCCTGTTTGTAGGCTGATATCAATGGATGTCATAAACCTGCAATTCAGAAAACTGAACTGCAGGTTCTCATCATGCTGACCAGCCACAACAGGCCTGCAAACTGATAAGAAAACAAAATTTAAGTATAGGCATTGGTTATTTATAAAACACCGTCATCAAAGGCCTACAACGTCGGTTATTAGATAAAAACCGACGCCTAATATGACAAACAACCCGACCGTACAGGAGAGCACGGCCGTGGTGGAAAAGATGTCGCTTATTCATATAAAACTGACGCCTATAGTACTAAACACGGCTGTGCAGTGAAGCACAGCCGTGTCGTCTGGGAGTATGGCGTCAGTTGTTCAGTTTTAAACTGACGCAAAAAGTGTCCTAGGTGGTGCCCTTCTTTGTGGCGCGAACCCTATAGACGTCGACCAACTATATATAACCAAAGCCTATGGATCATATAGGCGTCGGTTAGAAAATCGACACCGAAGAGTTCGACCTTTAGCGGCGCCCACATAGGCGTCGCTTTAAAACCGTCGCCAAAGGGGGTTAAACAACCGACGCCAAAGACGTATTCTGTAGTAGTGGTAGCATACCAACACACAATAGTGAGATTACTCAAAACAAAACTAGGATTATACTAGCCACCACATTAACGAATACACAATGAAAAATATAGGGTAAAAGTGTTGATTCTATCTTAGACAATATTGCAGAAAAGGCCCAACTTTCATTCTTAATCATGTATCTTTACAACTTATAGTTTTGTGACCATGATCAATACTTGTAAAAAAAAGATATATGGTCAACATAGTTATAGATTATGCATCCATACAAGGCATGCATGCTTAAATATGACTCATAGATACATCCAAGTAAATCTGTCCTACTTGGACCAGAATGAACATGAAAAACTCTAATACACATCATAGAAGTGATATGCACCGACCTCCAAGCCTTACAATCCACGATAGACAAACTCTGTAATGCCCCTCCAAGCACATATATGTCCACAGAAGAAAACCATATGTTATCCATAACATGGGCCACTTGGCTTGGAGGAACATCATAAAACATGATATTCAATAGCAATAACATAAATGAAACATCACACGTCAATTGAAAATATTGATTCATACATTTGTCTTTGAGAGAGAAAACTAATTCTCTAAACTAACGTGTGAACTATTTCATAATTGATCTATAATCTAATACATGAAAGGTAAGCCAAATCTAGGGCATAAATCTTCTTTGGAAACATGATATTGGATCTTCTAAGGTGTAGATGGCACCCCACTAAGCTAAGTCCTGAAATATTCTAGTTTGAAGCACTCACTTTAAATTCCTTTACTCCTTGATTAAGCTCCTTTATTCTTTCCTCCTGGGTTCATCGTGTTCCCAGCTATGCATCAGAAATAGAAAAACATGATAGAGTAAGTGTAACATACTAGATCTCAAACGCTACCCTAGAAGTTTGATCTTTTGGACTTATCCAAACAAGGTTTTCTATAACCCTAATGATATAATACATGAACAAATCACCCTAATGTAACTCAATATTCTCACATTAGATTTAGATCAATAATGGAACATAAAAGTCTCACATGGGGAATACATGATAATTTGAGCTTAATAATCACACATAAATCTTAGGTGAAGTTTTGAACATAATTAGATGGATAAAAATAAAATGATGATAAATGAGGGGATAATAGGCTCAAATATTAACTATGTCATAACTCATTAAAGGAAACCCCAAAAGTGGAATCTAAGTTAAAAATTGTCATACCCTGATCTCACATTACCCACAAATCACGAGATTAGGGTGCGACGGAGGGATTATCACATAAAAAAATCACTGAAAACTTTTTCTTTTTAAAACCTCGTAATGATATCCAGATTATTGTTAAAAACTAAAACATAAATAACTATTGCGGAAGCATTTCAATTAAACTGGATAGAGAACATAAACAGAGTTTACAACATGTAATATTGTTTAACAGAAAGTAAACATAACAATTAATTTACATCTTTATACACATACCACATACACAATCTCTCTCACCCACACCATGTCCCAAGGACCGAGGGGAAAGGACTAAGAGACCTCTAACTAGACTAACTACAAACCTTCTATAGACTAGGCGTTAGGATGAAACGATCCTTCCGATTCCTGATGCTGATGCTGACCTGAAAATGTTTTGAGTAGAGGTATGAGCCTACTCGCTCAGTGAATAGCCTTTCATTTAGCTATCACTAAACAACTCATCAGTTTTATAGAATTGAAATAAACATAAATACAGTACAAGCAGGGCAGTTCTACTGACATAGCAAATTTACAGATAATAATCACATTTCTATGCAACAACAGATATTTAAACAAATAAACAGATATACATAGAATTGGCACAAAAGTTCGAATATATTAATTTACTGTGATCCTATATGATTACATATTTATTTTATTATGCCCTAATCATATGCAGTGTACCCTGCATACAAAGATCCATAGCGAACTACGATCCCACCGTACAAGACTTAGCGACACACCTGGGAAATGCTAAGTCTGACGCCAGCCCTGCTCTGCCACAGGACCACAGGCTCTCCGGCCTACAGGCACTTCGGCCTCAATGCACTACTCCGAGTGATCTAGACTCCTCCTCTAACATGAGTACACAGGCGGAGAGTCTCACTGGGTTACCACCGTGACTCCGCACGGATTAATGTTGAATAACCCCTATTTTCTCTAGTGCCACCGTGACTCCACACGCGTTGTTGTTGGGCACTACCTCTCTGTCCTCGTGTCTCCATGACTCCGCACGGATAATGTTGCAACACGAGTTTCACCCCTAAGAAGCAGATCTGTCAAAGGGGTTCTACGGTGTTAGGGCACCTAAGTCTATTAACTGATTAACATATAACCATATAAACAGGAATATCACATTTCATGCATATTGCACATTCTGAATATTCACTTAAAACACATGTATATCCTTTGTCATCCTTAAACATGATTCAGTATCATTTATCCAGTTTCAATGCTAAACATCTACTTTTAAATCAGCAAATACATTGCAACTATAATACAGGAAATTTCATCATTTTCATTACGCATATCAAGTATTTCAAGTTCCAATGAATCTAACATACTCTATTGTATGTACTACACTGTTTAAAAGTTATACTAACTGATACAGAAGTAATTAAGCATTTAAATTGAGTTAAATAATGATTTCTAAATGAACTACTACTCACCCACTTCGGTGTGTTCGTAACCACCGAAAACATCCACAAACACGCCTGATTCTGCTTTTCTGCAACTTTGCACCCCGTGCAACCGATCTACACGCCGTGCAAACTGGCAGACTTTCTAGCCTATTTTTCTGTAACTTTGCACGCCGTGCAACCTGTGCATAAACAGAAAACTAATTAAAGATGAACTCGATCAAAAACTAAGTCTTGGCTTAAGCTATGGATTCTAGTTCTATCCTCAAAACTGAGCCCCGTGCCAGTCTTACCTTGCTCTATTGTGTGTCAATCGAACTTTGATTCGGACTTGTTCATATCGGTTACAAAAGAACAGTACCCTGCACATATGTACAGGTAGGAGACGACAGCCGTTCTTGGTGCTAGACGCAGCTAGGGCTACGGATCCCTGATCTGGACCTCCAGACGAGTTCGACGACATCACCTTGGAGTGCTAGCCCGCACCCTTGATGCTCCGGGTCGGACCTGCTGCTGCAAGCAGCCGTTTCCCATGAACAGGTTGAAGACGAACGACTTGGTTGGGTGTCGATCGCTGTTGGGGCTGCAACTCGTGCTTGGACCTCAAAGACAACTCAATAGCACTTTTCTTGGGTGCTTTCTCGCGCCCAAGGCGGCCCAAGGTCGTGGCTATGGTTGCTGCTGCCCAAACCAAATGGGGCGCCGCCTGCAGGTTGGAAATAAGGTCGATTGGGTGTGGGATCGAGGCTAGGGCTGCGGGTGGTTTCTTAAACTCCAAGGTCGAAGTCGGGCGGCGGCCTGGTGCTGCTAGCTCGTCCAAAGTGGCCCCTTGGCCGACGCCTTGCAGCTGGCCACGGCTGCTGCTTGGCTGGTCGGCGTCCTGCTGGTTGTAGGTTGGGCTCCTGCTAGGGCGGGTGGCTAGGGCGAGGCTGGGGAGGAGGAAGAAGAGTAGAGGAAGGAGAAGGAGATGGCGCAGCTGCTTCGGAGCTCTGGGCTCAAGAAATCGCCCTAAGGTCGCAGTCTACTGGTTCTGTCGAGTGTCGCTCTACGGTCCCTGTTCTATCGGCCGTGTGTAGAAGATAAAGGAGCAGGGGTAACCGACCCCAAGGGTAGTAAATAAAATAAAAGATCAATTACTAGAAAAATTGCAGCCATGTCCAAAATCCTTAAAACCCTCATAACTTTTGCCTCGAATGTCCGATTCGAGTGATTTCTCTTGCAAACTTTCAAGTACGGAAACCTCTACCTTCTCAAGGCATGAAAGCATACTAATTAGACTGTTTCACTAGATCAAAGCCCTAATTGCAACTGTGATTACTTGATTCAACTTAATGAACTAAATAATCATCATTGATATCATTAATTACCTCAGGTGATTCAAACTCAACTATTGATTCACATATTAACTTATTTTGATTATTCATGATGTTTAACAAAAACTTAGCACTAATTGAGGTGTTTCACGTAATTCGAGGTATTTATAGACTAACCCTGATATGGGTCGTAACAATCTCCCTCCCTTATAAGGATTTCGTCCCGAAATTCCTAAAAGAGAAAAGGAAACTTGTTACGCACACAAAACCCAAAACTTCCCATGTGGCTCCTTCTAGGTTGTAGTTTTTCCACAAAACCTTCTCTAAAGGTATCTCACGATTTTTAGGTTTCTTGATCCTCAGATCCGCTATTTGTATTGATCTCTCAACATAGGACACATCTGATCTAATTCCAGATCAAACCACAAAACATTGTCTTTGTAGAACTGTTATAACAGTATCTCAATTTATGGTAATTACTGAAAAATTATCATACTATACATGCAGACAAACTAAAATTCTTAAATAAACAGAATGCATGTCAATTTGGTACTAAAATAAAATCGTGCAATTTAACTGTTAAACATCATCACATCTCATAATGAAAATTGATATCAAAATACTTGATTCATCGTACACCCTATCCTTAGGGTTTTCATTTGCCTTATTCATTCATCACATGCCAACACCCTACTCTTAGGGTTATCTCATTCACTAGTCACATGGAAACACCCTATTCTTAGGGTTTCCGTTATCTCATCTGTTTGATTACAATTCAAATCACGATACGGTATCATTCTAAAACTGGCAGAGCAGTATATTCAAAATCATTGTAATTACTGAGTAATCTTTATATCATACATGCAGGCAAATTTAAAATTCATAAATATTCCAAACTCAAATCAATTTTGGCACATACATACTGAATTCATGTAATTGAATATCTTATTACACCAATAAGAGTAATTTACTTCAAACATAAGAAACCACTTGTAACATTATCAATTATGTGCAATTTCTCGAAGTACGTGCATATTAACCCCAAATCCTGGTTTATGCATCAAATAACTCAATTAAGAGTTATTTACATATCATATCACAAATAATTAATAGTACTTGAGAATTCTAATAATACCTCAGAGAAATGTGCCAATTCATGTAAATGTTAGGTCATACACATTAACATAACAGGGAGCATGCAACTAGATTTATTTGCATATTTTAATGCTATCTTATTATCTTGAAATCATGCATCTTATGATTTACCAATTCTGTATTGTCCGGGTTTATATTCAAACTGAAACATTATCAGTTGTGTATTTCTAAACTCAACATTCACACTAAGCAAACTTTATAAGACTTAAATGTTCTTCCCAACCTCCACTGAAAAGCAAAACACATGCTCTCAGCATGTCCTCAAGAGTCTGAATGGTTCTCTCAGACTGACCATCCATATGCGGGTAAAAAGGTTGTACTGAATCTTATCTTTGTGCCCGAAGCATGATGCAACTGTTTCTACAATCCTAGATGTGAACTTAGGTTCTCAAAATGACATGATTGAAACTGGATTACCAAGCAACCTAATTATTCCATCCATGTATATCTTAGTCAAGTTTCGAAACATCAAAGGTTGACTTAATATGAAGAAAGTAAGCAGACTAAATTAGTCTATCCACAATCATTCATATCAAATCATAACCTCTAGGTGTCTTGGGCAACCCTATCACAAATCCATTGTGATACGTTCCCATTCCCATTCAGGCATAGAAAAAGATTACAAGGTAGCTATAGATTTCCTAGGGTTCAGCCTTAACCTACTGGTATACACTACTTTTAACCACATACTCAACTACATCCTTCTGCATATCTGACCATCCGTTTCAACTACTTGAGATTCATATACATCTTAGTGTTTCCTGAAAGCATAGCATACATCAACACATGCACTTCCATAAGAATCTTTTCTTTCAACTCACTATCTCGAGGTACACACATCATGTCATGCTAATATAACACCTTATCATCTTAAAAACTTAAACTCTGGTCTCTTTTCCTCCTATCATGTCATGCATGGTCTGGTTTAACTCACTATCACCCTATTGTAGTTCCTTGATCTGATCATAAGAAGTAGGCTTAACTTACATCTGTACAATTAAATCACTCTGTGTTGTCACCCCTAAGTCTAAGTTCAACCTCCACATTTCTACTAACAGGTCTCTATTGAAACCTGCCATAGAGAATGCATTAACTGTTGAACTTGACTTTCTGCTGAAAGCATCATTCACCACATTCTCTTTACAATGGTGGTAATCTATTGTCACATCATAAAGATAGTGACGCCATGTCTTAAAAATATGAACTACATCAACTATCTTCAGATCATATATCAGATAATACTCTGCTTCCTATGCTACTCTCTTATTGTTACATATCAATTTTATGTTTTACTCTTTTCTCTAAGTCATTACATGTTGCTCATGTACCATTCAGATTATCTACCTCAAAACCCTAGATCACTATCAAAGCCAGTTTACTTTACATAGATCAAATCTCAAGGTCTTATTTTACAGAGATACTAGTATTCAAGGTTAAATCACTAGTGATATCCCTTAAAATACTACAACTTTAATAATTCTAGGGTTTTGGTCCATATCAGTATCATAGCATTATTGGGTGTGTGATCGATCATATAGATCAATTTGAGCAGCTTGGGTCAATAGCATATTAACCCATCACTCAACTTTAATTATACTGGCTGAAAATTCAATTTTCACTATAGTTTCTGTAATTCGTTTATTAAATAGCTAACAGAAGCTCCAAAAATTCTGGAAATTTTATATGTTATAACTAATGAAGTTTCAAAACACCAATAAAAATTTGAGATCATTTCTAGTTACCAATAAATAATTAAAAATCAAACAGTGAACTGCTATATTGCAGTCTGCAGCAGATTCGGTCGAGTTGTAAACTCGGCCGACACCCTCACTGTAGAGATCAAAAGTCATCCAAAAATTACGCCAATTTAACAGAGTGTCTAAAATCGTGTTTTTCAAGCACAGTTAAAATTTGAGATCAATTGGATATATCAATAAAAAGATATAATTCAATTACCACACTGCTATATCATTCAGAAAATGTGATCGGTCAAGTTTGAAACTCGGCCAATAAACAAGTCAGAACATTCTTCAAAAATTCTGATATTTTCCAATGTTGTTTACATTTTATATATCCAAATCATATCCAAATTTGAGCTAAATCAGAGTAACACATAAAATACTAAAAAATTCATTTAGTGAGACATTCTATTTATCAAATTCTGTATTCATATGTCATTAAAACCCTATTTGGGCATAGACCCTAATTCTCAAGACAAAAGAACACTTAGACTTCTTATCATAGTTAAAACTTCCTAGTGTATATACATTATCACTATGTTACGGGTCTAAATCATCCAGAGTCTATTTTTTTATTTTACTGTTAATAGGAGTCATTAGATCCCAGTAACGCATCCTGCCAGCCGGACCAGGCCGAACCTGTAGTCCTGAAGCCAAGAGCTACTCGGGATTAGTCAACCCCTATTAATCTTAAACATATGGAAAGAATATCCACTCAGAGCAAACTCATTTAAACATAAATTTGGGTCTACTTTAGTACTAAGAAAACAAACACTTAACAATTCACTTTATGACACAACAATATAAAAGAATCTTGTTTACTTTACAAACTGAAAATTCTAATTTCATACATATAAGAGCATTTTTTTTTGTGATCTTTATATCAAATAAGCAAAATCAAGTAAGAGTTATATCGCATCCTATATGTAATCTCTTATTTCTACATTAATTTCTTATCTCATAACCCTAAGATTTCTAAGGTTTCTCTCTAGCCCATCCTTCCTCTGCATACCTGGCCAGGGCATTCAGAGAACAACAGACAAAGTAGCTTGATACTGGTCAATCTAAGTATTCAGACACCTGGCCAGGGTATCTAAACACTCAGACCTCCCAGAGCTAAAACACATCAGCTATTATTTGCCTCACTTATAACTTTATCTTTTGATCTTAATGATTCTGAACGAATCAACTTAAACTCTTTACTCGGTTCTCGTGACCACATCCTTTTCCTGCCATCTGTAATAGTATAACAGAACACTTCCTGTTAGAAAATTACAGACAGAAGAAAAACTCTTAAACCTTAATCCTATTGGTCTCTTATCGTCCCCTGACCTTGACTTAGAGTAACCATTTACTCAACCTATGCTCTGATACCAAGATGTCATACCCCGATCTCGCATTACCCACAAATCATGAGATTAGGGTGCGACGGAGGGATTATCACATAAACAAATCACTGAAAACTTTTTCTTTTTAAAACCTCGTAATGATATCCGAATTATTGTTATAAACTAAAACATAAATAACTATTGCGGAAGCATTTCAATTAAACTGGCTAGAGAACATAAACAGAGTTTACAACATGTAATATTGTTTAACAGAAAGTAAACATAACAATTAATTTACATCTTTATACACATACCACATACACACTCTCTCTCACCCACACCATGTCCCAAGGACCGAGGGGAAAGGACTAAGAGACCTCTAACTAGACTAAATACAAACCTTCTATAGACTAGGCGTTAGGATGAAACGATCCTTCCGATTCCTGATGCTGATGCTGACCTGAAAATGTTTTGAGTAGAGGTATGAGCCTACTCGCTCAGTGAATAGCCTTTCATTTAGCTATCACTAAACAACTCATCAGTTTTATAGAATTGAAATAAACATAAATACAGGACAAGCAGGGCAGTTCTACTGACATAGCAAATTTGCAGATAATAATCACATTTCTATGCAACAACAGATATTTAAACAAATAAACAGATATACATAGAATTGGCACAAAAGTTCGAATATATTAATTTACTGTGATCCTATATGATTACATATTTATTTTATTATGCCCTAATCATATGCAGTGTACCCTGCATACAAAGATCCGTAGCGAACTACGATCCCACCGTACAAGACTTAGCGACACACCCGGGAAATGCTAAGTCTGACGCCAGCCCTGCTCTGCCACATGACCACAGGCTCTCCGGCCTCAATGCACTACTCCGAGTGCTCTAGACTCCTCCTCTAACCTGAGTACACAGGCGGAGAGTCTCACTGGGTTACCACCGTGACTCCGCACGGATTAATGTTGAATAACCCCTATTTTCTCCAGTGCCACCGTGACTCCGCACGCGTTGTTGTTGGACACTGCCTCTCTGTCCTCGTGTCTCCATGACTCCGCACGGATAATGTTGCAACACGAGTTTCACCCCTAAGAAGCAGATCTGTCAAAGGGGTTCTACGGTGTTAGGGCACCTAAGTCTATTAACTGATTAACATATAACCATATAAACAGGAATATCACATTTCATGCATATTGCACATTCTGAATATTCACTTAAAACACATGCATATCCTTTGTCATCCTTAAACATGATTCAGTATCATTTATCCAGTTTCAATGCTAAACATCTACTTTTAAATCAGCAAATACATTGCAACTATAATACAGGAAATTTCATCATTTTCATTACGCATATCAAGTATTTCAAGTTCCAATGAATCTAACATACTCTATTGTATGTACTACACTGTTTAAAAGTTATACTAACTGATACAGAAGTAATTAAGCATTTAAATTGAGTTAAATAATGATTTCTAAATGAACTACTACTCACCCACTTCGGTGTGTTTGTAACCACCGAAAACATCCACAAACACGCCTGATTCTGCTTTTCTGCAACTTTGCACCCCGTGCAACTGATCTGCACCCCGTGCAACCGATCTGCACGCCGTGCAAACTGGCCGACTTTCTATCCTATTTTTCTGTAACTTTGCACGCCGTGCAAACTGATTTGCACGCCGTACAACTTGTGCATAAACGGAAAACTCATTAAAGATGAACTCGGTCAAAAACTAAGTCTTGGCTTAAGCTACGGATTCTAGTTCTATCCTCAAAACTGAGCCCCGTGCCAGTCTTACCTTGCTCTATTGTGTGTCAATCGAACTTTGATTCGGACTTGTTCAGATCTGTTACAAAAGAACAGTACCCTGCACATACGTACAGGTAGGAGACGACAGCCGTTCTTGGTGCTAGACGCAGCTAGGGCTACGGATCCCTAATCTGGACCTCCAGACGAGTTCGACGGCATCACCTTGGAGTGCTAGCCCGCGCCCTTGATGCTCCGGGTCGGACCTACTGCTGCAAGCAGCCGTTTCCCATGAACAGGTTGAAGACGAACGACTTGGTTGGGTGTCGATCGCTGTTGGGGCTGCAACTCGTGCTTGGACCTCAAAGACAACTCAATAGCACTTTTCTTGGGTGCTTTCTCGCGCCCAAGGCGGCCCAAGGCCGTGGCTATGGTTGCTGCTGCCCAAACCAAATGGGGCGCCGCCTGTAGGTTGGAAATAAGGTCGATTGGGTGTGGTATCGAGGCTAGGGCTGCGGGTGGTTGCTTAAACTCCAAGGCCAAAGTCGGGCGGCGGCCTAGTGCTGCTAGCTCGTCCAAAGTGGCCCCTTGGCCGACGCCTTGCAGCTGGCCACGGCTGCTGCTTGGCTGGTCGGCATCCTGCTGGTTGCAGGTTGGGCTCCTGCTAGGGCGGGTGGCTAGGGCGAGGCTGGGGAGGAGGAAGAAGAGTAGAGGAAGGAGAAGGAGATGGCGCAGCTGCTTCGGAGCTCTGGGCTCAAGAAATCGCCCTAAGGTCGCAGTCTGCTGGTTCTGTCGAGTGCCGCTCTACGGTCCCTATTCTATCGGCCGTGTGTAGAAGATAAAGGAGCAGGGGTAACCGACCCCAAGGGTAGTAAATAAAATAAAAGATCAATTACTAGAAAAATTGCAGCCATGTCCAAAATCCTTAAAACCCTCATAACTTTTGCCTCGAATGTCCGATTCGAGTGATTTCTCTTGCAAACTTTCAAGTACGGAAACCTCTACCTTCTCAAGGCATGAAAACATACTAATTAGACTGTTTCACTAGATCAAAGCCCTAATTGCAACTGTGATTACTTGATTCAACTTAATGAACTAAATAATCATCATTGATATCATTAATTACCTCAGGTGATTCAAACTCAACTATTGATTCACATATTAACTTATTTTGATTATTCATGAAGTTTCACAAAAACTTAGCACTAATTGAGGTGTTTCACGTAATTCGAGGTATTTATAGACTAACCCTGATATGGGTCGTAACAATCTCCCTCCCTTATAAGGATTTCGTCCCGAAATTCCTAAAAGAGAAAAGGAAACTTGTTACGCACACCAAACCCAAAACTTCCCATGTGGCTCCTTCTAGGTTGTAGTTTTTCCACAAAACCTTCTCTAAAGGTATCTCATGATTTGTAGGTTTCTTGATCCTCAGATCCTCTATTTGTATTGATCCCTCAACATAGGACACATCTGATCTAATTCCAGATCAAACCATAAAACATTGTCTTTGTAGAACTGTTATAACAGTATCTCAATTTATGGTAATTACTGAAAAATTATCATACTATACATGCAGACAAACTAAAATTCTTAAATAAACAGAATGCATGTCAATTTGGTACTAAAATAAAATCGTGCAATTTAACTGTTAAACATCATCACATCTCATAATGAAAATTGATATCAAAATACTTGATTCATCGTACACCCTATCCTTAGGGTTTTCATTTGCCTTATTCATTCATCACATGCCAACACCCTACTCTTAGGGTTATCTCATTCACTAGTCACATGGCAACACCCTATTCTTAGGGTTTCCGTTATCTCATCTGTTTGATTACAATTCAAATCACGATACGGTATCATTCTAAAACTGGCAGAGCAGTATATTCAAAATCATTGTAATTACTGAGTAATCTTTATATCATACATGCAGGCAAATTTAAAATTCATAAATATTCCAAACTCAAATCAATTTTGGCACATACATACTGAATTCATGTAATTGAATATCTTATTACACCAATAAGAGTAATTTACTTCACACATAAGAAACCACTTGTAACATTATCAATTATGTGCAATTTCTCGAAGTACGTGCATATTAACCCCAAATCCTGGTTTATGCATCACATAACTCAATTAAGAGTTATTTACATATCATATCACAAATAATTAATAGTACTTGAGAATTCTAATAATACCTCAGAGAAATGTGCCAATTCATGTAAATGTTAGGTCATACACATTAACATAACAGGGAGTATGCAACTAGATTTATTTGCATATTTTAATGCTATCTTATTATCTTGAAATCATGCATCTTATGATTTACCAATTCTGTATTGTCCGGGTTTATATTCAAACCGAAACATTATCAGTTGTGTATTTCTAAACTCAACATTCACACTAAGCAAACTTTATAAGACTTAAATGTTCTTCCCAACCTCCACTGAAAAGCAAAACACATGCTCTCAGCATGTCCTCAAGAGTCTGAATGGTTCTCTCAGACTGACCATCCGTATGCGGGTAAAAAGGTTGTACTGAATCTTATCTTTGTGCTTGAAGCACGATGCAACTGTTTCTACAATCCTAGATGTGAACTTAGGTTCTCAAAATGACATGATTGAAACTGGATTACCAAGCAACCTAATTATTCCATCCATGTATATCTTAGTCAAGTTTCGAAACATCAAAGGTTGACTTAATATGAAGAAAGTAAGCAGACTAAATTAGTCTATCCACAATCATTCATATCAAATCATAACCTCTAGGTGTCTTGGGCAACCCTATCACAAATCCATTGTGATACGTTCCCATTCCCATTCAGGCATAGAAAAAGATTATAAGGTAGCTATAGATTTCCTAGGGTTCAGCCTTAACCTACTGGTATACACTACTTTTAACCACATACTCAGCTACATCCTTCTGCATATCTGACCATCCGTTTCAACTACTTGAGATTCATATACATCTTAGTGTTTCCTGAAAGCATAGCATACATCAACACATGCACTTCCATAAGAATCTTTTCTTTCAACTCACTATCTCGAGGTACACACATCATGTCATGCTAATATAACACCTTATCATCTTAAAAACTTAAACTCTGGTCTCTTTTCCTCCTATCATGTCATGCATGGTCTGGTTTAACTCATTATCACCCTATTGTAGTTCCTTGATCTGATCATAAGAAGTAGGCTTAACTTACATCTGTACAATCAAATCATTCTGTGTTGTCACCCCTAAGTCTAAGTTCAACCTCCACATTTCTACTAACAGGTCTCTATTGAAACCTGCCATAGAGAATGCATTAACTGTTGAACTTGACTTTCTGCTGAAAGCATCATTCAACACATTCTCTTTACCATGGTGGTAATCTATTGTCACATCATAAAGATAGTGACGCCATGTCTTAAAAATATGAACTACATCAACTATCTTCAGATCATATATCGGATAATACTCTGCTTCCTATGCTACTCTCTTATTGTTACATATCAATTTTATGTTTTACTCTTTTCTCTAAGTCATTACATGTTGCTCATGTACCATTCAGATTATCTACCTCAAAACCCTAGATCACTATCAAAGCCAGTTTACTTTACATAGATCAAATCTCAAGGTCTTATTTTACAGAGATACTAGTATTCAAGGTTAAATCACTAGTGATATCCCTTAAACTACTACAACTTTAATCATTCTAGGGTTTTGGTCCATATCAGTATCATAGCATTATTGGGTGTGTGATCGATCATATAGATCAATTTGAGCTGCTTGGGTCAATAGCATATTAACCCATCACTCAACTTTAATTATACTGGTTGAAAATTCAGTTTTCACAATAGTTTCTGTAATTCGTTTATTAAATAGCTAACAGAAGCTCCAAAAATTCTGGAAATTTTATATGTTATACCTAATGAAGTTTCAAACCTCCAGTAAAAATTTGAGATCATTTCTAATTACCAATAAATAATCAAAAATCAAACAGTGCACTGCTATATTGCAGTCTGCAGCAGATTCGGTCGAGTTGTAAACTCGGCCGACACCCTCACTGTAGAGATCAAAAGTCGTCCAAAAATTACGCCAATTTAACAGAGTGTCTAAAATCGTGACTGCTATATCATTCAGAAAATGTGATCGGTCAAGTTTGAAACTCGGCCGATAAACAAGTCAGAACATTCTTCAAAAATTCTGATATTTTCCAATGTTGTTTACATTTTATATATCCAAATCATATCCAAATTTGAGCTAAATCAGAGTAACACATAAAATACTAAAAAATTCATTTAGTGAGACATTCTATTTATCAAATTCTGTATTCATATGTCATTAAAACCCTATTTGGGCATAGACCCTAATTCTCAAGACAAAAGAACACTTAGACTTCTTATCATAGTTAAAACTTCCTAGTGTATATACATTCTCACTATGTTACGGGTCTAAATCATCCAGAGTCTATTTTTTTATTTTACTGTTAATAGGAGTCATTAGATCCCAGTAACGCATCCTGCCAGCCGGACCAGGCCGAACCTGTAGTCCTGAAGCCAAGAGCTACTCGGGATTAGTCAACCCCTATTAATCTTAAACATATGGAAAGAATATCCACTCAGAGCAAACTCATTTAAACATAAATTTGGGTCTACTTTAGTACTAAGAAAACAAACACTTAACAATTCACTTTATGACACAACAATATAAAAGAATCTTGTTTACTTTACAAACTGAAAATTCTAATTTCATACATATAAGAGCATTTTTTTTTTGTGATCTTTATATCAAATAAGAAAAATTAAGTAAGAGTTATATCGCATCCTATAAGTAATCTCTTATTCCTACATTAATTTCTTATCTCATAACCCTAAGATTTCTAGGGTTTCTCTCTAGCCCATCCTTCCTCTGCATACCTGGCCAGGGCATTCAGAGAAGAACAGACAGAGTAGCTTGATACTGGTCAATCTAAGTATTCAGACACCTGGCCAGGGTATCTAAACACTCAGACCTCCTAGAGCTAAAACACATCAGCTATTATTTGCCTCACTTATAACTTTATCTTTTGATCTTAATGATTCTTAACGAATCAACTTAAACTCTTTACTCGGTTCTCGTGACCACATCCTTTTCCTGCCATCTGTAATAGTATAACAGAACACTTCCTGTTAGAAAATTACAGACAGAAGAAAAACTCTTAAACCTTAATCCTATTGGTCTCTTATCGTCCCCTGACCTTGACTTAGAGTAACCATTTACTCAACCTATGCTCTGATACCAAGATGTCATACCCCGATCTCGCATTACCCACAAATCACGAGATTAGGGTGCGACAGAGGGATTATCACATAAACAAATCACTGAAAACTTTTTCTTTTTAAAACCTCATAATGATATCCGGATTATTGTTATAAACTAAAACATAAATAACTTTTGCGGGAGCATTTCAATTAAACTGGCTAGAGAACATAAACAGAGTTTACAACATGTAATATTGTTTAACAGAAAGTAAACATAACAATTAATTTACATCTTTATACACATACCACATACACACTCTCTCTCACCCACACCATGTCCCAAGGACCGAGGGGAAAGGACTAAGAGACCTCTAACTAGACTAACTACAAACCTTCTATAGACTAGGCGTTAGGATGAAACGATCTTTCCGATTCCTGATGCTGATGCTGACCTAAAAATGTTTTGAGTAGAGGTATGAGCCTACTCGCTCAGTGAATAGCCTTTCATTTAGCTATCACTAAACAACTCATCAGTTTTATAGAATTGAAATAAACATAAATACAGTACAAGCAGGGCAGTTCTACTGACATAGCAAATTTGCAGATAATAATCACATTTCTATGCAACAACATATATTTAAACAAATAAACAGATATACATAGAATTGGCACAAAAGTTCGAATATATTAATTTACTGTGATCCTATATGATTACATATTTATTTTATTATGCCCTAATCATATGCAGTGTACCCTGCATACAAAGATCCGTAGCGAACTACGATCCCACCGTACAAGACTTAGCGACACACCCGAGAAATGCTAAGTCTGACGCCAACCCTGCTCTGCCACAGGACCACAGGCTCTCCGGCCTACAGGCTCTCCGGCCTCAATGCACTACTCCGAGTGCTCTAGACTCCTCCTCTAACCTGAGTACACAGGCGGAGAGTCTCACTGGGTTACCACCGTGACTCCGCACGGATTAATGTTGAATAACCCCTATTTTCTCTAGTGCCACCGTGACTCCGCACGCGTTGTTGTTGGACACTGCCTCTCTGTCCTCGTGTCTCCATGACTCCGCACGGATAATGTTGCAACACGAGTTTCACCCCTAAGAAGCAGATCTGTCAAAGGGGTTCTACGGTGTTAGGGCACCTAAGTCTATTAACTGATTAACATATAACCATATAAACAGGAATATCACATTTCATACATATTGCACATTCTGAATATTCACTTAAAACACATGTATATCCTTTGTCATCCTTAAACATGATTCAGTATCATTTATCCAGTTTCAATGCTAAACATCTACTTTTAAATCAGCAAATACATTGCAACTATAATACAGGAAATTTCATCATTTTCATTACGCATATCAAATATTTCAAGTTCCAATGAATCTAACATACTCTATTGTATGTACTACACTGTTTAAAAGTTATACTAACTGATACAGAAGTAATTAAGCATTTAAATTGAGTTAAATAATGATTTCTAAATGAACTACTACTCACCCACTTCGGTGTGTTCGTAACCACCGAAAACATCCACAAACACGCCTAATTCTGCTTTTCTGCAACTTTGCACCCCGTGCAACTGATCTGCACCCCGTGCAACCGATCTGCACGCCGTGCAAACTGGCCGACTTTCTATCCTATTTTTCTGTAACTTTGCACGCCGTGCAAACTGATTTGCACGCCGTGCAACCTGTGCATAAACGGAAAAATCATTAAAGATGAACTCGATCAAAAACTAAGTCTTGGCTTAAACTACAGATTCTAGTTCTATCCTCAAAACTGAGCCCCATGCCAGTCTTACCTTGCTCTATTGTGTGTCAATCGAACTTTGATTCGGACTTGTTCAGATCTGTTACAAAAGAACAGCACCCTGCACATACGTACAGGTAGGAGACGACAGCCGTTCTTGGTGCTAGACGTAGCTAGGGCTACGGATCCCTGATCTGGACCTCTAGACGAGTTCGACGGCATCACCTTGGAGTGCTAGCCCGTGCCCTTGATGCTCCGGGTCGGACCTGCTGCTGCAAGCAGCCGTTTCCCATGAACAGGTTGAAGACAAACGGCTTGGTTGGGTGTCGATTGTTGTTGGGGCTGCAACTCGTGCTTGGACCTCAAAGACAACTCAATAGCACTTTTCTTGGGTGCTTTCTCGCGCCCAAGGCGGCCCAAGGCCGTGGCTATGGTTGCTGCTGCCCAAACCAAATGGGGCGCCGCCTGCAGGTTGGAAATAAGGTCGATTGGGTGTGGGATCGAGGCTAGGGCTGCGGGTGGTTGCTTAAACTCCAAGGCCGAAGTCGGGCGGTGGCCTGGTGCTGCTAGCTCGTCCAAAGTGGCCCCTTGGCCGACGCCTTGCAGCTGGCCACGGCTGCTGCTTGGCTGGTCGGCGTCCTGCTGGTTGCAGGTTGGGCTCCTGCTAGGGCGGGTGGCTAGGGCGAGGCTGGGGAGGAGGAAGAAGAGTAGAGGAAGGAGAAGGAGATGGCGCAGCTGCTTCGGAGCTCTGGGCTCAAGAAATCGCCCTAAGGTCGCAGTCTGCTGGTTCTGTCGAGTGCCGCTCTACGGTCCCTGTTCTATCGGCCGTGTATAGAAGATAAAGGAGCAGGGGTAACCGACCCCAAGGGTAGTAAATAAAATAAAAGATCAATTACTAGAAAAATTGCAGCCATGTCCAAAATCCTTAAAACCCTCATAACTTTTGCCTCGAATGTCCGATTCGAGTGATTTCTCTTGCAAACTTTCAAGTACAGAAACCTCTACCTTCTCAAGGCATGAAAGCATACTAATTAGACTGTTTCACTAGATCAAAGCCCTAATTGCAACTGTGATTACTTGATTCAACTTAATGAACTAAATAATCATCATTGATATCATTAATTACCTCAGGTGATTCAAACTCAACTATTGATTCACATATTAACTTATTTTGATTATTCATGATGTTTAACAAAAACTTAGCACTAATTGAGGTGTTTCACGTAATTCGAGGTATTTATAGACTAACCCTGATATGGGTCGTAACAAATTGTGTTCCTGGTTACTAGTTGTCTTGGGAGTCAAGTTTCACATTATTCACATAATAATAGTTAATTTAATTTATTAAGAAAGAAAAGATCTAAGTTTTCTCCAAAATATCAAATAAAATAATAAATGACTCCAAAAGAGGACAATAATCTTAGATTTATAATTTACATAATAAATATAGCCTTTTGGTGAATCTTCATCTAATTTGGAGAAAGTGTACTTAAAAGGTGAAATCAGGAGAGAGAAAGTGTGTAGAACCTTCAAAATATTAAATAAATGCTCAAACAACTCCAACATGTAAAATTGGTGGCAAATTCGTATCCAACACATTAAATATAACTTGTATGTGAAGTTTCATAAAATTTGGAGAATCTTAAAGTCATTAATGCATGAGGAAAGAGAAAATAGGATTTGATTTATTTAAGATAGTACAGATGATCAAAAGGAAAATCTAATTGCATAATCAAAATCTACATGCCTTAGTTGGCCTCTGTGCAAAATTTTATTGAATTTGGATAATGTTTGAATCCTTAAATGAAGAAAGAGAAAAAGGAATGTAATGCAATATCACTTTATTAAATTATATTGATTTTGTCATGCCTTAATTTCCTAATATGATTATGCGTGCGATCTAGACCTTCAATTTTTCCATCCAGCGGTCATGGCTTCATCTCCTACCTTGAGTAGGAGAGCAACCCACCATGTACAGTAACATCAGGATTTCCTTTCCGTCTAGCATCCTCGTTTCTCAATCATTTTTCATGATTTTTCTTTCGTTGGATTCCTTTCTCAATTACAAACTGTATGATCCCTTGATCGACCCATTAAGCCCTATAAATAAGAAACCCCCAAATCCGCGATCTCTGCCATTTTTCGCAAATACCTGTACCCTGCTCCTTCCCACGCGACTACCCAGAAACGGTCCTTGACCCTCCTCTTCTTCTCCTCTAGTCCCAATTGAGTCGTAACTAGCCCAGGGCATTAGGGCCTAATCAGTTTCCTTTCCTAAGACCTCAAGGTTGTGAAGGTTCTCTTCGTCACTTTCGGCTGAATTGGCTTCTCAGTGAGCTTCTTGGATCCCTCCTCCTTCTACCCATATGCTCAGTTGGTTGTGTAGTTGTGTATACCTCTTTGTCGACAAGGACGCTGCTAGCTTTAGTTTTGTCAACTTTGGCGAGGTTCTCTATTTGCTCTCTTCCCGTGTTTGATCATGCTTTAGCTTTAGTAGCATTGACTGAGCAAGTTCTTCCTCTTCTTTGCCTCGTTTCACTGTCGGTGCTCTTGGTTTATCTCCCGTTTCTTATATGCTTTCAAGCTATGGCGGATTTTGGGTTTTGCCTTCTCCGGCCGACGTTTGATCCTTGGCAAGGGTCGTTGGGTTCGCCTTGGTCCAGGAACTCAACAACACTGCTACCTTCTCGAGTTGGTCTTCAGAATTCAGATTTTGATTGGAGGCTTTGTGCTCGAGTTCGTCTGCTTCAGATTGTTCAACAAAGAACAATGCCGAATGTGTTCAGTCATATCTACCCCCTGATTTATCTTGGTTTTTGTTTTTCACTATAGGGCATTTTGGTAATTTTAGCCCTCCTGTTTCTTTGCTCAAGCGCCTGGTTGCCACTGACCTGGATCAGTGGCCAGTTGAGTTGGCCAGTTTTGATTGGGCCAACTCAAGCATGTGCCCTCTCTCCCTCTCTCTCATCTCTTTTGCAAGCGATTTTCTGATTTGTAATTTTCTCATTGGTCGGAATTGTAAAATAAATAACTAATTATCTACTGATTAGAAAAATATGGAAAAGTAGTCATTGGATTCAGAAACATAATAGCTATTTTGTGGTGTTGGTTTTATCGCCTAAATCCAATGATTAAGTGTAAGTAGTTTTAATGGATTAATCTAAATAAGTGATAATATGCAAAATTCATAACTAAATATATATAAGCCAAAAATATATAATAAAATATGTTTTGGGTATCAAATAATATAAACTAAAATATGGCATGGTTTTGATAACCTAATTCACTAATAATAAAAAACCAATTTTTAGGGTTTGTGAAATAAATGTAAATCTAATCCTAATTTCACATACATGATAATAGGTGCTTTGGAGACATAGATTTGGATGTACGAGCAGATGGAAAAATGAGAAGAATCGAGAGACGACCAGACGAAAGCACTTACAGAAAGCCGTGAAAATTGCAAAATAAACATACAATGTTATATGGCATATAGAAGGACTCGTTCGTAATTAAAAAAAATGAGTGTGAAAAATTGTAGAACAAATCCAAAACGGGTCGTTATATATAGTATAGATGTAGAAAAGCCAACGAGGCCCATGCATGGCAAGTGATCAACTAATCGGCTTTTTCTGTCCCCGCAAACTTCTCGAAACTAATCCTTCTTCCGCGCTCTCTTTTAGCACCAAATCTCGGCCAATTGACTCTCTACCGCAACTTTCTTACCATAGCACCAAGCAACACGGCACCCCACAACCACCAATCATCAACGTGTTGTTTTCGTTGTTCAACTGAGCTTCTTCCAGGTTCCCTCCACTACTGTTTGGCTACCATAATCCTACGACGCCTTCCTCCTCAAGGTAGGCAAGTAGAGAGTACAGCGGAAAGGACCAGCCTCAAAACCTGTCGGACCCGCTCTTCGGGCGCCGCCCGCCATCCCCACGCCCGACACTCTCCATATTCCCTTTGTCTTCCCCATCCCCCTCCCTTCCCCGCTCTGACTGCAGGGTGAACTCCGAGGCCTTCCTCCCAATCGGCGATGACTTTCTACTCGACTCGGCCACCGACTTCGGCCTCGCCAACTCGATGTCTCTTGCCTCTCCTCTAACGCCCCACAACTACCGCAACTGCCATGGCAACAGCGTCTGTGCAGGTTTCCACTCTCTCCTCGGATCTTGGAGCAGGAGTAAAGGAAAAGCTGTCAAGGGGCGCGCATCTCAGGAGCCTATCCGTAGAGCCCGCATTCTTCCAGTACATGGAGGTGCAGGTGGTGGGAGTAGTACCGGCGGCTGCCGTTGTCCTCAGGTGCTGGGTCGGACTGTCGGAGGACCAAGTGGTTAAAACCGAGCATCACCACCGTTAATCGATGCACGCTACCGAGAATTTTAGTGCGCGAGGCCGTTGCTGCCTGCGTGGACCGTTAGCCTGGATATAGAATATTACCGCTGGAGATGTAAAAGGTGTTACGCCAAACATTTTTCTTTTTGCAATTTTTGTTTTTGATCAACTTCAATTTGTTAGTAAATTAACTAGGAAACAATAAAGGGCTGTTTGGATAGTCACATCTGAAATTCTGGTAGTCATTTACAGAAATGGTGCTGGATTAGTCGTCACGAGGCTGCTGGGCGGCAGAAGTGATTCACTTACAACAAGCTGGTATAATTAAAAACGATGCGGTGCCAGAACCAGAAGTGGCAGTTTTCAGTTCCGCCAAAATTATTTGGACTTTTGAATCCACCGCTCTGGTATAGTAAGTGGCAGAGTAAATACAGAATAATGTGTTGGTTATTAATTTAAGATATTCATTTGTATAAGAATGTCCGTATTTCTAATGATTCCAGCCAAACAGCACCTAAATTTGAATCAACTTTAATCAGGTTATGTACTATTGATTCCTGTAGATATAATCATGTTCGAGAAAATACAAAATTAAACAATAGTTATTAAACTGTATTTACCTTTACGTGTACATAATGACGTATAGTCTGTTACATTCTAGAAACACTTTCCAGAAAATGATCATGGACGGACCAGATTGAAATCTAACAGTGAACAACTCACAACTTTTGAGAAAGTACAGTAGCAACCTTCAAAATCAAAAGATACAATTAGTTTATTCGTCTCAACTGCTCTAACTTTAATAGGGGTCATTCGATTGATGAGTCTTGTACGTTGGTACGTACTAACCTCATTCCAGGAAAAAAAAACATAAAAAGATAATATAATTTTTCTAATATAACTAATATATTCGTCTGAACTGCTCCAAATATGAAAAGCGTCATCTGATTGATGACTCTTCTACATCGCTATGGACTAGTCTCATTCATGCGGAAAAATAGAAAAAATAGCATAATGTTTCAAATGTAGCAAGTTATCATCTTAAAGATACAAATCACATGTAGGAAAAACACTATGATTGGAAAATATGCATTTATATCAACCATATGTGAAACTTTTCCATTTACCTAGTAAAAACTTTCTCATATCTAAACAAACATTTGTACTATTTCTATTAAAATGCTCTAAAAGTAATAACTACGAGATCTAATAAATCTAATTGCCAATTGAAGATAAGGGTATATTTTCTAATATTACACTGACATGTGAGAGTGATTAGTATTAACCAACCATATTTTTCGTGTGCAGATTGAAACAATGACATGTCATGTAAAAAACATTTTAGAGCTTTTATTTCTAGAAAAAATATGATTTTATTTTCTTATGATCTATACTTCGATTGTACCCAAGAAGATTAATGTTTTGTGCTTAACTAATGTGTCAATGACCCACCATACAAATCACACAGCATTTCATCCTCCCAAAAACTATTGAAACCACAATATCTCGTCAGGCATCAGATAATGACATATAGTGCCTTTCAAAGTGTACGATTCAAAAGACAACTTTAGTTTGTGGTGTGGAATTTCATGTTGCATTATTTCCCCTTTAAATCGTGTAAGTCACAAGTTCCATATCCCAACTAGTACTAAAATTCAAGTAAAGTAGCCACTCCAATCATTTTTTTGATAGGAAATGACGGAATATTCCATCTCATGTGTAATCGCATAAGCTCCACGTGGTCTAATTGAATTACTATTGAGATGTTCGCAACAAAATGTTTCATCCTCACGTGATGCTTGAAGATCATCCAAAAGGCAACCCAATTTGCTTCCCTCTAATAGAACCCAGGGGAATATCTATGATATTTTAACTTATTTTTCTTTCAGGATTATATTTGAGATACCACGATCTAATAAATGAAATCTAAATTAGTGCAACAATTACAAATAAATAATAACATGTTTCACCAATTGCAAAGAAAGACTCACATGTTTAAAACATATGATCATGTAATCCTTTACATCAAATCACATCTAATATACAAATCAACAAAATTTCACTTACAAAAGCCATCATTATGCGGGACAATCATGTACTCCACTTTCAATGTTTATCACACATGTACATAAAATTAATGACTTCCACTATTTCCAATAATTATTGTGATCAAACTCACCTTTCACTATCAAGTGTATCTATTTCTCAAAAATGTATTCGAATAGTGATATTTGTAGAAGAACATATAAACTGTTTTCTCAAATGCATGAATCAAGTCCATTGTCCTATATAGCAATGAAAGTCATACTACACATATAAGTAATTTTATACATGCACTTAAGAATTGTATTTCATGTTTACTAATTGAATATCTATATATAGTCAATTCAAGTTCTAAAAATAATTCAACAAGCGACCATATATGTATGTACAATCACATAAAAGTGTGAGTTGACATGCCTCACATCACTTATAGTAATTCATTTATCCATTTTGATAAGGTAAATCCAAAAAAAAAAATTGTGCATATAAAAAACATACTGCTTCAGCCTTTAGTTTATACGTTATATTATTTCATGATTGAAAAAATAATGCATATGTTTTTAACTCCCAAATCATACATCGTATCATTTCCCTAATGACTCATGTAACATCTCGTTATTAAATGCCTAATCCTAGCATCTAATAAATTTTGTGCACGTGTTTAGAACATGACTGCAAATTCTGAATAGCTAGGACTTCTTTTAGAAAAGTCTTGTTGATATCTTCTACAAGCCTATTGGTTCTGGATCTTTGTAGATAGATTGCTTAAATATCTGATTCTCCTAAATTTCCTTTTCTTCACGGCAATAAAATTTCTTGACCATAAGTATTGTCTAAGATTTATGATCTCTACTTGCTCTAATTTGCATAATCTTTATAATTGTAATGTAATTTTTAAGTTCTTTTAACTATTCCTCCTAGTTTTGAATTAGTGTTTGGGTGGGTTGTCATACTTGATCAGTTGATGCTTGAACTAGAATGTCATAGTTGATAGTTAATGCTCGAATGCACGATTTTGATTCAAGCGTAGACGTCAATATTTACTTTCCTTATCCAGTGACACGACATTTGCAAGGAAAAAAAGGACGTTTTTCAGCCAAAAACTTACTTTCAAAAGGGATAGGACGTTGTTATAGTTAATTCTCGAACTTGATTATCATACTAGATTATGGGTTGCATTTATCTTAACTTCTATGCCATTTCTTACTATTCATGTATGACTTTATCAACAGGTTGATACGATGATGCTAGAGAACTCTGGATGTGGACATTCTCGAGTTCCCCTATACCGGCCAATAGCTGCGGTTCGGCTGACCCCGCCCCGCCTTCTCCTTCTTTAGTTTCACACGCACCCGTACGTACGCCGTGGGCTGAGGGCGACCAGCCACAGTTACCGACTGCACCCAACTCCATCCACCGCGGTCTGAAACCACCCACCCTGGGCCGACGGGTGTCCGCCCCCTCTTCATGGCTCTGGCCTGGCGCAATGCGACTCCCTCACACCTGCGTGACACCGCTTGTGACAGCGAGTGGAGGTCAACCCCTAATGCAGGACACCTCATCCTTGATCCCACCATGACAGCCACCTGCAAGTGGCACCGAGGTCCCGACAGCCTACTGCAAGCCTCCATTAGGACTTCATCAAGCCACGACGTAAAAGAGTGTTGTTGGTCATTGGAGGCAGCCACACCTTGCTTACTGGTTGCGGTGATGCTCTTGGAGGTCGGAGAGGAGTGTGCCAAAGCGTAGTCGTTTGCTCTTCCACGTATACAGATCAACAAGGGGAGCACTGAGGCATGGATCTTCTCGAACCAGGGAAGAGAGGAACCATGTTCCTTGTCAAAGCTGGGATCTCAAGACTTCTTCTTATACAGGCCCCATGCACCTTACTAGGGTTAGGAGAGAGATGGTGGAGAGAGAGAGATAAGCGAGGGAGAAAGAAGACCAGTTGGCTTGTGCGTGGTTTCTTGATGTGGACATGTGTTTATATATACATACCCCTCTCATAACTTTATTTCCCTCCTTCCCTCTCGTCTTGGTTCTTTGATTTCTCTACCTTTTCTAAAACCATAAACACTTGCCAATTCTTTTGTCTCTTGGTTAGTTATACGTATATACATATAAATGACTTGTTAAAGATATTTTCTTTATTTTCTTACCATAAATCTTTCTCTTTACCTCATGTTTATGAAGAGAACACATCATTGCAAGGAGGAAATCATTTAGGGCACGTTTGTTATGTAGGATGTCACATGATTTTAAAGAATACTGATTTCATCGATCCCAGGATACGCTGATTGCTGGTTTCCGACAATCCAACAATATATCATTTTTGTGTTGGATGCCTTCTCCGCGTTGTGGGGACCAGCGGCCGTGGTGCCGTTGTCGAATCCATGGCTATTCACTAGCTAGCGTATAACAACGGGTAAATGAGGGCCGCGGACAATGGCTCTTGTGCTGTATCTCGACATCCTGCCGGTCTGAGATGGTGAAACAAATCCAGCAGGCACTGTATGCAAGAAAAGTACAGGATTCCTTTCATTTTCCATTTCCCCTAAAACAAACATAAAATTTTCGTTGTTGGAGATCCGAATGCAATCCATTACGGCAATATACAGGAAAGAAAACGTGCCCTTAATAGGTTTCCCTCGAGAAAACACACACACACACAAAGATATATATATATATATATATATATATATATATATATATATATATATATATATATATATATATATATATATATATATATATTCACCACTCATTCTTCTAGTATTTTCTTAAACATTCCCAACATCACATAATTAATACACAAAAGCCATAGAGGAAAGCGTATCGATTGATGGCACTTTAATGGCTAATTTGGTCATAAATTTTAGATTATTCTTTTACCTATCTCTTTGATATATTCATCCAAATTAATTATCCTTATTTCAAGTAAACTACCCAAAATTTTGACAAAACTATATTCAATGTGTGAAATTTAATGGGATATATTTCCCATACTAAACTCGTTCCTTTTAAACGTTATATAAAATAATACCATTGTCCCATGGTATATCTTTTTCCTCCAAATTTCTAGAATTATCTTTCTTTCCTTATTATTTTCAAGTATACCAAAAGTTAGATCAAAATAATACTAATTAATGTCTCAAAACATGTATTGCTAAATTGGCCAAATAATTACTCTTTTAATTATCTATAACATCACACATCTTATTTTCTTTTAAAATTTGCTTTTCTTCCCATATTTCTATTATTCAACAATTCATAAAGACACTGTTATTTATTTATGCACAAAATCTCTTGTTTCTTTGTCTTGTGACCCAAGGAAATATTTACAAAGAAAATAGTCTCATGGGACTTTATATGGGCCATGGTTTGCACCCATGCCACAAAGATGATTTTATCATTTCATTAATAATAAATCAGGAATTTGTTTATCAAACGAAGTCTTATAAATTTCAAATTTACTAAAATTTGAGGATAAAACATTCATCCCTCCTTAAAAGGATTTTTTTCTGGGTAATTCATACCCAGTAAGGTTAAGGTAAATGATCACTCAACTTAATTCCAAACCTGAGGGTTAGCAACTCTACTTAGATATCTTTCACATCTTTTATTGATATGACAACTCCTCACATTCTAATAAGATCGGTACACCAATTCAATTCAAGGTATATACATATTTGATATTTCATGATATAATCTATTGGTAATAAACATTCATTATGATTTTCATTTTCAATTGGTGACTACCTTTTCACCTAGGTTCCCAACCTATGATTCATTTATTAGAACCGAAGGGTGAGGTAACACCTCAACCCTAGATCATGTCATTAAGATCAACTTAAGGTATTCATTTTCATATGTCAATTCGAAGCATAACACTACAAAAAAAATGGTCTTTAACTATATAAAAAAATTGTAGCGAAAACCCCATATTTTGTAGTTAAAGGATTTAACTACATATTTCTTTACATATATAAATTGTAGTATATGCTCGTATAGCTAAAGCCTTTAACTATATTTTAAAAATATGTAGTTAGATAATCCACTCGCTACAAATTCATATGTAATCAGAAGCGTAGCTAGGTATTGTCCTTACATGTTTAAATGTAAGTGTAATTATAGCCAAATGTATGACTACGATTGCATTTGCAGTCAGTATGCAGCAAAAACATGAAGTTAATACATTTTATATGTATTTAATGTGTAGGGAAAGGCAGTAGTTACTACATACATATATGTGTAGTTGATTATGCATCTAGCTACATATTTAGTGCCATTTAGTACACATACGTATATGCTTAGTTCGACTATTCATATATATATATATATATATATATATATATATATATATATATATATATATATATATATATATATATATATATATATATATATATGTGTGTGTGTGTGTGTGTGTGTGTGTGTGTGTATAGTGTAATTTGTTAGTACACAAGCCTTTTAATAACAAAATTGTAGTAGTTAGAGCAAGTTATGCTCATTATGCCAATAATCTTTCTTTCATTTATAATGAAGCGTCGAATGTACATGGGGAAGACGTATACCTTGCCCCTATTACACAATGTGTACAAAGAAAAGGATATACATATATCGATGATTCAGTGGTCTACTAATGTCTTTGTGAAAGAGTTGTCTTTCTCAGCCAATTTAGCATCCTTATTGTCTTCTTTGTCCGATGAGTTGGTGATAGCTTGGGCTCTTGTTGTTGTTGAGCCATCATGAAGAAGGGCATGTGTTGGATTAAAAATTATAAACAAGACAATCTTGACTTGGTTGATCAGGGTTTCCCTCTTGCGAAGATTTTCTTTCTCTTAGCTTAGAATCAATTATTTCAGCTTCTCATCATAGTTGAGTAGGGTTAGTAGCAGATTACAAAGTCATTTCTTATACACATGCGCAAACCAAGCTCTCAACTCCTCATCTTTATAAGCTATTGTTTCTTGTGCTACTCTTTGCTGAGATACAAATTAATATCAAGTTAGATTCTAAGAAACTATTAATATACAAAAATAGGAGTATCAAACTAGTAATTTAGGAGTATCAAACTATTAATGTATCAAACTGCATTGGACTCTATAAATTGATAATTGGGCAAGTCGTACAGGTTGAAGTGGAACCAGGAAACCAACCTTTTAAGCACACTTCAAAGCTGAATGCAGAAAGGCCAACATACAGATCTCCAACAGAAATAAGAACAAAAAGTATGCATAATACTAATGTATTACTCTTTCCAAAGAAGACCTGATAAAAGGAAGAAGCTCACCCTCAAATCAGTAAATGCAATTTGAGGTATTTTGGAACAGGGCATGATTTTGGTTGGTATTAGGTTCATAAAAAATACTGGAAAACATTTGACACATAAAAAACATTGAGGAAACCGATCTATATGATTCTATATGTAAGAGATATATTTGGTAATTTCTCAAAGATCTACTTAACTGATACAAAAAATGAGTAAAAGAAAAACTGCTCTAGTCCATGGACCAAAAGAAAATTATGGGCATAGGGAAAGTTTCCATGTGATGAGGCTAGGCATGGACTAAGCTAATGTGTGTATCCTCAACCTAGAAAATAGTAGCCAAATAATTATTTACATAGATAATTGTAATTGACAATGATAAGTTAGTTGCCCAACCAGAATATGGGTGTTTTCTTGCTTGCCATTTCTCAAACATAGAGTCTACAACCATTTTAAAACTCAAATCTCTACTCTCCAGCTGAGCAGTGCCAACATAACCTCAGCTTAAACCAAAGTCAAACAGAGTAGGTAAAGCTCACATCAAATGGAATATGCACAAAACCAACGGTTATGAGTATAGTTATACCCATCTATTTGTAAACTTTACAAATAAATGAACATAAAGCACACAAGCAAAGGAAAATCCTACACACCTTCTTGATGGTTATCATTTGCTTCTATAGCATATCCAAACTTAAACATTAGCCTCTACAAGTGTAGTAGCAACATCTTTGACGGCATCATATCTTCTATGGAATTACAGGACACATGCCCATGCCATCATCAGTAGTCCAACTAACGTGTAGGTGGGAGAACATGAATGGTCATGATCTGTATTATTCTAGAATCCTAAAAATAGAATCCAACAGAAGTCAAATTGAAGTAGCAAGTACATGATGTTTGCATTCATCTATATTATATTTATATATTATTGAAGGAAAATAGGGAATTCAAATCAAAAGTAACAATTTATTGGTACATTAACTCAAATTATAAGGGCTCTATATGATTTGATATTTCCAAACTTATTTCTTATCTCATCAATGTGTTTAATTTTTTTATCAGTAGTCATGCCCCTTTACCCTACTTGTTCATTAAGTTAATGACGTTGATCAAGCCCAAGGTTTTAGCAGTCACTAACGAGAAGTAAATTGTAGATCATTCAACCATGAAAGTCAACCAATTCCTAAGTATTCATCTCACCTACATAGCCCCAATCCCTCCTTTGTCATTGTTGAAGATTGCAATGTAGCTTGTCTTGTTTTACTTCAGTACAACATCTGTATTGACCGTGAAGGTGGGTACCTGAATGCAGAACTTACACAGTTCGACTTTCTCCTTAAATCTATGGCCAACAAATTCATGGAATTTCACCATTGTGTAAGGCCTTAAACTATGATGTTTGGCTTTGGCTGCACATTCGTGAACAAAGCTTCATTTCTTTACTTCCAAGAAGCAAGGTAGATAGTGATGAAAGTTGTAACATTGACTTTATCAAGTCGATTCCAGATTCATGACATGGTGTTGTCCATGTTGTCTCTATGCGTTTCCTGAATTAGTGGTGTGAATGGACTTTGTTTCCAAATAAACTTCACACATCAGGATTAAATAGGACATGATTTGGAGCCTGAATTAGTGAGACTTCATAATCAGTTAAATGCCTGGCATTGAAAGGAATAGGACTCATTTGCAGCCACAGAAATGATGAACACGTTTTTCTAGCCCATGATTTCAGACCTTCTGGAATAATAACCATATGCACATATCCCTCGTTGTGCAATGCAAATCCAAGCAGCTAGCAGTTGATAAGCTCCTTTACACCAGCATTGATCAGCAGTCATCTCAAGAGATCCTAGAAACATGTAAGATGCCTACCACATCCTACTGAATTTTCAGATTCTCTAATTCTATCAACTAGGTTTCACACACAACAAACCTTACAAGGATAGCATGTCCCAACCTTAGAACACATTTAACCAGAGAATAATGGTTCCCAGAAACACCATCTACTAGTTTGACGTGCACTGAAATAATGATCTAAAATCTATACAAGAGACAAGTATGGCAATACTTGTTATGAGTGGTACATAAACCATGTTTCAAGAAGGAACAAATTTCTTATTGACTTGGTATACTTCAGTAATTAGTGCTCAATGTAGATATGGTATGAATATGTAAAGGAAATAATATGTTACTCATTTTGGAATTGATAGGAACAATTCGACTGGAGGACTCCCAAGTTGAGAATGTGCAAGAGCATCACAAACTAGAAAAGGTACACAAAATTTAAGAAAGATGTTCACTAGATAACAGGGTCTCTAAAACACAATTGTTACATGTTATAATACACCTAGATAACATGATCTCTAAAATATATAATACATTTACGTGGGCAGATGCCACAATTCAACCATCATTTTGCCCCTAATGCAAGTACCTTGGTGTAGAGAGTTGTATGAAGCAAGAGCGGGCATATGACTATAACCTCAAAATAATCCAAGATAATCTAGGTTTTTAATGCCCTACGAATCATGTTATAAAAAATATTGATTAAAGCCTAGATGAACTAAAAGTCATGAGCCTTATTAACCTGGCTAGGAACTAGAACAAGAAGTTTATATAGGACTATTTACGGGATGAGATAGTTGAAGTTGTAACTCATCTACCACCACTGATAACGTCACATATGAAAGATACCTGGGCACATACACCTCAAGTACATGGTAAGTTCTCAACAGAGTCAAAGAAGCAAGTATGGACTACAAAAGTTATGGAAAAATATAAAGCATTGCATTAGTCAATCCTGATAAAGTTTTGAAGGAAAAAGAGACTTTATAAAGTTTTGAAGGAAAAAGAGACTTTATAAAGTTTTGAAGGAAAAAGAGACATCTAACTGATAACAGTCTTTATCAAAGATGTAATGGAGTTGAGTTGAGTCTTCATGCACTTGGAGACTACAAGGAAGTGCAAACTATTTGGCATACATTAAAAGCTCACATTCAATTGTTGGACTTCTTCAAGTGGTTACTAGCTTCCTATAGATCAGTAATAACCTATGACAAGTTAGAGGAGCACAAGAATTTGTACTTGACGATGTGTTGATTCATCTGGAATAGTTGAAACAAATTCATCTTTGAAGGTAGAATCTTTAGTGGAGAGTTCCATAGCGGAAGTCTCAATACAATGTTATCTCACATTAAATCCAACTGGGAAGATGATACTCCTACAGACAAGGGATCTAAAACAAATTATATGATGAGTTGGACTCCTCTAGGGATCATTCTTCTGAAAATCAACACCGATGTTGATGTACCCCAATACAAGGTGTTGGACATGTTGTCACAGCGATATACAAAAGGTGAGGTCTTGGGTATAATGCTCTTCTTATACACTGCCAATACACAAGCTAGAGACAAGCATCCACGCCATACATTAGATGTATCTACAATAAGTAGGTACGTTGGGGTGAAATAAATGGAAGTAGTGGATTCATGAGCATCCAAAAGTTGTGATCTTTCATCAATTGTTGAATACCTACTCTGACCATAAAGCTGCTAGTTCTTTGCAAAATAAAAACATAAAGCTTCCCAGAAAAAGAAAGATACTAAATAAAATTAGAAACATAGATGAAAAGAAATTATCATAAAGCTTACTTTGTCTCCAACAGTTCCATGTGGTTGATTAATCATCACTCTTGCATCAGGCATGCAATACCTTTTTATCTTTTATCCTAATTGCTAGTATATATACACCCATAGACGTAGCAAGGCCTAGGCAGACAATAGAGATATCTACCTTGAATAGCTTCATAGAATTATATATCCTCATTCCTAACACTTTAGGCATATGAGAATTGAATCATGAATTCAGTTAATAAGAAAAAGAAAACAAGTTTTCCACTTCTTGGAACATATAATAAACAAACACTACACTTATAAGCTTCATAGATTAATGTAAGATGAATACTACCTTTTCACAGTGTCATTCTTTTTACATTTTTATTTCTTCATGCTTTGTAAGGTATTTTATAGTATCTAAACAGGGCCCATTCTATACATTCTATTTATAGGTCTCTAGTGATAATCCATATCCCCTGATAGAAAGTCAATTGGACAAATGAAGACGATTTCTTTCCCATCTAATATGTTATATCATCACATCTTGCATATAATTAGACAAGAGTACTCAATGATATCTAGGTATTACTACAATCAAAGTGAACCATCCAAGCCCTAGGAGTCCCAAGTTCCTTAGAATAGATATCACATACCTGTCAGGAACCTACCACATCCACAGAACCCAAAATGCAAAGAAGAATCATGGACTAGACTAACAACAGGGAAAAAGGGGAAAGAAACCTCCTTATCAAGGGACGTCAAGGTAGAAAGAGCATTTGGTACTCAAAATATTATAATTGGAAACCCATCAGGATAATTTGATACTCAAATTTGTTTCCTTGATCAAAAAGTAACTTAAGGGCCAAGTATCATTTAAAGTGGAACATAATATAAATATTAATGACATTATCAAAAGAAAATAGGAAATATGCCAATAAAGTGAAATAAAATAATTAATGTTCTCAAATCAGAAAAATAACTCCAAATTCGTATTCTAAACATAAAAATAAGCCTTTGGGAAAATTTGCATATAATTTTGTCAATGTTTAATATTTTATTTTAATCTGGAGAGAGAATATTACTTAAAGATCAAAAATATTAAATATATGTTTATAAAAATTACTTAATCTCAAAAACGTGTTCCTAACATTTATTATTACTTGTAAACCATGTTTTATATTTTTATAAGGTTTCTATATGCCTCTAATAAATTAAAAGGTTAAATAAGTGATAAATTTAAATGAATTAAATAAAATTATAAAAGTCTTCAAAAAAATAAAATAATGCTAAATTAGTGTTCTACACGTCAAAATATATCTTTTTATGAATTTTGATTCAATTTCTAAAATATTTTATAAGAAGGTGAATTTAGGAGAGAGAAAGTGTGTAAAATATTAAAATCATTAATTAAAATAATAAACAATATCAACAAATATAAATAATACTAAATTAGTATCCAAAATATTAAATGTGACTTTTGGGTCAAGTTTTATAATTTTTGGATAATTCAAACATCATTAGTAAAGGAGGAAAGAGAAAATAGTAATTAATTTATTTGACATAATAAAAGTTGTCAAAAGTTAAATATAATTTTATGTTCGGATTCCTCACCCCAAAATAAGTAAACCTACCAAATTTGATTTTATTTGAATTTTATTTGAACCTTTAAATAATTATAGAAAGGTTTATGCATTAAATGCACCAAATGACCAAGTTTAGCAAGTTGTATTAAACAATCTCATTTCATCTTCTTCCTTGGTCACGTATAAACAGTAATCCACATTTTGTGATTTTTTAGGATGGCTATTTCTCTTTGGTTTCTCAACGAAACTTCGTGAAATAAGTTGCATTGGATTGCAAATTCAATTCCGCAACCAACTAATACAATATCTCATGATTTAACCGAGTATTTGGGGAACGCCCAAAGTTTGCGCCGCCACCCTCTACCTTCATCTACTTAAACCCTAGTCTAGGGTACCTTGCCTATAAATATTACAACCCCAGTGACCGCTATCGCCTTAGCAACTCGCTCATGTTCTCAATTTGACGTTTGGGGACGTTCTGACCTCCATCTGGCCGCTGAGGATCTGTGGCTTGCGGCACACCTCCTTCCCTCGTTGCTTCATCTCCATCCAATCGTAAGGTACCATCTAGTTCGGCTTCGCATGGGCTTCGGTTCGACTACTTGTGCATAGTTTTTCATCGCCTATAGCATTTTCCCCCAAATCCATCGCAAACAGCTATTGTTGTTCTAGCGCGAGGACGATTGGGCGAGAGGTGGAAGATGACCTCTTAATTTTACCATTTTGCCCCCACTCGTCTCTCCTTTTCTTTTTTTTCGTTCGGGGCAATCGTGCCTTTTTACCCTGTTTTGGTCAACTTTGACCCGACTTTGCAAGTTGTTGGGTCCCCGCGCGCGCAAGATGGCCATTGGGCCAGGTCAGTGGCGTGAGGCCCGCTCCCTTGTTTCTTTGCTTATGCGCTCATGCCTTGCCTACGTGGCAGGCTGTGATTGGTCGAGACAAAATAAATTGTATAAATTGATTCTGATGTCAAAAATTAAAAGTAGATAGTGTTTTGAAATCAAGAAGGTGAGATCTATTTATTAAAAATGTTTTTGAGTTTTGGTTTTGATGTTTGCAAAAACATAATTTTAAGAATGATTTAATTAACTTAAAATCACTAAAATTAACCCTAAAGTCCATGTTTTCAAAACATACAATATTATAAGTTATCTTGATCAGAAAATCCTAACTAAGATGATGGTGAGGTTTTTGGAGTCTGATTCGATGGTTTGCGCAAAAACTTAGTAAAATTAGGGTTTCAATCTTTAATGAATACATACAACTCTAGTTTATAAATCTAATGATGAATTAGGGAAAGTGGGTTCTATATTCGTGTGAAGTGTTGGAAAGAGGGATTCTAGAACACCTGAGGCTAAGGTATGTTGTATCCGCTATTCGTCCTTATTCAGCAATTCACCTACTTTATCATCTTTTTTACTGTTGCCTATACACATTGCTCTTATCTCTTGTTATCACGGTTCATGTGAACTATCTTGGTTATTGTGATCTTGGATAATATCTTGGCATCTTATCTTGTGATATGGTATATTATGATCTTGTTGATGGTATATGTCCACTGTGATGTGGAGTTTTATTGGTGGTTTCCTTTGTTGTCCATTGTGGCAAATCTTGTTTAATTTTGACTATACTTTTCTACTTGCCACTACATTTACCTGCTATGTGATTCAGTAACCCTAGAGTAGTATAATTGCATTGGTTTTGTCTCATTATCATTTGTGGCAACATTGTAATATTTTGGATGGTGGATGTGTGATTCCCCATGCCAGGGCAGGATGTGTGATTCTTGGTCCATGTTATATATGTGGGTGGTGGATGTGTGATTCCCCATGCCAGGGCAAGATGTGTGATTCTTGGACCATGTACCATCACGTTCAAGATGTGTGATTCTTGACCTCCTTTTACTTTTATAATATTCTAGTGTTATGCTTATCTCACATTTATGCAGGATATTGGTCATGATATGTGCATGTGGCACTTCTTTATTGTTTTACGTATGGAAAGTATCCCTTTGGTTATGAATCTTATCTTTTATGCCCGTGTGGGTAGTCCTATTCTTTTGCATGGGAAGCATTCATACTTGATGTCCTTAATGACATATGTTGCTCAAGCGTTTCTTTAGAATACACATACCAGCTTTTGTTGATATATTTCTCTTTTCTTCTTCTTTTGTTGGGGTATGCTTCCAACCCCAGGTTAGGTCGAGGAGAGTGAACTTCAACAACAACCTTATAGCTGATCTTCGGGAGGCTTGAAGAGGTGGTTAGATGACCCTCGGCTTAGTCCTTGGCTTTATGTTTAGTTTTCCTTTAGATTACCTTATGTGGTGATGTGTTGTAATAAGCTTTGAAAATTGTTAGATAAAACTTCTTCTTTTTTTCTGCTTCTACTCATTGTGTAATGATACATATATGTTGAATGAATTGATCTCCATCCCTTTGGTGAGAAATTTTACGTGGTGTTTGTCTTTAAGGGATGTGGTCTTTTCTTTCTAGTAGAGGAGTGGTTTCACTTCTTTACAGCATGGTATCAGAGCCACTAGCAGTCGGTTATCTAACTATTTCAAACTTGTCTCCCTTAGGATGTTTACCTTTATCTTAGGTTGCTTATATCTCGTGTCCTTGCCTTGTGCAGACAAAACCCTAATGGATGGAGATAACTCAACAGCTGACAACCAGTATGGTTATGAGACGCCTCAAAATGCTAGGTTTGGTGAGAGAACCTCTGATATTGTTGGTTTGGGTGGAGCTATGACTCCAGAGTAGGATTTGGCCATGTTTTGACAACTCTTTGCGTCTTCCATGGTGGGGAAGATGAAAGACTTGTCTGTACCTGTGAAGCCTAAGGAGTTCTCAATCATGGAGTTCATGAAGATGCAACCACCTTCCTTCAAGGGTGAGGGTGAGATAGAGATGGTTGACAAAGTAGATGATTGGGTGTTAGCCATGGAGAGGACTTTTGATGGTATGGCATGCCCTCCACATCAAAAGGTTAGGTTTGCTTCCTATGTCTTGGATGGACCAGCTAGAGTTTGGTGGAATGGAATTGCTAAGACTAGAGATATCTCCACAATTACCTGGATAGAGTTTTTGGCTCTCTTTCGAGGAAAATACATCTGCACTGCTGCCCTAAAGAAGAAAGAAGCAGAGTTCTACAGTTTGAAACAAGGTCCTTTGTCCATTTCTTCCTACGTGCAAAGGTTTCTGCTGTTGGAGCGTTATGCAGTTTGTTTGGGTGAAGAACGTAGGGCTGACCTTTTCCTCCAAGAGCTCAACTACAATGTGGGTCGTGCTCTAATCCCACAATTGCCCTTGACCTTTCAGCAGATGGTTGATAAAGCTTTGGCTGTGGAGTCTTACCCAGAGTTTCAACCTAGGTAGTTCGACAAGAAAAGGAAGTCCTCAGGTGATGATCAGAGAAGGGACAAGTGTTCTAAGTGCAATGGTTACCATCCTCCAGGGAAGTGTTCTCAAAACAAACCCCATCTAATGGTATGCCATCATTGCAATGAACCTGGACATGTCAGACCTCAGTGCCCCAAGCTTCGTTTTAGACTTGGACACGTTCCTCAGAAAGCACCACTTCAGAATCATGGCAACAATAATGGTAACAATATTAGAGGAAGACCTATGGAAAGAAGAGCTGGAAGAGGTTTTGCTTTGTATGGTGAAGAAGTTAATGATGCTGAGCAAGAGAAAGTTAACTCATAGTTCCTTAGACTAGTCTTTACAAGTTATGTTTCCTTTTGCATGTTGCTTATGTAGTGGATGTAAGAAGTATAGTTGAACTTTTATAACTGAATTTAAGTTTATGAGATGAACTCTTTAAGGAGTGATGAATAAGTTTCCTATAGATGTTTTGATTTTGAGGATGAAATCTCTTTAAGGGGTGGTGTGTTGTAACATACTAGAACTAGAACCCTATCCTAGTAGTTTTACCCTTTTGTCTTAGACAAACAAGAATAAACTAATGCATGTAATTAAGGGAATACAAAATACTTTGTGCTTAATAATAACTCATTTAGATGATAATAAGAAATTAAAGAACTTCGTTGGATAAATACCACCCCATATATTCTTAATATAGGGTTGTATGTACATAAACACCAACTTGGTTTTAATTAATGGGGTTGAAGTATAAATTGTCACTAAGTAATAGAAATCATAAAATATTTCTTCGTAGAACTTTCTAGAACTTCCTAAAATAAGATAAATAGGAGAAAATCCGAATTTTATATAAAGGACAAGATAAATGCAATAATTAAAGGTAATATGGGAATTAATGGGTAAAGAAGATAATTAGAAAGATATTGCACAAAATATTATAATTGGAAACCCATCAGGATAATTTGATACTCAAATTCGTTTCCTTGATAAAAAAGTAACTTAAGGGCCAAGGATCATTTAAAGTGGAACATAATATAAATATTAATGACATTATCAAAAGAAAATAGGAAATATGCTAATAAAGTGAAATAAAATAGTTAATGTTCTCAAATCAGAAAAATAACTCCAAATTCGTATTCTAAACATAAAAATAAGCCTTTGGGCAAATTTGCATATAATTTGGTCAATGTTTAATATTTTATTTAATCTGGAGAGAGAAAATGATTTAAAGATAAAAAATATTAAATATATGTTGGTAAAAATTAATTAATCTCAAAAACGTGTTCCTAACATTTATTATTACTTTTATACCATGTTTTATATTTTTAGAAGGTTTCTAGATGCCTCTAATAAATTAAAAGGTTAAATAAGTGATAAATTTAAATGAATTAAATAAAATTACAAAGTCTTCAAAAAAATAAAATAATGCTAAATTAGTGTTCTACACGTCAAAATATAACTTTGTATGAATTTTGATTCAATTTGGAAAATATTTTATAAGAAGGTGAATTTAGGAGAGAGAAAGTGTGTAAAATATTAAAATCATTAATTAAAATAATAAAAGATATCAACAAATAGAAATAATACTAAATGTGACTTGTGGGTCAAGTTTTATAATTTTTGGATAATCCTAACATCATTAGTAAAGGAGGAAAGAGAAAATGGTAATTAATTTATTTGACACAATAAAAGTTGTCAAAAGGTAAATATAATTTTATATTCAGATTCCTCACCCCAAAATCAGTAAACCTACCAAATCAGATTTTATTTGGACTTTATTTGTACCTTTAAATAATTATAGAAAGGTTTATGCATTAAATGCACTAAATGACCAAAAGTTTAGCAAGTTGTATTAAACAATCTCATTTCATCTTCTTCATTGGTCACGTATGAACAGTAATCCGCGTTTTGTGATTTTTTCGGATGGCTATTTCTCCCTGGTTTCTCAACGAAACTTCACGAAACAAGTTGCATTGGATTGCAAATTCAATTCCGCAACCAACTTATACAATATCTCATGATTTAATCGAGTATTTGGGGAACGCCCAAAGCTTGCGCCGCCACCCTCTACCTTCACCTACCTAAACCCTAGTCTAGGGTACCTTACCTATAAATATTACAACCCCAGCAACCGCCATCGCCTTAGAAACTCACTCAGGTTCTCAATTTGACGTTTCGTGGACGTTCTGACCTCCATCTGGCCGTCGAGGATCCCTGGCTTGCGGCGCACCTCCTTCCCTCGTTGCTTCGTTTCCGTCCAATCGTAAGGTACCATCTAGTTCGGCTTCGCATGGGCTTCAGTTCGACTACTTGTGCATAGTTTTTCATCGCCTATAGCATTTTCCCCCAAATCCATCGCACACAGCTACTGCTGTTCTAGCGCGAGGACGATCGGGCGAGAGGTGGAAGGTGACCTCGTAGTTTTACCGTTTCGCCCCCACTCGTCTCTCCTTTTCTTTTCTTTTTCGTTCGGGGCAATCGTGCCTTTTTACCCTATTTTGGTCAACTTTCACCCTGCTTTGCAAGCTGCTGGGTCCCCGCGCGCGCAAGATGGCCATTGGGCCAGGTCAGCGGCGTGGGGCCCACTCCCTTATTTCTTTGCTTATGCGCTCATGCCTTGCCTACGTAGCAGGCTGTGATTGGTCGAGACAAAATAAATTGTATAAATTGATTCTGATGTCAAAAATTAAAAGTAGATAGTGTTTTGAAATCAGGAAGATGAGATCTATTTACTAAAAATGTTTTTTAGTTTTGGTTTTGATGTTTGCAAAAACGTAATTTTTAGAATGATTTAATTAACTTAAAATCACTAAAATTAACCCTAAAGTCCATGTTTTCAAAACATACAATATTATATGTTCTCTTGATCAGAAAATCCTAACTAAGATGATGGTGAGGTTTTTGGAGTCTGATTCGATGGTTTGCGCAAAAAGTTAGTAAAATTAGGGTTTCAATCTTTAATAAATACATACAACTCTAATTTATAAATCTAATGATGAATTAGGGAAAGTGGGTTCTATATCCGTGTGAAGTGTTGGAAAGAGGGATTCTAGAACACCTGAGGCTAAGGTATGTTGTATCCCCTATTCGTCCATATTGAGAAATTCACCTACTTTATCATCTTTTTGACTGTTGCCTATACACATTGCTCTTATCTCTTGTTATCACGGTTCATGTGAACTATCTTGGTTATTGTGATCTTGGATAATCTCTTGGCATCTTATCTTGTGATATGGTATATTATGATCTTGTTGATGGTATATGTCCACTGTGATGTGGAGTTTTATTGGTGGTTTCCTTTGTTGTCCATTGTGGCAAATCTTGTTTAATGTTGACTATACTTTTCTACTTGCCACTACATTTACCTGCTATGTGATTCAGTAACCCTAGAGTAGTATAATTGCATTGGTTTTGTCTCATTATCATTTGTGGCAACATTGTAATATTTTGGATGGTGGATGTGTGATTCCCCATGCCAGGGCAGGATGTGTGATTCCTGGTCCATGTTATATATATGTGGGGGGTGGATGTGTGATTCCCCATGCCAGGGAAAGATGTGTGATTCTTGGCCCATGTACCATCAGGTTCAAGATGTGTGATTCTTGACCTCCTTTGACTTTTATAAAAATTTTAGTTGTATGCTTATCTCACATTTATGCAGGATATTGGACATGATATGTGCATGTGACACTTCTTTATTGTTTTACATATGGCAAGTATCCCTTTGGTTATGAATCTTATCTTTTATGCCCGTGTGGGTAGTCCTATTCTTTTGCATGGGAAGCATTCATACTTGATGTCCTTAATGACATATATTGCTCAAGCTTTTCTTTAGAATACACATACCAGCTTTTGCTGATATATTTCTCTTTTCTTCTTCTTTTGTTGGGGTTTGCTTCCAACCCTAGGTTAGGTCGAGGAGAGTGAACTTCAACAACAACCTTATAACTGATCTTCGAGAGGCTTGAAGAGGTGGTTAGATGACCCTCGGCTTAGTCCTTGGCTTTATGTTTAGTTTTCCTTTAGATTACCTTATGTGGTGATGTGTTATAACAAGCTTTGAAAATTGTTAGATAAAACTTCTTCTTTTATTTCCGCTGCTACTCATTGTGTAATGATACATACATGTTGAATGAATTGATCTCCATCCCTTTGGTGAAAAATTTTACGTGGTGTTTGTCTTTAAGGGATGTGGTCTTTTCTTTCTAGTAGAGGAGTGGTTTCACTTCTTTACAACATGGTATCAGAGCTACTAGCAGTCGGTTATCTAACTATTTCAAACTCGTCTCCCTTAGGATGTTTACCTTTATCTTAGGTTGCTTATATCTCTTGTCCTTGCCTTGTGCAGACAAAACCCTAATGGCTGGAGATAACTCAACAGCTGACAACCAGTATGGTTATGAGACGCCTCAAAATGCTACTTTTGGTCAGGGAACCTCTGATACTGTTGGTTTGGGTGGAGCTATGACTCCAAAGCAGGAGTTGGCCATGTTTCGACAACTCTTTGCGTCTTCCATGGTGGGGAAGATGAAAGACCCGTCTGTACCTGTGAAGCCTAAGGAGCTCTCAATCATGGAGTTCATGAAGATGCAACCACCTTCCTTCAAGGGTGAGGGTGAGATAGAGATGGTTGACAAAGCAGATGATTGGGTGTTAGCCATGGAGAGGACTTTTGATGGTATGGCATGCCCTCCACATCAAAAGGTTAGGTTTGCTTCCTATGTCTTGGATGGACCAGCTAGAGTTTGGTGGAATGGAATTGCTAAGACTAGAGATATCTCCACCATGACCTGGATAGATTTTTTGGCTCTCTTTCGAGGAAAGTACATCTGCACTGCTGCCCTAAAGAAGAAAGAAGCAGAGTTCTACAGTTTGAAGCAAGGTCCCTTATCCGTTTCTACCTACGTGCAAAGGTTTCTGTTGTTGGAGCGTTATGCAGTTGGTTTGGGTGAAGAACGTAGGGCTGACCTTTTACTCCAAGAGCTCAACTACAATGTGGGTCATGCTCTAATCCCACAATTGCCCCTGACCTTTCAGCAGATGGTTGATAAAGCTTTAGCTGTGGAGTCTTACCCAAGGTTTCAACCTAGGGAGTTCGACAAGAAAAGGAAGTCCTCAGGTGATGATCAGAGAAGGGACAAGTGTTCTAAGTGCAATGGTTACCATCCTCCAGGGAAGTGTTCTCAAGAAAAACCCCGTCCAGTGGTATGCCATCATTGCAATGAACCTGGACACGTCAGACCTCAGTGCCCCAAGCTTCGTTTTGGACCTGGACATGTTCCTCAGCAAACACCTTCTCTGAATCATGGCAATAATAATGGTAACAATATTAGAGGAAGACCTATGGAAAGAATAGGTGGAAGAGTTTTTGCTTTGGATGGTGAAGAAGTTAATGATGCTGAGTAGGAGCAAGTTAACCCATAGTTCCTTAGACTAGTCTTTACAAGTTATGTTTCCTTTTGCATGTTGCTTATGTAGTGGATGTAAGAAGTATAGTTGAACTTTTATAAATGAAGTTAAGTTTATGAGATGAACTCTTTAAGGAGTGATGAATAAGTTTCCTATGGATGTTTTTTATTTTGAGGATGAAATCTTTTTAAGGGGTAGTGTGTCGTAACATACTAGAACTAGAACCATATCCTAGTAGTTTTACCCTTTTGTCTTAGCCAAACAAGAATAAACTAATGCATGTAATTAAGGGAATACAAAATACTTTGTGCTTAATAATAACTCATTTAGATGATAATAAGAAATTAAAGAACTTAGTTGGATAAATACCTCCCCATATATTCTTAATATAGGGTTGTATGTACATAAACACCAACTTGGTTTTAATTAATGGGGTTGAAGTATAAATTGTCACTAAGTAATAGAAATCATAAAATATTTCTTCGTAGAACTTTCTAGCACTTCCTAAAATAAGATAAATAGGAGAAAATCCGAATTTTATATAAAGGACAAGATAAATGCAATAATTAAAGGTAATATGGGAATTAATGGGTAAAGAAGATAATTAGAAAGATATTGCACAAAATATTATAATTGGAAACCCATCAGGATATTTTGATACTCAAATTCGTTTCCTTGATCAAAAAGTAACTTAAGGGCCAAGTATCATTTAAAGTGGAACGTAATATAAATATTAATGACATTATCAAAAGAAAATAGGAAATATGCCAATAAAGTGAAATAAAATACTTAATGTTCTCAAATCAGAAAAATAACTCCAAATTCGTATTCTAAACATAAAAATAAGCCTTTGGGCAAATTTGCATATAATTTGGTCAATGTTTAATATTTTATTTTAATCTGGAGAGAGAAAATGATTTAAAGATCAAAAATATTAAATATATGTTGATAAAAATTAATTAATCTCAAAAACGTGTTCTGAACATTTATTATTACTTGTATACCATGTTTTATATTTTTAGAAGGTTTATAGATGCCTCTAATAAATTAAAAGGTTAAATAAGTGATAAATTTAAATGAATTAAATAAAATTATAAAAGTCTTCAAAAAAATAAATTAATGCTAAATTAGTGTTCTACACGTCAAAATATATCTTTGTATGAATTTTGATTCAATTTGGAAAATATTTTATAAGAAGGTGAATTAATTAAAATAATAAACGATACCAACAAATAGAAATAATACTAAATTAGTATCCAAAATATTAAATGTGACTTGTGGGTCAAGTTTTATAATTTTTGGATAATCCTAACATCATTAGTAAAGGAGGAAAGAGAAAATAGTAATTAATTTATTTGACACAATAAAAGTTGTCAAAAGGTAAATATAATTTTATATTCAGATTCCTCACCCCAAAATCAATAAACCCACCAAATTTGATTTTATTTGGACTTTATTTGCACCTTTAAATAATTATAGAAAGGTTTATGCATTAAATGCACCAAATGACCAAAGTTTAGCAAGTTGTATTAAACAATCTCATTTCATCTTCTTCCTTGGTCACGTATGAACTGTAATCCGTGTTTTGTGATTTTTTTGGATGGCTATTTCTCTCTGGTTTCTCAACGAAACTTCGCGAAACAAGTTGCATTGGATTGCAAATTCAATTCCACAACCAACTAATACAATATCTCATGATTTAATCGAGTATTTAGGGAACGCCCAAAGCTTGCGCCGCCACCCTCTACCTTCACCTACCTAAACCCTAGTCTAGGGTACCTTGCCTATAAATATTACAACCCCAGTGACCGCCATCGCCTTAGCAACTCGCTCATGTTCTCAATTTGATGTTTCGTGGACGTTCTGACCTCCATCTGGCCGCCGAGGATCCCTGGCTTGCGGCGCACCTCCTTCCCTCGTTGCTTCGTCTCCATCCAATCGTAAGGTACCATCTCGTTCGGTTTCGCATGGGCTTCAGTTCGACTATTTGTGCATAGTTTTTCATCGCCTATAGCATTTTCCCCCAAATCCATCGCAAACAGCTACTGATGTTCTAGCACGAGGACGATCGGGCGAGAGGTGGAAGATGACCTCATAGTTTTACCATTTTGCCCCCACTCATCTCTCCTTTTCTTTTCTTTTTTGTTCGGGGCAATCGTGCCTTTTTAATCTATTTTGGTCAGCTTTAACCCGACTTTGCAAGCTGCTGGGTCCCCGCGCGCGCAAGATGGCCATTGGGCCAGGTCAGCGGCGTGGGGCCCACTCCCTTGTTTCTTTGCTTATGCGCTCATGCCTTGCCTACATGGCAGGTTGTGATTGGTCGAGACAAAATAAATTGTATAAATTGATTCTGATGTCAAAAATTAAAAGTAGATAGTGTTTTGAAATCAGGAAGATGAGATCCATTTATTAAAATGTTTTTGAGTTTTGGTATTGATGTTTGCATAAATGTAATTTTTAAAATGATTTAATTAACTTGAAATCACTAAAATTAACCCTAAAGTCCATGTTTTCAAAACATACAATATTATATGTTATCTTGATCAGAAAATCCTAACTAAGATGATGGTGAGGTTTTTGGAGTCTGATTTGATGGTTTGCGCAAAAAGTTAGTAAAATTAGGGTTTCAATCTTTAATGAATACATACAACTCTAATTTATAAATCTAATGATGAATTAGGGAAAGTGGGTTCTATATTCGTGCGAAGTGTTGGAAAGAGGGATTCTAGAATACCTAAGGCTAAGGTATGTTGCATCCCCTATTCGTCCATATTGAGCAATTCACCTACTTTATCATCTTTTTGACTGTTGCCTATACACATTGCTCTTATCTCTTGTTATCACAGTTCATGTGAACTATCTTGGTTATTGTGATCTTGGATAATCTCTTGGCATCTTATCTAGTAATATGGTATATTATGATCTTGTTGATGGTATATGTCCACTGTGATGTGGAGTTTTATTGGTGGTTTCCTTTGTTGTCCATTGTGGCAAATCTTGTTTAATGTTGACTATACTTTTCTACTTGCCACTACATTTACCTGCTATGTGATTCAGTAACCCTAGAGTAGTATAATTGCATTGGTTTTGTCTCATTATCATTTGTGGCAACATTGTAATATTTTGGATGGTGGATGTGTGATTCCCCATGCCAGGGCAGGATGTGTGATTCCTGGTCCATGTTATATATATGTGGGTGGTGTATGTGTGATTCCCCATGCCAGGGCAAGATGTGTGATTCTTGGCCCATGTACCATCAGGTTCAAGAGGTGTGATTCTTGACCTCCTTTGACTTTTATAATATTCTAGTGTTATGTTTATCTCACATTTATGCAGGATATTGGTCATGATATGTGCATGTGACACTTCTTTATTGTTTTACATATGGCAAGTATCCCTTTGGTTATGAATCTTATCTTTTATGCCCGTGTGGGTAGTCCTATTCTTTTGCATGGGAAGCATTCATACTTGATGTCCTTAATGACATATATTGCTCAAGCTTTTCTTTAGAATACACATACCAGCTTTTGCTGATATATTTCTCTTTTCTTCTTCTTTTGTTGGGGTATGCTTCCAACCCCAGGTTAGGTCGAGGAGAGTGAACTTCAACAACAACCTTATAGCTGATCTTTGGGAGGCTTGAAGAGGTGGTTAGATGACCCTCGGCTTAGTCCTTGGCTTTATGTTTATTTTCCTTTAGATTACCTTATGTGGTGATGTGTTGTAACAAGCTTTGAAAATTGTTAGATAAAACTTCTTCTTTTTTTCCGCTACTACTCATTGTGTAATGATACATACATGTTGAATGAATTGATCTCCATCCCTTTGGTGAAAAATTTTACGTGGTGTTTGTCTTTAAGGGATGTGGTCTTTTCTTTCTAGTAGAGGAGTGGTTTCACTTCTTTACAGCATGGTATCAGAGCCACTAGCAGTCGGTTATCTAACTATTTCAAACTCGTCTCCCTTAGGATGTTTACCTTTATCTTAGGTTGCTTATATCTCATGTCCTTGCCTTGTGCAGACAAAACCCTAATGGATGGAGATAACTCAACAACTGACAACCAGTATGGTTATGAGATGCCTCAAAATGCTAGGTTTGGTCAGGGAACCTCTGATACTGTTGGTTTGGGTGGAGCTATGACTCCAGAGCAGGAGTTGGCCATGTTTCGACAACTCTTTGCGTCTTCCATGGTGGGGAAGATGAAAGACCCGTCTGTACCTGTGAAGCCTAAAGAGTTTTCAATCATGGGGTTCATGAAGATGCAACCACCTTCCTTCAAGGGTGAGGGTGAGATAGAGATGGTTGACAAAGCAGATGATTGGGTGTTAGCCATGGAGAGGACTTTTGATGGTATGGCATGCCCTCCACATCAAAAGGTTAGGTTTGCTTCCTATGTCTTGGATGGACCAGCTAGAGTTTGGTGGAATGGAATTGCTAAGACTAGAGATATCTCCACCATAACCTGGATAGATTTTTTCGCTCTCTTTCGAGGAAAGTGCATCTGCAATGCTGCCCTAAAGAAGAAAGAAGCAGAGTTCTATAGTTTGAAGCAAGGTCCCTTATCCGTTTCTGCCTACGTGCATAGGTTTCTGATGTTGGAGCGTTATGCATTTGGTTTGGGTGAAGAACGTAGGGCTGACCTTTTCCTCCAAGAGCTCAACTACAATGTGGCTCATGCTCTAATCCCACAATTGGCCTTGACCTTTCAGCAGATGGTTGATAAAGCTTTGGCTGTGGAGTCTTACCCAGGGTTTCAACCTAGGGAGTTCGACAAGAAAAGGAAGTCCTCAGGTGATGATCAGAGAAGGGACAAGTGTTCTAAGTGCAATGGTTACCATCCTCCAGGGAAGTGTTCTCAAGACAAACCCCGTCCAGTGGTATTCCATCATTGCAATTAACCTGGATACGTCAGACCTCAGTGCCCCAAGCTTCGTTTTGGACCTGGACATGTTCCTCAGCAAGCACCTCCTCAGAATCATGGCAATAATAATGGTAACAATATTAGAGGAAGACCTGTGGAAAGAAGAGCTGGAAGAGTTTTTGCTTTGGATGGTGAAGAAGTTAATGATGCTGAGCAGGAGCAAGTTAACCCATAGTTCCTTAGACTAGTCTTTACAAGTTATGTTTCCTTTTGCATGTTGCTTATGTAGTGGATGTAAGAAGTATAGTTGAACTTTTATAACTGAAGTTAAGTTTATGAGATGAACTCTTTAAGGAGTGATGAATAAGTTTCCTATGGATGTTTTGATTTCGAGGATGAAATCTCTTTAAGGGGTGGTGTGTTGTAACATACTAGAACTAGAACCCTATCCTAGTAGTTTTACCCTTTTGTCTTAGACAAACAAGAATAAACTAATGCATGTAATTAAGGGAATACAAAATACTTTGTGCTTAATAATAACTCATTTAGATGATAATAAGAAATTAAAGAACTTAGTTGGATAAATACCTCCCCATATATTCTTAATATAGGGTTGTATGTACATAAACACCAACTTGGTTTTAATTAATGGGGTTGAAGTATAAATTGTCACTAAGTAATAGAAATCATAAAATATTTCTTCGTAGAACTTTCTAGCACTTCCTAAAATAAGATAAATAGGAGAAAATCCGAATTTTATATAAAGGAGAAGATAAATGCAATAATTAAATGTAATATGGGAATTAATGGGTAAAGAAGATAATTAGAAAGATATTGCACAAAATATTATAATTGGAAACCCATCAGGATAATTTGATACTCAAATTCGTTTCCTTGATCAAAAAGTAACTTAAGGGCCAAGTATCATTTAAAGTGTAACATAATATAAATATTAATGACATTATAAAAATAAAATAGAAAATATGCCAATAAACTGAAATAAAATACTTAATGTTCTCAAATCAGAAAAATAACTCCAAATTCGTATTATAAACATAAAAATAAGCCTTTGGGCAAATTTTCATATAATTTGGTCAATGTTTAATATTTTATTTTAATCTAGAGAGAGAAAATGATTTAAAGATCAAAAATATTAAATATATGTTGATAAAAATTAATTAATCTCAAAAACGTGTTCCTAACATTTACTATTACTTGTATACCATGTTTTATATTTTTAGAAGGTTTCTAGATGCCTCTAATAAATTAAAAGGTTAAATAAGTGATAAATTTAAATGAATTAAATAAAATTATAAAAGTCTTCAAAAAAAATAAAATAATGCTAAATTAGTGTTCTACACGTCAAAATATATCTTTGTATGAATTTTGATTCAATTTGGAAAATAATTTATAAGAAGGTGAATTTAGGAGAGAGAAAGTGTGTAAAATATTAAAATCATTAATTAAAATAATAAACGATATAAAAAAATAGAAATAATACAAAATTAGTATCCAAAATACTAAATTTGACTTGTGGGTCAAGTTTTATAATTTTTGGATAATCCTAACATCATTAGTAAAGGAGGAAAGATAAAATAGTAATTAATTTATTTGACACAATAAAAGTTGTCAAAAGTTAAATATAGTTTTATATTCGGATTCCTCACCCCAAAATCAGTAATCCTACCAAATTTGATTTTATTTGGACTTTATTTTCACCTTTAAATAATTATAGAAAGGTTTATGCATTAAATGCACCAAATGACCAAAGTTTAGCAAGTTGTATTAAACAATCTCATTTCATCTTCTTCCTTGGTCACGTATGAACAGTAATCCACATTTTGTAATTTTTTCAAATAGCTATTTCTCTCTGGTTTTTCAACGAAACTTCGCGAAACAAGTTGCATTGGATTGCAAATTCAAATATGCAACCAACTAATACAATATCTCATGATTTAATCGAGTATTTGGGGAATGCCCAAAGCTTGCGCCGCCACCCTCTACCTTCACCTACCTAAACCCTAGTCTAGGGTACCTTGCCTATAAATATTACAACCCCAACGACCGCCATCACCTTAGCAAATGGCTCATGTTCTCAATTGGACGTTTCGTGGACGTTCTGCCCTCCATCCGGCCACCGAGGATCCCTGGCTTGCGGCCCACCTCCTTCCCTCGTTGCTTCGTCTCCATCCAATCGTAAGGTACCATCTAGTTTGACTTCGCATGGGCTTCAGTTCGACTACTTGTGCATAGTTTTTCATCACCTATAGCATTTTCCCCCAAATCCATCGCGAAGAGCTACTGTTGTTCTAGCGCGAGGACGATCGGGCGAGAGGTGGAAGATGACCTCGTAGTTTTACCGTTTTGCCCCCACTCATCTCTCCTTTTCTTTTTTTTGTTCGGGGCAATCATACCTTTTTACCCTGTTTTGGTCAACTTTGACCCGGCTTTGCAAGCTGCTGGGTCCCCGCGTAAGATGGCCATTGGGCCAGGTCAGCGTTGTGGGGCCCACTCCCTCGTTTCTTTGCTTATGCGCTCATGCCTTGCCTACATGGCAGGTTGTGATTGGTCGAGACAAAATAAATTGTATAAATTGATTCTGATGTCAAAAATTAAAAGTGGATAGTGTTTTGAAATCAAGAAGATGAGATCTATTTATTAAAAATGTTTTTGATTTTTGGTTTTGATGTTTGCAAAAACATAATTTTTAGAATGATTTAATTAACTTAAAATCACTAAAATTAACCCTAAAGTCCATGTTTTCAAAACATACAATATTATATGTTCTCTTGATTAGAAAATCCTAACTAAGACGATGGTGAGGTTTTTGGAGTCTGATTCGATGGTTTGCGCAAAAAGTTAGTAAAATTAGGGTTTCAATCTTTAATGAATACATACAACTCTAATTTATAAATCTAATGATGAATTAGGGAAAGTGGGTTCTATATTCGTGTGAAGTGTTGGAAAGAGGGATTCTAAAACACCTGAGGCTAAGGTATGTTGTATCCCCTATTCGTCCATATTGAGCAATTCACCTACTTTATCATCTTTTTGACTGTTGCCTATACACATTGCTCTTATCTCTTGTTATCACGGTTCATGTGAACTATCTTGGTTATTGTGATCTTGGATAATCTCTTGGCATCTTATCTTGTGATATGGTATATTATGATCTTGTTGATGGTATATGCCCACTGTGATGTGGAGTTTTATTGGTGGTTTCCTTTGTTGTCCATTGTGGCAAATCTTGTTTAATGTTGACTATACTTTTCTACTTGCCACTACATTTACCTACTATGTGATTCAGTAACCCTAGAGTAGTATAATTGCATTGGTTTTGTCTCATTATCATTTGTGGCAACATTGTAATATTTTGGATGGTGGATGTGTGATTCCCCATGCCAGGGTAGGATGTGTGATTCCTAGTCCATGTTATATATATGTGGGTGGTGGATGTCTGATTCCCCATGCCAGGGCAAGATGTGTGATTCTTGGCCCATGTACCATCAGGTTCAAGATGTGTGATTCTTGACCTCCTTTGACTTTTATAATATTCTAGTGTTATGCTTATCTCACATTTATGCAGGATATTGGTCATGATATGTGCATGTGGCACTTCTTTATTGTTTTACATATGGAAAGTATCCCTTTGGTTATGAATCTTATCTTTTATGCCCGTGTGGGTAGTCCTATTCTTTTGCATGGGAAGCATTCATACTTGATGTCCTTAATGACATATATTGCTCAAGCTTTTCTTTAGAATACACATACCAGCTTTTGCTGATATATTTCTCTTTTCTTCTTCTTTTGTCGGGGTATGCTTCCAACCCCAGGTTAGGTCGAGGAGACTGAACTTCAACAACAACCTTATAGCTGATCTTCGAGAGGCTTGAAGAGGTGGTTAGATGACCCTCGGCTTAGTCCTTGGCTTTATGTTTAGTTTTCCTTTAGATTACCTTATGTGGTGATGTGTTGTAACAAGCTTTGAAAATTGTTAGATAAAACTTCTACTTTTTTTTCCGCTGCTACTCATTGTGTAATGATACATACATGTTGAATGAATTGATCTCCATCCCTTTGGTGAAAAATTTTATGTGGTGTTTGTCTTTAAGGGATGTGGTCTTTTCTTTCTAGTAGAGGAGTGGTTTCACTTCTTTACAATGCTCTTCTTACACACTGCCAATACACAAGCTAGAGACAAGCATCCACGCCATACATTAGATGTATCTACAATAAGTAGGTCCGTTGGGATGAAATAAATGGAAGCAGTGGATTCATGAGCATCCAAAAGTTGTGATATTTCATCAATTGTTGAATACCTACTATGACCATAAAGCTGCTAGTTCTTTGCAAAATAGAAACATAAAGCTTCCCAGAAAAAGAAAGATACTAAATAAAATTAGAAACATAGATGAAAAGAAATTATCATAAAGCTTACTTTGTCTCCAGCAGTTCCATGTGGTTGATTAATCATCACTCTTGCATCAGGCATGTGATACCTTTTTACCTTTTGTCCTAATTGGTAGTAGATATACACCCATAGACATAGCAAGGCCTAGGCAGACAATAGAGATATCTACCTTGAATAGCTTCATAGAATTATATATCCTCATTCCTAACACTTTAGGCATATGAGAATTGAATCATGAATTCAGTTAATAAGAAAAAGAAAACAAGTTTTCCACTTCTTGGAACATATAACAAACAAACACTACACTTATAAGCTTCATAGATTAATGTAAGATGAATACTACCTTTTCACAGTGTCATTCTTTTTACATTTTTATTTCTTCATGCTTTGTAAGGTATTTTATAGTATCTAAACAGGGCCCATTCTATACATTCTATTTATAGGTCTCTAGTGATAATCCATATCCCCTGATAGAAAGTCAATTGGACAAATGAAGACGCTTTCTTTCCCATCTAATATGTTCTTCATCACATCTTGCATATAATTAGACAAGAGTACTCAATGATATCTAGGTATTACTACAATCAAAGTGAAGCATCCAAGCCCTAGGAGTCCCAAGTTCCTTAGAATCGATATCACATACCTGTCAGGAACCTACCACATCCACAGAATCCAAAATGCAAAGAAGAATCATGGACTAGACTAACAACAGGGAAAAAGGGGAAAGAAACCTCCTTATCAAGGGATGTCAAGGTAGAAAGAGCATTTGGTACCACCAGTAAAAGCAAAAAAGTTGTACTTGCACAATAAATTAGAGGACAAGGCAACCAGCTATAGCCTTTGTTAGAGCACAAAAGAATTTAGATAGGTCCATTAAGGGCATCACAACTTGGGTGACAACCTAAACCTTATCATAGCTAAAATCGATTGCTTCATGGGGTTAAAAAATAAACCGATAAAAATTATAAAGGAAGCTACTGATGATGGGTTTATAGATGACCCAAAGTATGTTGTTATTATTTCCTTTTGTTAATTGGATCCTACTTTTATTGATTTACATCTATGAAATAGCTGACACCATATTGTTCCCTAGAAATGGTGCATTTATCCTAGAACACCATGGTGGTGTGATTGTTGTGGATGAAGTGCTCTGTTTGGCACTGACCGGCCTAAATCGCGCCTCCTAAAATTGGAGGCGGATTTGAAGTAGTCAGACTTTTACATTTATAACCCGAAACCTTCTACACCCCCGCAACTTTGTTTACAGGGTCGAAGTAGATATACGGGGTCGAACACAGGGACAAGGGTGGTAGTGTAGAGAACACTAAATCGACACGTTACACTTTGATAAGGGAAAAGAGATGATAAAATCCCGCAAGGGAACAGCTAGTTAAGGTCGATAAAACAAAAGAAACATATCTCCAACTGGAGCTACGGGGAAGATTAGAGTTTTAGGCAATTATCAGTTTTTAGGGGTTTTCGTGCAACGGAAAATAGAGAGATAAAACTAACGTTATAGTAAGGTACAAAGGAGAAAACTTCGGTAAAACAAGTAGCAGCAGAAACATCTTGTACCCCTCCTCTCGAAGCGGGTACCTCTAACCAAGCATCAACACCCCTCTCGAGGTTGCTGGACTTAAGTCAGAGTGGAAAGGTCCCTAAAGCAACTCTGATTTTGGGCACTCTCGTACTCCAGAATCGGACCAAACACTAGAGCCACAACACCTCTCTTGAGGGTTTTGCAACGGGAAAACACGGTTCGGTAGCTAATCGAAATGCGATCCAAGCGTACAAGCTAGAGTTCAGATGTTAAACATAGCAATCATCCAACAAAGATACCAAACATACAGAAGCAGATAGCTAAACTCTTATATTTCCATAAACATATAACGGTCTGATTACATTGCATAAGTAAAAGAAGTAATGACTGAAGTAATAAAGATAAATTTCGCCTCCTTGATCTAGAAGGACGACAGACAGCAACAGACTCTCCAGCCCGATATCGGGCAGGAGCCTTGCTCGATACACCCATTTTGGGCAGCACCCTCTCAGGCGACACACTTGTGACGGGTAGACGTATCGTGCAAGGCACCCTTGCCCGATACGGTCATGTCGGGCGGCACCCTCTCGGGCGACACGCCATGACAAGCGATACGTATCGGGGTTCAGTATCGTGTCGGGCCTAGACTGTCGCTTTTTGTATCAGTCACTAGTATCGGATATCCTTGGTGGCTGATATCGGCCTGCAGTGGTGCCCGGGAAGGCCCTAAGTGAACCATTCCCTCCCTCTCGGGATGAGGAAGTGCTCATCTAGAATCACCCGGCACAACCTCTGAGGCACGATACGCTAGCTCCAAGCTCTTTACTCTGGTAGCTCTCGTAGGGTTCCGACCCGTCCCATCGGAGTCCTGTAGCTCCTATTTATAGTCGACGGTTGGTGAGGTTATGGTGCTCAGGATGCCACGTGTCCTTCATCGACTCTTATTATCGCGGGGTCGGGGATGGCCAATATCAGTATCGCCCGGCACAAGGATATCGGCTGTCAGTCATTGTGACGGGCGGCGCCTGCCAGTGGGTGGTTGTATCGTGCGACACGCTTAAGTTGTCGTGGCGAGCTCAGCTCCCTGTCGGGTAAGAGGTGTGTCGCCCGTTGGTTCCTTCTTGTGCGGCATCCTTGTGTCGCACGTCGGTGTATTGTGCTTCCCTATCGAGCAGTGAGCGTATCGGCCGGCAGGTGGGAAGGCCGATGCATGTAGAACACATTTGTGGGCCGGGACGAGCCTTGTTGCTGATAAATGGGTTAAAATGGGAGAAAACTCTGCAAAAGATGATAAATTTGGGTTAAGAGCGTTGTGTGGCCTATTATTGCAAAAGTACATACAAAAAGAGAGGAAATCAGTTTAAAAGGGTAGTTTTGATAATGAAATAGCAGCTAAAAACATCACAAAATTTGGTGTTATCAACTCCTCCAAACTTAACATTTTGATTGTCCTCAATCAATATTTAAACTTTATTTTGTGTTGCTTCTACTTTCCCGGTATAGTTTTCAGACCATGGGTTAGAGCGAGTATTGGGGTGTCTTTCTGAGAATACGGCCTGGTCACGAACAACAGACTTTATTTTCTCCTTCCTTATTTAAGAAAAAAAATTTCTCTACAGCTGCGGCGAGACTTTGGTGCATGATTCCGAAGTTAGCTTTCACACCAAACAACTTTAGGGACAGAAAGTTGTGGGTTGGGTAGGCTAAGGCTTTTTGGGTTTTTCTTGTTTCCCATTAGTCCATCCAGGTACGGGTCTGTTAACGGGCAAGTGGTCCCTGCAGTCCAAGCCAGTTGGCTTTAGAGCAGTGATTTCACATCCTACGTACCACTGCCCCGGATCTACCATGCCTAAAGATGGGTACTTTTGGAAAATAAGTGTGTATATATTTCTTTTTTCTTTTCTTTTCATTGGGCACAACTCTCATGCTTTTATTCACTCTCATAAGGCTGCTTTCTCTTTTTGGGATTTTTGTTGGGTAGGGGAGAATAAGAGGAGTTTTTTTGCTGTTTGGGCAGCTTTTTCCTTCTGCATACACGTCTCTTAGCTGTTGCAAGATTATATTTTACAATTTTTGGCGTGGAAAGTTTGTAGTCTTTTGTTGTTTGAGGTTGCATTATCAGAAAGACATAACAAAATTTGCATCTCTTTGGGAACATAGAAAACCAACTGGCAAGAAGTTGTATCATGTTTTTACTTATATAGCGACTTTGTACATATGCAGGGAGACAAAATAAGCAACAATTTTTCAAAATTTTCAAAAAAAATATATGAGTATGCATACGTACACATGATATAGGAGAAAAACGAAAGAACACAAAGGGTGGAGTTGAAGAAGAAAATTTTATACCTCCCTCACTGGTACATTGGGTATCCACTCCCCCAAACTTACTCCACACTGTGTCCCAGAGTAGTGAAGTAGATAGGGTAAGGTAATGTTAACCCAGTGAGGGTTAGACATTGATCGCACCTACAAACAGTTGTACCAAATGGTAAATGTGTGTTCGGAATTGCAAGATTCGATGAGATCAGTCATGCGCTTTTGCTGAGGAAGAAGTTCGCATTCCCTTAGATCAGGTAGACTTTTTAAGATGCTTCCATTTTGAACATGAACAGAAGGCATGATCATCAATCTAAGCTTCTTTAAACCTTCATCATCTATTGGACTAGTCAGACAAGTCCACTTGAGTCCATTTTCTTTCCCAGGAGGATGCAGCCAGAACAAGTGCAAAGCTCTCAAGAAGGAAGCGCAAGGCTCGTACAGATTATGACGATGATAACCGGCCTATGGTAGATAGAGAGCTCTTGAAAACACTTGGGGATATTGTATCAAAAGAAGATACCCCCCCAAAGATGAAGGTGTCTTCATGACTGATGAACCCAAAATACCCACATTCAAAACAGAGGCCACTAGAGAAAGACATCCACTGATTTTCTCTTTTAGAGATGGTCCTAGACCACCGCAGAAGACAGACTATGATAAGGAAATGGACCTCTCTTGGGGATACCAAATCAAGAAATTCCGCCCTTGCTCTTTTTTCGGCGATTGATGGCCCAGCTGCTTCGGGATTCTGGTGTTTCTGTCCATCTGTTGTTGCTTAGCTGCGGCCACAGTGTCGATTCTGCTGCCGTGTTTTTCAACTTGACCGTTATCAACTTGACCGGGGGCTTGTTTTGTAAGGGCCATACATGTTATCAAGTTCATTGATCATTTAAATGTTAGGTAGGCAAGAAAAACTGATATCACGATAAAACTCGTCTCGTTGCGAAGTCCGGGTAACGTTCATCAAAAGAACATCCTAGTTGATACAAAATTGGTTGAAAAGGAGCCGCTACGCATCACACTTGTTGCCGACACAGGTGTGTCGGGCGACACGGTCGCGTGAATCAAACTACCCGATAAGGACTTCCCCGAAAGAGAGGGAAATGTGTCGCCCGATAACAAGAACAAGCGATGCGGCACAAGAATGGGCGATACGATTTGTCGCCCGAAGCGGCGTATCGGGCAAACGCGTAAGAAAAACGTATCACGCGGCACACGTGTCGGGCAACACAAGAAAAATCAACTAAAGTCATCCACCCGATACGCTGCGCGTGATAAGAAGCTTGTGTCGGGCAAGCAGGCTGTCTGGCTATACCTTTGCTATCTGAAGCAACCCTGGCTGACACATGAGAAAAGGGGGAAATTACTACATGATACGGGTGGCTAGAAGAGCAAAAGTAATGGCCCGACACGGTAAAACCTTCGTACTATATATAGCAATCTCAACCGGGGGTAAAACAGGTAAATCTGGGGTGCGCGTCGGCCGTTGAGACAAGTCATTCCTGAGACAAGCGGTTCCATCTGTCTAATCAAGGGCCATTATTCATCTTTCCCGATACGGGCACTCGTCGCCCGGGAGTACCGTCCGTCACGGCCTTTGCAATCCCCGATATGTCGTTGTCCGATACGAGCGGTTCTGTGCGCCGACTGAGTTGCCGCCCGATACGATCAGCAAAGGAGATACACGTCTGATACGCAGCCTGATGAACTAAAAATGAGGCGAAGGGAAAAGTGATTGATGAGTAAAACATCATTGGCTTAGGGTTAAGTCCTTGACCTCATATAGTATTACTCCTCAATGCTTCATAAAACCGAGTGGTGGCCCATAAAACAGAAGAGTCGGCACATGTGGCGCATGCACTGACTCGGGCCTTATTATAGTCCATAACGTTTGTTTTGAAGGAAAGTAAATAACATCCTATTCTAGGAAAGAAAAGAAAGCTCGGGCTGCCTCCCGAAAAGCGTTGGAGTTTTTGTCGCCAGCTCGACCGGTTTAGGTTCTTCACTTTTGGCTTTCAACAGTATCCATGTCCTGCAAGTTGATCTCTGCCCTCTTAACAAAAGCTTCGTCTTCATAGTACCTCTTCACTCTTTGCACATTTACTTGAAAGAAATTGGTCGGATCACCTTTGTCGTATAGTTCCATCATTCCTGACGGGTATATCTTCGACACAGTGAACGGTCCTGACCATCTCGTTTGTAACTTTCCAGGAAAAAGACGAATGGAGGATTTAAATAATAAAACTTTATCCCTTTCACTTACATCCTTTCTCCTTAGGTGGGCATCATGCCACACCTTCGTCCTTTGTTTATAAATTTTCACGTTCTCATAAGCATGAATCCTTAACTCTTCAAGCGCTTGTAGCTACAAGTATCTCTTTTCTCCAACTTTCTCTAGATCCATATTCAAGAATTTAATTTCCCAAAGGGCCTTGTGTTCCAGTTCCAGAGGTAGATGACAGGATTTTCCGTAGATCAACTTGTAGGGGGTGGTTCCAATGGGCGTTTTTTAGGCAGTCCTATAGGCCCAAAGTGCGTCGTCGAGCTTTAATGACCAATTCTTCCTCGTCCGGCTGACAGTCTTTTCCAGAATCTGCTTGATTTGTCTATTTGAAACCTCTACCTTCCCGGAAGTTTGTGGGTGATAGGGTGTAGCGATCTTGTGCTTAACTCCATACTTTCATAGGAGTGCTTCAAACTGTCTTTCATCGAAATGCGACCCACCGTCACTTATTACAGTGTGCGGTACACTGAACCGAGGGAAAATCGTCTTCTCGAATAGCTTTATCACAGACTTAGCGTCGCACGTTTGGGTGGCCACAACTTCTACCCATTTCGATACATAGTCTACTGCCACTAGAATGTATTGATACCCCCTTGATGGAGGAAACGACCCCATGTAATCAATCCCCCATACGTCAAAGATTTCTACATCAATCTAATTCGCCATCGGCATCTCATTCCTTCGCCCTATATTGCCTGTTGACTGTCACTCTTTACAAACCTTTACAAACTATGCAGCATCCTTGAATAAAGAATGCCAGTAAAAACCTGATTGTAGCACTTTTGTAGCAGTCCTTTCGCTTCCCAGATGTCCCCCATAAGGGGACGCGTGGCACTCCTTCAGAATGTTCAGGGTTTCTTCCTCGGGAATGCATCTCCTGTACAAGTTATCAACACACCTTATGAAAAGGAGAGGATCATCCCAATAGTAATTTTTCACGTCTGCGAACAGCTTCTTTTTCTGATTATATGTGATGTCCGGAGGCAGCTCTCCAAAAGTAAGATAGTTACAGATATCTGTGAACCAGGGTAAGTCTTCTTCCTTGGTTTCAGCCAACATTAAAGCTTCATCGGCATAGTTATCATTGATGGGCGGTCCCACCTGTCCTTCAGCTACGATCCTCGATAAGTGGTCGGCGACCACATTTTCTGCTCCCTTCTTATCGATAATCTCATGGTCGAACTCTTGTAGCAGTAAGGCCCACCCTCAACAGTCTGGGCTTTGTATCTTTCTTTTGCAATAGGTATCTTATGGCCCCGTGATCTGTATATACCTTGACCTTTGCTCTAATGAGGTATGACCTGAACTTATCAAAGGCGAAGACAATTGCGAGCATCTCTTTTTCAGTAGTCGTATAATTCACCTGAGCTTCGTCCAACGTGCGACTAGCATAGCAGATCACGTGGTGCTTTTTATCTTTTTTCTTCCCCAGGACCGCTCCTACTGCATAGTCGCTGGCGTCGCACATAAGCTCAAACAGTAAATCCCAATCTGGAGCTTGGAGGATGGGTGGTGAGACAAGGGCGTTCTTCAAAACCTGAAAAGCATTTATACAGTCATCAGAGAAAACAAATTCAACATCCTTTACCAGCAGATTGGACAATGGTTTTGAAATCTTCGAGAAGTCCTTTATGAATCTTCAGTAATAGCCGCCGTGTCTGAGGAAGCACCTCACTCCCATCACGGACTTCGGTGGAGGAAGCTTGGATATGGCTTCAACTTTGCTAGCGTCCACCTCGATACCACACCTTGAGACCTTATGTCCCAGAATGATGCCTTCCCACACCATAAAATGGCACTTCTCCCAGTTTAAAACCAGATTGTTCTCCTCGCATCTTTGCAGAACCAAAGATAGGTTTTTCAAGAAGGTATCGAAGTCCTTTCCATAGACTAAAAAATCATCCATGAAAACTTCTATGATATCTTCCAAAAAATCCGAAAACATTGATATCATGCATCATTGAAACGTGGTGGGAGCGTTGCAGAGTCCGAAGGGCATCCTTTTGAAGGCATAGGTGTCGTAGAGGCAGGTAAAGGTTGTCTTCTCTTGGTTGTCGAGCAAGATGGGGACCTGATAAAATCCTAAAAAGCCATCCAAGAAATAGAAAAAGTCATGATGCGCTAATCTTTCAAGAACTTGATCAATAAAAGGTAGCGAAAAATGATCCTTTTTTGTAGCCTGGTTTAGCTTCCTGTAATCAATGCACATTCTCCATCCGGTGATGGTCCTAACTGCCACCTCATCACCCTTTTCTCCTTTTACCACTATAATACCATCTTTCTTGGGTACTACGTGGATCGGACTTACCCGAATACTATCGTTGATTGGGTAAATGATCCCCGCATCCCTTAACTTGATTACCTCTTTCTTGACGACCTATTTCAGCATCTGATTCAGCTTCCTCAGGGGTTAAGCCAGAGGCTTGGCAGATTCTTCCAGATTGATGCGATGCATGCATAAAGCGGGGCTAAGGCCTTTGATGTCTTCCACTGAGTATCCTATAGCCCGACAGTGGAGTCATCTCCTAAAGAAGTCTGTCCAGCTGGTTCTTTGAAAGATCAGCGTTCACGATGATAGGGTTCCTTTCTTCCTGATCTAGTAATTCGTATTTCAATCCTTCAGGTAATGGCTTCAATTCAGGCTTGGCCCTGGAGGTCCTTTCTTGCGCCCCCCCTCAAGAGAGGCATACTTGACAGATTCTTCCACCTCCTCCTCACTGCTAAAATCTTCATTAGACAGGTCAAGAAGGATGAGACACTCCACAACTTCTGGGATTTCAAAGTCGGAATCCTGACCACTTATCGCCCTTGCAAGGGGGTCTACCATGCAGATGTCTTCTTCTATCTCCTCACAGAATTGATCGTAGTTGTCCGCAAAGCAAGAGGACTCAGACAGGGAAGGTCCTTTCATTGCATCCTTCACCTTGAAGTCTAAGTGGTCGTTACGGACCCTCAGAGTGATAATCCCCTCAGAAACATCGATCAACGCCCTTCCCGTAGCCAGGAAAGGACGTCTAAAGATGACAGGGCAGCGAGGGTCCTCCACGGTGTCAATGACGACTATATCACACAGAATGAAGAAGTTACCTACCCTGATCGGCACATCTTCAACAACTTCGACGGGTCTTTTAAAGGTGTGATCCTCTAGTTCAATCCTCATGTTGGTTCTAACCATATCGGTTAAACCTAATCTTTGCGCGAAGCTTAGTGGCATGAGGCTGATGCTAGCCCCTAAGTCGGCAAGACCTTTCCACTCGACGTTGTCTCCGATGAAAAAAGGGATTGTAAAAGCCCTAGGATCTCTCTTTTTGTTGGGCAGATTTGACTTTACGAAAGTAGAGGATGCAGCTTCTAGATGCACAGTCTCAATCCTTCCTCCTCTCCTCTTCTTCATGATCAGATCTTTGAGGAACTTAGCATAAGTTGGCATTTCTTCCAAGGCATCCAGAAAGGGAACTTCAAGATAAAGTTTCTTGATTGTTTCCATGAATTTTTCATGGTGCTTTTTCAGATTGGCCTTTATCAATTTGTATGGAAAAGGTAGCCTGGGAGCGTAAGGGCTTCTCCCATGAGGTAGCTCCTTGAAAGATCTCTTTTCAGGCTCTCGGACATCAGCTTGTCTATTTTCATCTTCTGCCAGATTTGCACCCTCAGTCCTTGACTCAGGCTCTGGTCTGGCCTCCTCATTACGCTCCAGTGTCCTCCCAGATCTTAGCACTGCCATTCTGGCAGTTTCGGGGAAGGAGAGCATCTTTCTTGAAGGGTTCTTCATCAAAACGGCCATCTGGGCCAACTGTTGATCAATTTGACGATGGCGTGTCTGTATATTCACCATCTGAAACTGCATGGAGTTTAGAACTCTAGGATTGGGAAGCGCGCTCTGTGCCAGCTGGTTGATGATTGTATCTTGTCTCTTTATAAAAGCGAATAACTGTCCAACCAAGTTGGGTTGGTGTGAAACCTCGTTTTGGCCTGGACTGGTGCTCGAGAGAGGTCTGACCCTCCCTTGGCGTTCACCTTCAGAAAGAGGTTTCTCAACGCGAGGTGGCATCTTGGATCGTGTCGGTGCTCAGCTGAACAGAATGCATTTCCTCTGAGTACCTGAGCATCGTGTAACAATCAAGTCAGAAAATTCTATTGTCGATAATAACAATTATTCATTTCAAGAAAAGGATAATAATAATAATAATGAACAAAAAAAGAGAGTGTTGTCAAACTTATTTCTAAGCTTGAGGCACTGGAGTGTAGTTAGTGGATTTCAGTTCGTCAACAGTACCATTTTGCCTTGTCCCCGGCAACGGTGCCAAAAAGTTGACCGGCCTAAATCGCGCGTCCTAAAATTGGAGGCGGATTTGAAGTAGTCAGACTTTTACATTTATAACATAAAACCTTCTAGGCCCCCGCAACTTTGTTTACAGGGTCGAAGTAGATATACGGGGTCGAACACAGGGACAAGGGTGGTAGTGTAGAGAACACTGAATCGACACATTACACTCTGATAAGAGAAAAGAGATGATAAAATCCCATAAGGGAACAATTGGTTAAGGTCGATAAAACAAAAGAAACCTATCTCCAACTGGAGCTACGGGGAAGATTAGAGTTTTAAGCAATTATCAATTTTTAGGGGTTTTCCTGCAACGGAAAACAGAGAGATAAAACTAATGTTATAGTAAGGTACAAAGGAGAAAACTTTGGTAAAACAAGCGGTAACAGAAACATCATGTACCCCTCCTCTCGAAGCGGGTACCTCTAACCAAGCATCAACACCCCTCTCGAGGTTGCTACACTTAAGTCAGAGTGGAAAGGTCCCTAAAGAAACTCCGATTCCGGGCACTCTCGTACTCCAGAATCGGACCAAACACTAGAGCCACAAAACCTCTCTCGAGGTTGTTGCAACGGGAAAACACGGTTCGGTAGCTAATTGAAATGCAATCCAAGCATACAAGCTAGAGTTCAGATGTTAAACATAGCAATCATCCAACAAAGGTACCAAACATACAGCAGCAGATAGCTAAACTCTTCTATTTCCATAAACATATAACGGTCTGATTACATTGCATAAGTAAAAGAAGTAAATGACTGAAGTAATAAAGATAAATGTCGCCTCCTTGATCTAGAAGGATGACAGATAGCAGCAGACTCTCCAACCCGATACTGGGCAGGAGCCCCGCCTGATACGCCCGTGTCGTGCGGCACCCTCTCAGGCGACACGGTTGTGACGGGTAGACGTATCGCGCGGGGAGCCCTTACTCGATACGATCATGTCAGGAAGCACCCTCTCAGGAGACACACCGTGACAAGAGATATGTATCGGGGTACGATATCGTGTTGGGCCTAGAGTGTCGCTTTTTGTATCGGTCACTGGTATCGGGCATCCTTGTTAGCCGATATCGGCCTGCAATGGTGCCCGGGACGGCCCTAAGTGAACCATTCCCTCCCTCTCGGGATGGGGAAGTGCTCACCTAGAATCGCCCGACACAACCTCTAAGGCACGATACGCTATCTCCAAGCTCTTTACTCTTGTAGCTCTCACAGGGTTCTGACCCGTCCCATCGGAGTCCTGTAGCTCCTATTTATAGTCGGCGGTTGGTGAGGTTATGGTGCTCAGGACGCCACGTGTCCTTCATCGGCTCTTATTATCGTGGGGTCGGGGATGGCCAATATCAGTATCTCCCGACACAAGGATGTCGGCTGTCAGTCATCGTGACGGGCGGCGCCTGCTGGTGGTTGGCCGTATCGCGCGACACGCTTAAGTTGTCGTGGCGAGCCCGGCTCCCTTTCGGGTAAGAGGCGTGTCGCCCGTTGGTTCCTTCTTGCACGGCATCCGTGTGTCACACGTCGGTGTATTGTGCTGCCCTGTCAGGCAGTGAGCGTATCGGCCGGCAGGTGGAAAGGTCGATGCATGTAGAACACATTTGTGGGCCGGGATGAGCCTTGTTGCTGATAAATGGGTTAAAATGGGAGAAAACTCTGCAAAAGATGATATATTTGGGTTAAGAGCATTGCGTGGCCTGTTATTGCAAAAGTACATACAAAAAGAGAGAAAATCAGTTTAAAAGGGTAGTTTTGATAATGAAATAGCAGTCAAAAACATCACAAAATTTGGTGTTGTCAGGCACCTTGATAGTTTCTCACAAACACATATTCCTACTCTATGGAAAAATATAGAATAGCATTCAACGACTAAGTGACAACCACTCTTGTGGTATATATTAGTTTGTCCCATGGACATATGTCTCTCTGTTTGATAATGTTCTCTATGTATATATTGATACAATGTCTTATCTATATGCTAAAATATATGCACTTCCACATGGTGCTATGGAGAATAGTGATGGTAGAATTCCCCAACTAACCCATATATCCACGGGGATCTAATATCACTGACCCAATTATAATAGTTTTAATGGGTCTAAACTAACAACTGGGTCTTAACGAGGATAGTAATACATAATCTATTTTCAAACCAATGACCCACTAAAACCCACTGATACCCACTTATACGTACTCCTCTTCAATAACAGATGTGGCTCCTCTTGCTCGTCCTACTGCGGCACGACTTCTCCTAATCCCCTCCTTTATTGGTAGAAGCAATGAGTCTGCGTCGTGGTGCTGAAGCTAACCCTGGCAAGTTTTGCGCCGTGGTGCTGAAGTCGACCTCGGTGGCTGAAGGCTTGTGGAGAGCTCCGACAAGGTTGGTGACATGACACCTCTTGAGAGGGCTTCTAAGACGACAACCATTTGGGAAATCATCGGCCCAGAGTGCATTCCTTGGATGGGTTGTCACTCTTCAGTCACCACACACTCTCATCTTTACTGGAACGTAACACCTGATGCACTCCGCCATATTTGCCCTGGAGAAGCATGCCCCCGTCTTCCTCCTCAGTCTAATAGGATATGACAAGCTTGATTGTCGTCATCTCTCACTGCATCACCCTAGCCCACATCAAATTGGAGTTGTATGTCCTTCGTGGATCAGCTCTGGTAACATGTGTACAAGGCAAATTCTTCTCCAATGGCTTCGACCTCGCCTGAGCTAGCTCCAGGCTCACATCCACAGTAGAGGAATGGTGGTGTCTTGGCCAGATTGTTGCCCCTCTTCACTTGGTCGTCACGTTCTTCCTATGCCTCACCATGCCCATGGTCATCAACATGGTGGTTGTTGAACTCTATGGCGATAGGAGCGACGATTGTCTAACTGTTGAGTTTCGGTGGATATGGCTGCCGAGGAGATTAGGACACAAATATCAGTGGAGGACTAATCGTGAAGGTTGCATGCCTACAACTCTTTTCAAATGAATAACTACTTTAATAATCTAATTAGTTTCTAGTTCGTTCTCCTCGCTATAGTCAGCGTGTTTGTTCTTTTGTCTAGTAGAAGTGTAAGATATACCTGATGTAACAACTATGTAATTAATGATATTTTTTTAATAAAACATTGCATATAGAAGACAGATAGTCGATAATAATTACTTGAATCTTGGCATGAGTTCAAAGTTTAAATGAATAGTTGTGAAATGGATGTTATCTACTGACCCGTGATCTTCTCTTGAAATTTACAATTAATGCTAGAGGATTTCTAGAAATTATCAATTTAACTCGACCTAGTTTGGGAAAGAAAAAGATTTTGACTTTCAAAGTCAGAACTAATTATTATGCAAATATTATATACATAAGAGTTTTGTTGCAAATTGTGTAAGAACAAATAATTGTAAAAGGCCTCTTTACAATTTTTGCATTCAATGTCTAATCATGGTGCTAGTTAGGATGGGTTATCATGGTCCCCCATTACCTTTTGGGGCGGGTACGGGTATAAATTATTATTTATTTTCTTCAACTGGGGTGGGTGTGGGTTCAGTCAAAATGTAAATGGGTATAGTGGGTATGAGTATGGGTCGCTCATACCCACCCATTTGCCATTCCTAGTGGAGAATGTTGTTTGTTAGGTCAAAAAGATCGATAATAAGTTCCTCAGAAGAAATAATCAGAGAGACTTGTTTTCGGGACCAAAATCATTACAGTAGTGGAGGTTTTTCTTATTACTTTGGTTTCTTCATGGACATAATTAGTTACTTTCTTTGAATTTATATGTGTATATTTTTGTATACCTCATTGGTTATTATGAGGCTTTGTCCAACTCCATCATAGTTTAAAATGGGGTAACCCAATTTCCATTGGTCACTTAATCTTCTTGGAGATCAGCCAAGATCAAGCTACGTAGTTTGACAACATCGACTAGCATCATATGAATTTATTTATTAGAGGTAGGGGAAATATTTGGAATGATGTGTTCCTAGGACAATTAATATTTTGTTGTTCTAGACCTGGCACTAAAGGTTTCACCAGAGAATTTGGCATCATAGTCTATATCTTCTACTATAATAATCAAATTTTGCTTCTCTGTTATAATACTAACCGTTGATACTTGTCACCACGCGCCACGACTCTGTAGCTGATACCATCGGGACCATGGATGTTGTGCGCATATAGGGGCTTTCGGTTGATGACTGCAAGGAGCTGCTTCTGAGGTGTGCTTCTACCAACAGGGACAAATTCAAGGAGGACATCTACGGGGAAAAATTCAAAGAGGACATCTGCAGGAAGCTGGTTGAGAAGATCAAAGGGGTGCCTCTTGTAATAAAAACCTTGGGGAACATCCTCTCCTCTAAGAGAACAGAGTAGTGGGAGGAGATCTTGGAGTGCAACATCTGGGAGCTGCAGCAAAGCGAAGACGACATCCTCCCTGTTCTCAAGCTCAACTACGAAGATCTTCCCCAACATCTCAAAAGGTGCTTCACCTATTGCTCCCTGTTCCCAGAGGATTTTGAGTTCGACAAGCTCAAGCTGGTAAATCTCTGGATGACACAAGATTTCATTCAAGCTCAGCGGCCCACTGATTTCTTGGAGGATATTGGGAGTTCTTGTTTTGATGAATTGCTCAACAGGTCCTTCTTCTAGAAGGTTGATAAGCACTACACCATGCATACCCTCTACCACGGCCTCTCTCAGTCCGTACCTAACAATTGATGTGTCAAGATAACTGAAAAAAAATAGTACCCACCTTATTCAGGATGATTGCCTTCTACATATGTCATTCTCCAACCCAAACATGATTAATCTAAATATATCAAACCATCTGCACAGTTTTGTATTTATCAGGGATTTTTCTACCACTATAGATCACTTCAGTCGCTCTCTCAAGCTAATAGACTCCTTGTTTTCCATGTTGAAAAGCCTTCGTGTGCTGGATCTCAGCTCGAGCAGCGTAACTGTACTTCCAGAGTCCCTTGGTGATCTGATACATCTCTGCTTCCTTGACATTAGTCAAACCAAAGTTGCAGTGCTTCCCATCTCGCTAGCTCAACTGTATAACATCCAGAGCTTGGAACTCAAACATTTTCGTTGTCTTACGGAAATTCATAGAGGGGTGCAGAGCTTGCTAAACCTGTGACATCTGAATGCAAGTGATGATATGGTCAACACCTTGCCTGGGATCGGAAGACTGACTTCTCTTCAGGAGTTGAGGCTTTTCAAGGTATCAAAAGAGGAAGGGCACATGATTTGGGAGTTGAAATACCTGAATGAGATTCGGAACAGGCTCTGCATCCGTAACATTCAAAATGTTGAAACCAAAGAGGAGGCCATTCATGCGGATTTAAAAAACAAGAAGCACCTTCTGGAGCTTGTCCTTGAATGGTCTGTTGACATTTCTTCTGAGATTAATTGCCAGAAGAATGTAGATGAGCTTGAGTCACTTCAACCACCCTACAACCTTAAGGCACTTTCCATAATAGGAAATGGTAGTCCGCAGCCCCCTAGCTGGTTGAACATTTATAATGTAAGCGATCTAACATCCATCTGGCTGCGTGACTGTAGAAACTGGAATAGCTTTCCTCCTTTGGGAGCACTATGTCACCTTACTAATTTGAAGATTGAGTACCTATCATATGTGCAAGAAGTTGGTCCTCAGTTTTATGGCAATGGTATTGTTGCATTCCCATCCTTAAAATATATAGAATTTAGATATATACAATCCTTGAAGGAATGGGTGACACCAAGTAAGTGTAAGGTGTTCCCTTGCCTAGAAAAACTCATGCTAGAAGATTGTCCTTGGCTGGAGGATGTTCCTCTTCCCTTGACAGTGCAAATCCTCAAAATTGAAAAATGCCCAAACCTCCAGATTGATTTCAAATTGCTCCAGAATCATCCTTCTTTGGCTTCTTTCTCTTGGTCATTTCAGAATAGCTATCAGGATCTTTGCTCATGTGTGACACAAACTTTGCAACGTCTAAGTTCTCCGGAAAAGCTAGAATTTGTCTTCTGGGATGAAAGAGAGATAGACAAGAGGTGGTCACAGAGGCCACTATGGATGCCATTTAGTTATTCTCAGGAAGAGCAACGGATGAACTAAAAGATTTTACTTCAGGCAGCTTGAGTATTCATGATGGTAGTGATATTTGCATTTTTCTCTTCTATGCCTACAAATATCCGGACTATCCAGATGTCCGTTGTCAGGATCTTTGCCTCCGTATAAGAAACTACAATAGTGGTGAAGAATATGGGTATATGACATTGTCAACATGTCTGCAGGAATGTTTTCATTCTGTCCGCCAGTTGTCTGTGAAAGGTTGTGACAAGATTGAATTTCTACTGGGATATGGCACAATCTCGTGTTTGAAGTCACTCCAGACATTGGATATTGCTTACTGTAAAGGGATGATGTCGCTCAGATGGTTCCCCAAATACAAGTTTTTTAGTCTCAGGGTGTTGAAGATTACAAATTGTCTAGACCTTACCACCTTTCCTCCCTTGATGCTGAAAATGTTAGAAACAATGCAGATCGAGAATTCTGAAGGTCTTATGTATATGCATCTACATGGTCTCGTCTCTCTTATGTTCCTAGAGATTGTAGGTTGCTCGAGGCTTAAAGGAGGATCAATTGTAGGCGAACTGCCGCAGCTGGAAGAGATGAAACTTAGGTGTTCCAATCTGATTCTTACACTTGATGATTTGGAAGGTGGGCTGTAAGGTCTCACATCCCTTGTGATGTTAGAAATAGGCTCATGTCAGAATTTGAGAGAGCTACCAACTAACTTAAAGGTGCTTACTAGCCTGAAAAAATTAATGATAATGCAATGCCCTGAAATCAGATTACTACTAAAATCTGGTCTGCCGAAAAAGTTGAATGAACTGCGGATTGATGGATGTCCCTTACTGCAACAAAATTGCCAAATGTGTGGATGTGAGTGGCAAAGAGTATCTTGCATCAAGAAGAGAACAATAAGTTTCCCAACATGCTACCCTTACAGTAAGACACAACCTTTTTACATATTTCTTTTCTTATTTACTTTGCAGTCCTATCTCACTAAATCACTAGTACAAGAAATGTTAGATACGATAAAAAGATTTCGCTTACAATTTTTGTACAACAGAGTAGGACAGATTGCATTCATTTATGCTCAATAACTGTGTATATTTCATGCTATTTCTATTTATACAGTTAGAAACTCTAGTATTAAAAGAAAATTTCAAGTGTCTTATTCAGTTTATACCAAGTTTGCATTTGCCACTTTCTAGTTTATAGTCTAATTTATTGTAAACAAATTGCCACAATATTGCATTTTCCTAAAAGAAACAAAAAACTGAATGTAAATATAACTCATGAGGTGCAATAATCATTAAACCCTTATAAAAATGTGATTTTTTGTTTGAAAATTACCTATCAAATTATTAGCAGGAGAAAGTAGACACCATTCTATTTTGTGCAACCAACATTCCTAATAGTGTATAGCTTTAAGTAAACATGAAAATGATAATTTCTTTTCATTGTGATCATGGTTAATTGTTCAACACATGTACTAAGGCCTCAATTCAACTAAATACCATGCAACCATTTTGTGCAACCAGCATGGAAATTCCTTATAGTGTATAACTTTAAGAAAACATGAGAATGATAATTTCTTTTCAGTGTGATCCTGGTTAACTGATCAACACATGAACTAAGGCACTTAGTAGTTGTTTAAACAACTATAATAGTTTTTCAGGCTGCTAGCATTAGAAAAAACATGTTGTCAAATCTTCAGATATGTAATAGTATTATAGTTAAGTGTTGCACCAAATATCAATTAGTTATACACAAAACTATTTTACTAATAAATCTCAGTTTCTGTAGCATAAAGACTTGCTTTATCTTGCAGCTCAGGTAACAAGTAGGATCTAACATCAGAGCAGACCCTTATCCAGAAGAAGAAGGAATAGCAACAAACCAAACATCCTAGGAAGTTAGAAACCCAATTGGTCCGAGAAATTTTTGCATGTTTCTTCCTGCATTACTCTTCAATATAATTGTTCCTACCACAATAATGTAGTGAAGGTTGAATGGGGATGTCCATGGGGAACCCAAGATCACAATGATTCAATAAGGAGTTTCAAAGGGAGGAAAAAACAACAAGAACTAGGTGGCCCATTCAAGTGTCCCACATGTGTTTTGAACTCCCTTAAGAGAAGCTCGTGATTTGGTGGATTAATATGTGTAAGAACTCATCTTTGGTCAGATTTTCCAATATGCATGTACATCAAAGGCTTTATAATCATTTTCAAACCAGGCAAGCATCTGACCATAGTATATACATAAAGGCTTGTTTATATTATATGAAACTTCCAATAGGATGGTAAGAGGTATAAACATGAAATGTGGATATTAAAGACAAGTAACATGGATATTAAAGAGAAGTGACAGGCTAATAGCATTGTTGGCCAAACAGTTGAACATTCAATTTCTGTAGATGTTTCACTATCCAAAATCAAACACATACATTATATTCACATTTTAAATGTGAACATAAATATTTCAGAATACTTGAAGTACCAATATCCACATTACTTCTACAACAACATTTGAAAGATACAAAATTTCTTATGTTGAATACCTGCTTAGTCAAGCAGTTCACTTAAACAAGTCAATGGATGTATCATATATTCTCATAAGTAAGGTAGATAACTTAAAAAGAGATTGTGCTTCCAACCCTTTATAGGGCCATATATACTTTTAGATATTAGAATCCTAAAAATTTAGAACTTTAAAGAATTCAAATGAATCGACCTATAGAGAGTAGGCACTAATTCCAACTTAATGTTGGTTATTCTCTTCTAACCCTTATAAATACCAAAGCAGAGGCAAATGCAATAGAAGTTGCATTCAAAACAATGGTTTCGGGAAATATCATTCACCTTAGTTATGTAGAAGTGAATATACAAGAAGCATGGACTCATCCTCAAGTCAATACAATTCTATCACTGATTTTGCAAACCAATCTCTACTGCATTCATTCTTCTAGAGTTTCTATACTTCATTTGCATTGTACTACTAAACATGTAGCAGATTCTCTTAGTCGAACACCATTATGTACTATTTCACTACCTTCTATCAATGCTCATCCTACATAGACTAAAAGAAAATCTAACATCATCCAGCCAAACCCCAAGTTAGCCATTAAAAATTGAAGAGAAATCAAAAGAGTAAATCATCCATTCAAGAAGACAGTAATCAAAGTCAAAGCTTCCAAGTCATAGATCCCCAATTAAGGTCCAGGAAATTGAAATCCAGATTCTAGAGTAACAGTAACAAAGCTTTAATCTAGAAATCAGAAAAAAAAGGAAAATGCCAAAATTAACCATTAGAATATATACATAGCATTGCAGTCCAGAAGGTAAAATATTATTAGCATAGAGAATTCAATAACAAACCAACGCAGCTGGCTTTTTGAATTTTTTGGGTGTTGGACCAGAGCATAGAAGCCATAACTTTGGCAGTGCGGTTGAGATTTTTCCAGAGTCTATATAGTAGGCAAGCAATCATAAAGTAAAAATAATTTTATATTCATTATAATAATGAATAAAAATGTATATAGCACATAAAGGATCCTCTTCACAAGCCAGATACCAACAAGTGGAAGCATAAAAAAATGTCACTCCACACAGACATAAAACTTAAAATAAATGTCATTACACAACATATAATTTTATGAAAGAGTAAGATGAGAAGATGTAATCATCTACCATGTCAGATCATCAACCTCAATTCCTAGAATCCATAAAATATCAATTGTGTGACCTCAAAATATTATGGACCATAAAAGTGCGCATATAAAGGTGACACCTAGGCATGGCCAGGCATCAAGGCACCCAACCTTGGCATCTTCCTTCCTTAACAATTATGGATGGAAATAAAGAGAATTTGAAGTGTGACTGGCCCATAATTCATGGATAAGACATGGTTGTAGACTTTCAACTTGTAGAGAAATGATAGAGATTGTTTATAACAACATTCAAAGCCAACTAAGTAATTAAACAAGTTACTCCTATACCTACCACACTAAGAAGGGCATGAAGAGACTCTACTACTTCAAACTTAACTGAGATCTTGACTTCCTACATGCTGCCTTGTGTACTATTTCGATCCCATTATGGAGGATGAGTCTATTACTAAGCTTTCTTTTCTTGTGAGTGTTTCTGGATGAATCCCCATTCCCTACCATAGAAGTCAATTCATTTGGACTGCTATGAACATCACTAACCACTCCTAAGGATCATTACTATAAGAATCAACATCATTAAATGTGTTGGAAAATAACAAATATCCAAGGTAGGGAGGCATTCATGAAATTGATAATGTATTCGTTATAATATCCTAAATGAGAAGTTGTCATGAACATGCTTTCTAAATCATATAAAAAGAAAGAATCCAGAGCAGCATTAAGAATGGTACAGTCATTAGCCTTTAGGAAAGGATTGCAGTTAATCTTGTTAGATAACACTACCAATAGAGAGTAGCGACTTAGTTATGATTGAATAAAGTTTTTACCCTTACAATGGGTACTAAAGTAATTTTATAGGATCTTATAAATCCTACAATGTTTGCATCATGTGGCAATATTTGGACGTAGTAGAGAAGATCAAAATGTAGACATATGCCATAGGAAAAGGACCATGAGTTGTTTTTTTTTTTTTTGGTAATTATAACTCATGACATTATATTGTTAAAAGAAGTAAAGACAAATGAATTAGATGTTGCATTGTTGATTATGTTAAGCCTCACTCAACATGTCACCATGATTATATTAAAAAGTTAGAAGTAGCATACCATTTCATCGTGCACCTAAATTTATTCAGGAAACAAATTCTAAAGAACCACCTTATATTGCACTGGAAAAAAAACAAATATTTCCAAAATGGTGGCAACATTTTTTTTTGCACCCCATTAACTTTCCATGGGAGACAATTAGAGAACTTAAAAGTAAACTCAAACTGGCATGTTAACCCTTGTTGGAGGCATATAAACCTCCCATGTTACCTGATATGAGTTGAGAACTGTTATTGAGGAAATCTAGTTTTTGGAAGAAAAAAACTTGATTGAAATTTTTGAATCACATAAAAGCTACAAGCGAGGAGGAAATCTACCACCTAAAGTAAACTGGAATGGTCGGTTGGGTTGGTTGAGTCAGTGAACTCAAAGTGTAAATGCATACCATATGACCATCATGTATTCAAGAAAAACATTGATTATCTAGGAGAAGGAGGCTCTTGCGATCGTTACGGCGATCTAGGGCTAGTCGTCGCAGACTCTACTTGGGGGGAGAGGAAGCTCACCTATGACACGCTGCAAGCCCTTCTCCCTGAGTACTCTCTTTCCACGGCTTCTGCAGGGCTCTACGAAGGCCGGTGACTCTTCCTATCTCTCATTCGTCATTCCTCGTTTGTCCTCCTCAGCGACGCAATGACTCAGCGGGAGCTGGTGGCTGGTACGCTGGGAGTCGGCATCTCAATGACATGGTGTGCGTGTGGAACTTTTGTGGCAGCTCAGTTCATCACAGGATGTTTTTCCCTAGGGGTTGAGTGCCCCTCTCTCCCCCTTTTTCTTTCTTTTCTTTTTGTGTCAATCAGTTTCTGGTTGCTTGTTTGTTTGGTCAGGATTGGATCCCTTCTTGGGCAGCCGGTGAGCTCGAGCGCCCCTTGGTGCTCCAGGTAGAGGAGGAGTAAGCTGAGTCTGTACCTCAGGCGAGTGCTCCACCCCCTGTTCGTAGTGGTGTTTGGGAGTGGTGGTGGGGTTCCCGGCTCCCTCTACTCCCCACCTTTCATCCGCCTGATCCCTCCTTCCTCTATATGTGCATCGTTTGGGTGTTGGTCTCCTTCCCGGTCCTCCTGGGTGGTGCACCCTTACTACTCGATATTGTTCCTGTGTGTTTTGCCCTATGTTTTTGGGAGGTCCCTTGGTCGGCCTGTCTCTTTGTTTGTTCTATTAGTTGTTTAGTTGTACTTTTTGTCGTGTATTGTTTGCTTAGTTTCTTGCTATTTGTTTTCCGAATGTGCTCTCAACTTTTCAGTTGGCCTTAAGCATGGATGAGATGGTGATCTCTATTATTTGTACTTCTTACTCCTTCTCAGATATCCTCAAGGGCTCGTGTAGATTGATGGCTTCCCTCTCTGATAGCTGCTTTAGACAGCCACTATGAAAGTGGGTTGGTACATGTAATTTACCCATCACATCCCAATCTGAGTCTTCTGTTATGTCGGTCTTCCAAAGGAGTTCTGCTTGGTACATTCATGTAAGAGTACTATCTTGTAGATGTCATATGGCTTGCCTTTAATGATATCGAGATGTTTCCCTAAAAAAACATTAATTTAAGAGTTCCCTCCTATTTCAAGAAGTTGGCATTTTAAGATATCTTAAGGAAACTATAAGGTTACAATAAACATCAGAGAAATCAAGATTCAAGTTGAATGTTAATGAGTGCACATTTTATGAACCAAAATATGTATGTTGCACATTAAGAAACATTGACGAGGATAGAATCCATGGAAGAGAAAGTTTAGGCAAGTCTAGACTGAAAAAGATTACTCCATTGATATGAAATCTTATTTAGCTTGTCATAATTTAATTAATAGAAAACCTAGATTAATAATACAATGACACAACATTGAAAAGAAATCTGATTCGTACTTCAAAAAATGCAGTCCATGGAATGCAAGCTTTAGTGAAAATGCGTACTTTATATTCCATTGGTATTATTTAGGCTCACGTCAATGATCTATTTTTGATAATTCTATGGTACTTAATAATTACTTTTTATGATTTTCTTTGTGTAATTCAAGTATTTTATGGCATCTCATCATGACGTCTGTAGTAAAAATATGCATGATTTCCTCCATGCAAGTTACCGTAAAAATTAATGCCTTGAGGATTAAAAATGGAAGTATATAACAAACTCTTTATAGCTTCTTCTTGGATTAACTCAAGAAATGACCATACATGAAACTTTTTAAGTTCTTAACAAGTCATGGTAATAGACTTACACAAAAAGGAAGAATATGCATTTTCCACAGGCCATCATCACTTTTACTTGTAGCTTTTTAGCCTAGTACGTCAACTATGCTATTTTATAGGTTATAATTATCTCTGTTCTAAGGTCCATGCTATCTAGATACTAACTTTATATTTACCCCGTGCTAGTGTGAAACCTAGGTGTCATATCTTAACCAGCTGCTATAATTTCTGGATGTGTTTGTCCCGTCTATCTTGAACATTGTAGTCTTGCATTTTTAGATTCCAACATGGCTAAAGGATATCCCTAGGCTACTCTCATTTATTAGAAAATATTGATTTAAGGATTTTCTTACTGAATGTCAGTTTGTGACAAAGCATGTGTGTGTTTAAGGGGTCCTAGAAGGGTAAATTACAAATATATCATATAATTGGGTACACCTAACCCATCTGTCTTTTCCAAGAACTTGGCCTGGTATAACCTTGACCTCATTAGAATGCAGACTTCAATACTTCCCAGGCTCACCACCTCGAAAAGTAGCAACAAAATGGCTAAAATCCAATCCATAAGACCTAATGAGATCCTCACATGTTTTAGTGCATGTTTATGTATATCTACATGTGTTACAAACATGTTCAGATAATCTACATTATTTACTATTGTTATAATATTTATAATATAATTGAGCACAAAATTCAAGGTTCATCCACATCATTATATAATTGCAAGCCCTTCCAAATATAAGTAAGAAAAGTATTATTGTGTGTGTATTCTAATTGGGATTGGACATGGGTTTATTTAAAAACAATTACCGATCTAGATATTGGCTAAAAAAGAGTTACATGTCTTTCCCAAACATTCAATGATACGTTAAGAGAAGGCAGTGCAAAACAAATGGTTTTTGCACTCACTCATAATTCAATGAAACATATTCCCATTGCATGACACGTTGAAAGAAGACATCCTATAATATTCTCAACTTGAACACTTATTTGACTAATTTCTTTCAGTCTGGTATGAATAGATCTTATTTTAACCTCTACCTCTAAGGTCTTCTCTTTGAAAAATTCCATCAAAGTACCGGGGTCAGTGAAATTTGATCTAATATTAGCATCAGCTTAGCTTGTCAAGTACATGTTTCTCATAGAGCCTTTTCGTCTATCATATATAGAAGACTGAGACGCTAAAAGAATTTAAAAGAAGCAGGACCAAAATAATGCGGCTATCAGAAATTCACAATTTATACCATGATTTCACATTTACCGAGCATCTATGGACTGTTATTATGCAATAAACTAATTAAGTAGCAAGACAAAAAACATGTCAGCACTTACACGATTAAAAGACACTGATATACCTGATGCATTCCAACCTAAGAACAAATCATATGTTCTATTGAATCAGTATGTGCAATAGATGTTATCGAAACCCAAAATGTCAAGACTAGCGGCAGCATAGGGTCTGGAACCTATGATGCCCTGATTGTTTGGTGGAGCTGTCAAGAAGAAAAGTTGTTGGAGGATCCTTCAGGTTGCTAGATGGAGGCACTAGGAGGAAGAACCACCTGAAGCACCTTCAAGCTGGGCAGAGGTGTTGGATGCTTTTGGGCAGAGGCACTAGATGCTTTTGGGCAGAGGCGTCGGACACTTCTAATCACAGACGCTTATAAGAAACATTCCTAATGTTATTGAGAAGCACACAATGAGGAATAGAGGTTGTCGGGTGTGGTTTCGGGAGAATGCAAAGAGACCGGGAGATGAGGCAAGAGACGGTGACTGGCTTGGAGAGCATGGAGGGTGAAATGTGAGGGTTAGGGAGAAAGAAGTTTGATGGGAGGATTAAATTGGACAGGTGAGAGATCAATGGCCAAATGGCACCATGAAATTCAGTTTTGTTTGAGATTAGATTGGGAGGGGTATACTTGGTGTCGTATGCCACTCTAGATTAGCTATATTTTTTATTTACATTTACAATGGAGAGGGGGGAAGTGTAATTATGTATAACTAATTAGACTAGTTACATTTATTTTGCTTACACTTATATTTATTATAACTAAACATCGATTTGACTACATTTGAAATATATGTAATTAGAATAATTGTAGCTAAAGCATCTTTTTTTGTAGTGTAATGTGTGTTTATCCAATATCTCTCCATCATAATAACATGAAATAAGCATTTGGCTATAGCCCAAAAACAAATTTCTTTTACTAATAGCAGAGATGGTACATGCACACATTATCTCAAAATTTCACATTTTAGGTTGAATCATTCTTGACATGACTCTAAACATACTTAACTTTTAATCCCTAAATTTTTTTCCAGAGGTCAAGTGCCTTTCTCACTCTTAAGTTTGTGCACAAATTTCTTAAATTTTCATAATTACAGGACTTCTTGTATCTTTTATTCCTCATGTCTCACTAGCCTTAGTCATTTGCTCAAGGTATTTAGGAGTACAAGTATTTTTGGAGTGATCTCATCCTTATGCATCTAGGAAGTGCCTCTCCCATTCACCCATTGGGCCGCATGAACTCATGAAGGTGGCCCATCTCCTAATTCATGGGTCTCAAGAAAACATGTTTGTTACCTCCCGACCCTATGGACTTATGCATCCAGGGAAAAATCACCTCCTAATCTCATTAGTGTTATGTACCTTCAATCCTCCCTACTTGACCTTACCATTGACCTAGGGCACTACCCTTTACAAGGGTTAACTAAGGTATCACAACTTTACAATTTTGGAGAATGTTACCTTGTTATGTAGTTCCTTAACCTAAATTTCCTTCATATCTCTGGGGGTACACATTTTTCACTTTATGCCCCTACATTGGGCTCATGGAAACCTTCCCTTCCTGGGCTTGATCTTTCATAGTGGTCTTCCTTTATAAGCTTGAACCATTAGTGACCTTCCTTTCCCGACTTGGTCACTAACCATTACAATGACTTCCTCTCATGTTGGCCTTCCTTTCCCGACTTGACCAATCAGTGACCTTCCTATCTTGTCTTGATCACTAGTCATTGCAATGATTTCCTCTTATATCAGCCTTCCTTTCACGTCTTAGTCTGTGGGTGATCTTCCTATCCCATAGTGATCACCAGTCATGGCCATCCAATCATGGCTTGTCCTATTGGTGATCTTCCTATTCTAGCTTGTTCACCAGTCATTACGCAGACTTCCCTTTTTATATCAGCCTTCCTATCCTAACATGGCAGAGTAATGACCTTCCTATCCTGGCTTGGTTACATACTATTCAGACACTTCCTTAGTGACTTTCATTGCATCCCTCAGAAACGACATACTTGGGTTCAAAGAATGTATGTACTTTCATATATTTTCATACTTCATCCTTCAGATTTTAGGTGATGTTTAAGGTTAACTCAATTCTTAAACTGCTTGGTTTATTCACCCTTATAGGGAAGGTCCTAACCTAGGGTGTCTTCTTAACTCATAGGAGGAGGTTTGGGTCTCTAGACACAAACCCTAAAAGTTGAATTTTCATTTTTACATAACGATAATATGTTGAACATAAATTTTACATTATAACTTCTCAGCCCCTACTTGGTCAATATCTATGATGTACCTTTCGCTGGGAGGTATTCATACACACTTGTTGAGAGTATTTCAATGATCTACCCACTCTCTGGGGTTGATCTCTATCCATACCCACTCACTAGGGGGTATTCACAACATCATACTCACTCACTAGGAGTATTTTGATGATGTACCCACTCATTGGGGGTAATCTCTAATCATACCCACTCACTTGGGGTTTCCACAACATCATACTCACTCACTGGGAGTATTTCAATAGCATACCACTCGCTAGGGGTATCATACTTAATCTATGGAGGTAATTTCAATGAAAAACCCACTCATTAGGGGCAGTTTCAATTGCATACCCACTTGTTGGGGGTACATTCAATAATATACCCACTCATTGTGGGTAGTCTTAATAGCTTACCCACTCATTGGAGGCAACATACCTACTCTCTGGGGGGTATTCTTTATTCATCCATTCCTCTAGAGGCAACATTAGGGCGATGAGCAAGTTTTATTCATATTTCCATTTTCATGTATAACTCTTGGTTATTTATGCTTCGTAAAACTATTTACATGAAATCCTTGCTCCACAATATATGAGAGGTTGGTTCACCAAAACTTGTTTGAATTTTTCTCTTTCCTTTTCACTCTAATTAGGGTTCATATAGGTAGAGTCTCTATCTCACCCACACCACTTTCATTACCGAAGATTATGGTTTAGGGTCTGGGTTAGGGACTATCCCTACATCTTAGGGTTTCTATATCCCTTAACCCACTAGGATTTTTCCTAATCCAACCCTAGATCCATCTAAGGTTTACCATTGCAAGGAAAAACCCACAATCATTTTATTTACAGTATCATTAATTCCACATTACATGTTCATTAATTGGCGGAGGATGCCTTAACCCTAATTCTTCTTAAAAATCCTAACTTGAGATGAGGAGGGAAGTATCTTGTAAGGTTTATCAACCAAGAAGATGACAAGTGGATGAAATTAGAGATGAGATGACTTAGCAGTAAATATACTTTAGGAAAACCCTAAGTTAGGGTCAGACATGTATCACCGTGGCTAAGAGAGTCCTTGTATACCAAATTAATGGTACAGAGCAAAATATTGCCATCCCCCAAAGCCATGACCCCTTCTAGACACTATTACCATCAGGTCATGCCTTACTAAACTTCCTTATATTTCTCTACAATACTTGAAATTATGAACTGTTAAATACTATTTGAAAAATCTGGGGCTCTGATACCAAATTTAATGACCTCAACTTTTAGCGTCCCCCAATTAAGGAAAGACCCAAAACATTGAGAGACATTACCTAAGATTCCCAAAGATTTAGATTTAACCAAATAAAAAATAATAGACAATAATTACCATTAATTTAAATATTGTTTACAAGGTTCTTTTCTAAAGAGTTACATGGATTTTTTACATAAGAACTTTACGTATGAGAAGAGGTATCTATCTAATCCTCCTTACAAGTTAGATTTAATGTCTTCATATAATTTTAGTTGTTCATGATATCTTAGTATCTTCATATTCAACATTTACATAAAATGTCGTGAAACAAAAACACAACTTTGTATATATCTTTACTGTGTAGGTGGGTTACATGTAAAAATGTGCAAGTATTATAATAACATGAAATAAATATATTACTTGCAAATAAGAATTGATATTTTCTCACACATTCTCATCTTTAAGTGATGCTCATAGAAGCATTATAATTGAACTGAAAATAACTAAACATATAATAGTTTAGTTGTTCAACCCTCGAGAAAACCTCAACAAACACCAAAAAAATGTATTGCGGGTAGTTCGAATCGTAACCATGTACATTTTGTACATTCATGTTGTAACATCCCAGGATTTGAGGCCTTGGATAAATGATCTTAAAAGGAATGATTGGACTACCCACATCACCATGGTGCACCTACTTTTCTGGGAGCCCATCACTAAAGAACTTTATAGTTAAGCATGCTCAGCTTGGAGTAGTACTAGGATGGGTGACCATTCGGGAAGTTGACCCTGACTTGTGCATGAGTGAAGAAAAAGCACACAGTTAAGGATAGTTGTGGTCTGACGTCCCCAGATTTTCTAATACTTAATCTGATGTGTGACGTCCAAATTGAAACCCTCACCTCAGCAAGAAACCCAATTAAAACATCACACACTAGACTAAGAAAGAGAAAATCAAGGGAATCAGAAGGAAACAATCAGTAGCACATGTACATGAACAATAATAAAACCATACAACACATGATCACCATTCAACATATAATTATATAATGAATTGTTACATTATTTGATATTACACCACACAACTCTTAATAATCCTTTGTTTAGGTTGTGGACATGTAATGAATTTGTACCCCTTTGGAGTATGTTATTTGTAGGGTCAAATGATGGAGTTTGGGTACCAATTTATATGTAAGGTGAATTACACTATGAAGAATTTTGACTCAAAATCTTAGGTTCAAAGTTGTTTCCTACATATTCTTTTGAGGTTTGAAATAAATAAGATGATAATCTGTGTGGTGATTCTAAATCTAGGTTGCTATAATGTTTGACATATGACGAGATATGAGTGACACAACCAATGATATTGTGTTGTTGCATGGTCATTTCTGTCTAGGTAGACTTATTCTTTCACATACGTGAAGCCTTAAGGCCATAGGTATGATCTAGTGATCGATTTGTTACCCCCTAACCCCGTTTCTCACGGAGATGGTAGTTCACTTGAAGACCAAGTTCCCAGTGCCATGCCTTTGAAATAAAGGGATCATAACCAAGAACTACAGCTAGCCATCATCCCTCCTCCAAGTTCGGATCTATCTAACAACTTCTAGCCTGTGGATATGGGCAAGATGGGGGAGTCCAATCCCAACCTCCTCCTCCTCCTCGCTCCAACAACGAAGAGATCACATACAGAAGGTTCAATGATCTAGAATGGATGAGAGTGAAACCAACCTACAACTCTCCTCTCCCTCGTCGCCATTGTTTTCATCACTTCTTATAGCCGAGAAACTAGAAGACCTTCAGGGAGCAGCTAGGGACTACGAGGAGAAGAACCCATTACAGGGAGCCAAGGTAGGACCAAGCTTGGAGTCCTCACTGGACAAGTAGCACAAGCATCGCCCTTCTCTAGAGAATGGATGATCGGAGGCTCGTGCAGTGGTATACAGATCGCAGGTTGGAGGCCAGTTGCCCTGACATCATCACACCCGACCCCGACTTCACAACGGCGACAATTGGGGGGGTCAGTAACCTGATCGCCTTACCAATCCAGTGCTATTACCAAATCGACGGGTGACCAAGGGCCCAGAACATCACAGAGGAGAGACGGGAGTATGAAGGTACCAGATTCAGATGGAAATGGAGGAAGAAGACTGCTGGGGCCAAGCGACAACTTTGGCAACTTGGGATCATCCTTGCCGAGAAGACGATCGTGTCAGACCTGAAGCGCGAGATGAGGATTGGAAGAAAGAAGCTCTTTGCCTCATTTCTATGCAACGTGAGGGCAGGGAATCCTATCACCACTCGCCGGACTCAATCACAGAGGCAACGACACTCACACACACTGGAACAGAGAGACGAAGAGGGAGAGGAATGACGGGAGTCAGACTCATGCAGCTGGGGGAGTTAATGTTTGCTAGACTGGGTCGCTAGGGTTACCTAGTCGGCCGAACCAAACCACTACTGACCCCAAAGATAGTTGGGCGTGACTGGAGGTGGGCCAGTCAACGTGGGCAAATCAAAGCCTGCCACCTCAGGCAGTAGGACCCGCCAAGGTAAATACCTTCCAAAATCTTAGAAGTTATCTAAATCTTGCAAAATGCCTTATAACTAGCTCCCATGGCCAAATTATTTCTCAAAAATATTCCCATACTCATAAAATGTTCCCTTTATTATGAAATCCCTAGATCAGTCCTTTGATGCACATTTACTGATCCTATATAGTTTAGATGATAATACCCCATTTAGGTTTCATTAGATGAAATAAATTATATAGAGTTGACATAAATTCTTAGAAAATTTTAGTAGAACCCTAATAACACTGGAAACCCAGTTGTGAACTTTGATCTTGGTTTTATTGATCTATGTTAGGCCTTTTCTCATTAATGCCTAAATTACATGTTTTAACCTCATATTAATTCCAGAAAATAGTGCAAGCATCTGAAAAATATGAAATTTGGATCAGACCCTTAGAATAACATCCTAATCAGTATAAAAATATCAGATACAAGTTCTAAGAAGCTTGAACCTAGGTTTGTCCTAAACCCTAACTTAGACCTAAAATATCAATGACATAATGAACCATGTATTAATGATGATTAATTTGTTATTAACCAGGTGATGACTAGATATCTAGATGAGCAATAATGATTAGAAATCTATGAAATCAGGTACATGGGCTTTATCTAAGTATATGACAAGTTTTCTTATGTGCAATAGTTATGATGTATTGCTTGTCTTTATTTGAGAATATTGCGTGGATGTACTATAATTATAGTATCTTCATCGTGTCAATAAGAATAGAAAAGAATATAGATGGTTTGTAGATACTAAGTTGATATATGATCTCTCTCTCTCTCAATCCTCTCCCTCTTCCTCTAAATATAAGGTCGGCACTCAGTCCCTATAGCCCAAGGGGCGGGGAAAAATGAAGTGTGACATCCCTCTCTCTCTCTCCTCTAAATATAAGGTCGACACTCGATCCCCATAGCCCAAGGGTAGGGAAAAATGAAGTGTGACACTGCTTAGTAGTACAAACACATCAAAATACATCTAAAAATATGTGTTTACCTGATTATCGCTTTAAACAATGTTTTCTTTTACTGTTTTTTTCTCAAGCTATTTCAATTATGCATGTATATTAGTATGTATCTTTCTACCCATGTGCACAACACCTTGTGTGTTGATTCACTATTTCACATATGTTTTAGGTTCAGAGCTAGCGTGGGACAAAAGAAGGGAAGTGAGCAGTTGTCCAGGTTGTACCTATTGTGTAGATCCTAATTAGCATACAAGTTCATAGACTTGTAAATCTTCTTTTAATATGTAAATGTAATTCATGTTGTAATAAGTAATCTTGTATTAATATACATGTTAATTGTTGAGAAATGTTATGGTGTATGTTATAGTTGTATGTTCATGTATGCGCATATTGCTTCCCCAACGCACTTTGATACAATTGCTTAACGTTTTCAAATTTTGTCTTCTCATCTCCATGGGGTTTTGAGAAGGTGAAAATCTGGGGACATTACAGCTTTTCACTTACATGTTACCCACTCCACTTTTAAAGATGCTTATAGTTATGGAATAGAAGAAGTACTCTTACTGATAAAAAAATATGTGTAACTAAACAATGAATTCACCTCCTTGAATTCAATGAGGTAATTTCTTGAGTCATGTTCTAATTAACCATCTATTTTTAGGTGGGTGCATTGAATTTATGACTCATCCTTAAGATTTTGTAGGTTTCTCTTGAAGAATCTAGTAGGGATATCACCTCAGATTAGATGTTTCCAAATGGGGTTGCTCTATTTGTAGCCTTGTACTGAGTGGATCAAGTCTTATCTTCTTCTTCACACCTTGGGTAGGTCAAGTTTAGACCTATATGTGCTCTCATGTGCTTCATGTTGGTGAGTAATGACTGGTGTATTTGTGGTTCACATAAGACACGGAGCTTTCCATCACCATCTTGGATAATTTGACCAAGGTTTCAAGATTCAACATGGTTTGTCATTTGCTTCTCGTTTCTTGATTGTACATGTATGCCAGTCTTTATACGTGTATGTTTCAAATGTGAATGCTTTCATTTATTTGTTAGTATGTAGTCTACGATTAAATGTGTAACCATCTTTTTGAACTCTATCAAACAAGTGTCACCATGTCATAGAACAGAATGCTTCACAACCAATATATCAAATCCAAACATAAATATGTCCTTTAGAAGATGAGGCCCAAGCTATGTCTAGTGAAACTATGATTGTTGCATTATACCATCATGATTTATCTTGTTTGTAATTTTATATCAGAGTAACATGCTCTTCTTCATGATGGTGCAACAACAAGAACCCATGTTATCACCAACTTGTGAATAAAAGGAGAAGACAATAAGGATGCTAAAACTAGATGAGAAAGATGCATACTCTTTTGTCAAAATGTGTGTAGACCTCACTGATCATTAATATATGTATATCATTTTCTTTGTACACATTGTGTAATAGGGGAAAGGTATACATCCTCCCCATGTAAATTTGACATTTCAATATAAATAAAAGTAAGATTCTTAACATAATGAGTAGAACTTGGTCTAACTACTATAACTTTATTACTAAAAGAACTTTTATATTAGCAAATTACACAATATATGAATAATCGAACTATGCATATATTTATGTCCAATAAATGGCACTACATATGTAGCTAAATGCATAATCCAACTTATATATATATATATATATATAGATATATATATATATATATATATATATATATATATATATATATATGTATATGTGTGTGTGTGTGTGTAGTAAATGTTGCCTTTCCCTACACATTAACTACATATAAAATGGATTAACTTCATCTTTCTGCTACATGCTAGTTACATACGTAATTGTAGTCATACATTTAGCTATAATTAAACTTACATTTAAATATGTAAGGATAATATCTAGCTATGCTTCCGACTACATATGAATTTATATTGAATAGATTATCTAACTATATATTTGAATAATATCCTTATAGGCTTCATCTATACAAACATATACTAAATCTCATATATGTAAAGAAATATGTAGTCAAAGCCTTTACCTAAAAAATATGGGGTTTTCCTAGAATTATTATTTTTTTAGTTAGTGGCCATTTTTTGTAGTGAACCCTAGTCCTATGTACCTATAAACTCAATGAACCTAAAGCTCTTATATCAACCTAAACTATGACATACCGATCATAGAAAAATGAGATTACTCAAAACAAAGCGTTGATCTAACACTTACATCCATGATTACCATAAAATAGGATAAATTGAAACCGATTTCATATAACAACAAAAGAGGAAACATATTACCTTGGAGTCCACAGACTGTGTCACCTGTATCACATATCACACCATGAAGGTATTGAAATCATTGTGCAATGGCCATCATGCCACAAACCTATCACATATGATAACTTATTCACATATAGAAACCATATATGTACAATCATGGAATATTGCTAAAAACTCATATCAATGTACAAAATCTACAAAACATCCCCAAGGACCTGAGAGTACAGGGACGACACACATAACTCTACTACAAAACACTAGCAACATATCCAACCTTCAAAAACTATTGCTCCTCTTACTGCTCAACCTCAACCGCACCAACTCTACCTCGTTGTGCACGACCACCTAAAAATGTGGAAACACACGGGGGGAGACCAATGTCCTAATGAGAGATATAACTCTCTACCAACAACTATTAAAAGCACAGATAAACTAAAGTAGGAAGATAAGATCATTATCAGGATGAGTATCTTCAGCTAAATGATATAAGTAAATCTATTAACATAGATTATGTAGTTTAAGCATCTACAACTGAGCATTGAACATTTTACACTTTTAGAAGGAATATGAAGAACATATACAATCTTCATCATCTAATAGAATAACAAACAAGGCAAGGGGTCATACAATATGAATCATGTTTAACCATAAGGAAATATACTATACGGTAGTGTTATGTCTTTTAACATGCCCTGAGGAGATGAGTTATACAACTCATGCTCCAATTGACCATTCCTAAGTCAAAATCAGTGCCATACAACATCTAGGAGGAGACAGAATCCTATGATCTCCCACACCCCCAGTCAGTTTAGGTCTGCCACAGTGACATATAGAGTCCAACTAGAAAACAGCCTAGTCCACCTTGGTACATAGGAACAACACTAGTGAAAATTGTGTTACGACCGTAGTCGCACTCCTGCCGAGGTATGACCACAGCCATCCTCCAAAATATACACAATATATATACATATGTATATATGTATATGTATATGTGTATATATATATATATATATATATATATATATATATATATATATATATACATATATATACATATATATATGTACGTATTGAATCACATTATCTGAGATATGGCCTTGACCATTCTCTTGCTAGGGTATGACCATAGCCATCCCTCTGAACATGCATATACTAAACAATATACGACTCCAAGATTCCACTAAGAGAGAATCGGCTTCACCATCCAGCAAATACTGACACTGGAGATGGATGTATGGCATAGGGAAACTACATAATTAGGGTTTTACTTGATTAGTTAAGCCAATTAGGTATCTTTTAAGGCATCAATAAAGTTACAACGTACAAAACCATAGACAAATTCTATAAAGACAATGGTAGATTACAACGTTAGAGAATATATAACGTCTTAAGCATGAAGTTAACCACATCACCATATGATATTGTATCATTGCCTTGTACCAGGCCATCAACATTATCACATCATCTTAGGATAACCATTCCTCATTACATCACTAGACCGTATCACCTCAAAATAGGCTCAAAGCCTCAGCTAGGTCATAAGATCCAACCACATTGTTCTTCCACAATCATTATCTCATCATGCCTCATAAAGGCTCATAATCATCCAGTTTCATGTAAGATATACCATAACAATAACTAGTTATGATGTTTATTGAACCATACAACATTAGGGTTACACAAGTAGGAGAGAGAAACATCATTACATTCTAGTCATTCAAGCAAGCTCAACAAGTACATCATACACTTGAATTAGGGTTAGGGATTCTCATAGATAGCCAATTAGGTTTACTATAACCTCATTCAATCACCAAACCTAGGTACATAACCTCCCACATTCTAGGAGAAGATTAGGGTTAGGCATCATTTTTATTATAATTAATCAATCATTCCAAGTAGCATTATGTATCTACCATACAAGACTAAAGACATCTATAGCAACCAACCAAACTAGCCTATGTGTAGTGATCACCCATAGCTCAAGGTGTTGCAACCACATGACTCACATGTGTAGCAACCACAACACTAGGTCAAAACCTTGTTGCGACTGTAACACATCCTCATAGCTAGCAACCAAACCATGTACACTATCTTAAGTGTAGCGCCCACTATGCACACCAAGTGTAGAGACCTACACTTGTAGCGACCACACTGATTAGGGTTAGGGTTAACCTTGTGACTGAAACAACCTAACACATGTAGCTACCACAAGGAGAACCATCATATCGGTAGTGACCCAAGAGTGAGCACACTCAATGTAGTGACCCATGAAACATGGGACATGTAGTGACCATTCATAGGTCAAGGTAGAGACCCCAACAAAGCAACTAATGAGTAGCGAACAGCCACAAGGGTTCATATGTAGTGACCAAAACATACTCAAAGCATTGTGATCAAGCCAACCTAAACCACCATGCCCACAAGGGATAATTACAACATGAAACGTGAGTATCATGATGAACAAAATATATGCATAACATCAAGGAAATCAAGGTACCAACAATATGAAACTCCATGCAAAGTTGAACATCAAAACCCTAAATGAAGCACCACAAGACTCAATCATAAAAAAACCATGATATGAACAATGAAACCAGATTTCAAACACTTGCAAATAGGAATCTAAAACCTCCATTAAACATAGGATAACTGACCATAACCATGGTTATAAAATCAACATCCAAAAGACATAAAAGAACCATTATCTCCATTATCACTATATCTTCAGGTACAAGAAACAAGGGTTTAGGAAAAAGAGCAATCCTATGCAAGAATACTATAAAATCTTAAATCCTAGATCAATCTAGCATTACCCATCAACTTATGATCATGTTTTAGATATAGAACAGTAGCATGCAAGCAATAATATGGTGAAATAATAGTAGAGGGGAAAGTTATATAACCCGCCTTAGGATGATGATCAAGCTCCAAGGCCACAAGCTCTAAGAGAGAGGAAGAAGCTCCAAACTTGGATCAAATCAACATCCAACAAGGTCACCTCAAGAGGAGATGAACACACCAAGGTCAAAGGAAATATCAATAAGAAGAAATCACAAACCCTAGGCTAAACAAGGAATAAGAAAGAAGAAATAGGAGAACTTCATCTCACTTAGGTACTACCATGGTCATACCCTAGTCTCGTCCTCCATGGATAGAAGTTCCTCAAGATAGCTACCATGGTGATCCATAGTCTCATGAATAAGAGAAAGAAGAAAGAGACAACGTTCAAAGGAAAACAAGTTCAAGGGTAGGAAACCACTTACTAAGAAGGAAGATCACCAATAACCACTACAAAGAAGATAATCAAGCCCTAGATCACCACATCTAAAGGTGATCAGCCACCATGATTCAAGATCAACACCTTCTCTTACTCCACCAAGCTCAAGGCCGAACATAAGGGAGAAGAGAGGAAGAAGAGAGATAAAGGGATTACTTGCATGTGAAAGAGAGGGTTTATATATTCAAGGGTAGGATGGCAGTAAAGAACATGAGGCATCAAGATATGAGAGAACCAAAAGGACACATGTCCCTCAAAGCCATGGCCATGCAAACACACGTGCAAGAGGATCGTCAACACCAATGTGGTATAGTGACTAGTCAAGTTCTCACCTCATTTCGTCGAAGAAAAACCCTAGGTATCAGTCACAACACAACCAACCAAGGTATAGGTCGCAACACATCTCCACATGAGCAAACCCTAGCGACCAACACAAAGAACAAGGCATAAAGGTCACTAAAAATCACAACCAAGGAAGAGATTTGGTCGAAACACAAGAAGAAGACACACCCATAGGTCACTACACTCAAGAAACACATATTATCAACACCATCATACATGCAACCCATGTGAAGCATGCAAACCCTAAAACCACACATAATGTCACATCACCAACCAAGTCTCAAAACAAGGCTCCCCTAAGAATCATTCTCTCTATCATGATTCTAAGGCACAACCTACATGTGACAAATTGCAACATAGACCCTCAACATGGGTAAATTGTAATTTTGTCCAAGACAAGCATAACTTGCTCGAACATCAACCAAATAGGACCAAACTGAAAACACAAATTTGTCACATATTATAAAGACATCTTAAGTGATTAGATTTAGGTTAAACAATCTTATTAAGAAAAGAAAACAAAATCAAGCACTAAGCTAGGTCAGGGGTCTTCCAAAGAATTAGAGTTAAAGATCCTAACATGTGATGTTGTTAATGAACATAATTGAATCTAAGTGATCAGAATGAAAGGATATGGTGGATATAGTAATTAGGTTTCTCACATAATTTTAAAATGTTATGGAAATAGGGATTGAGCCCTTATTCCATATCCTACACCTGAGACAACTCTAGATCCTAGATTAGGACCCGAATAGTTTAGTCTAATTAATGTGATTATGACACTTTAGGATTTAGATACATGCACATTAAATGATTGAATTCCTCATTACTTATGCAATTGGAAGATATAATTAATGAATGATTTAATAATCTGCATATGTAACATCCTAGGATTTGAGGCCTTGGATAAATGATCTTAAAAGGAATGATTGGACTACCCATATCACCAAGGTGCACCTCCTTTTCTGGGAGCCCATCACTAAAGAACTCTATAGTTAAGCATGCTCAGCTTAGAATAGTACTAGGATGGGTGACCAGTCAGGAAGCCGACTTGCGCATGAGTGAGGAAAAAGTACACAGTTAAGGCTAGTGGTTTTCTGTGGGGCCAATTGTCATTCCTGAAACTCTACTAGTGCCTTGGGTAATGGGCCTAGGTGTTACAAATGGTATCAGAGCCAATTCCCCTCAAGTAGGTGGGGCCCGCAAGAGCATGTGGTATGCCAGTCTTGAGTCGTGCAGTCCAGACATGTTGGAAATGGTTGTCTATGGTTGACATAACCACCCTTGTGCTGGTATTCCATGATCGGGAGCTGGGTGTCCATGGGTCATCGTGGGTCTGCACTAAAATGGGGAAGAGATTATGAGGCCGTATATTGAGCCTTGACGAGGACGTCAAGAGTCTAAGTTGGGGAGATTGTAATGTCCTAGGATTTGAGGCCTTGGATAAATGATCTTAAAAGGAATGATTAGACTACCCATATCACCAAGGTGCACCTCCTTTTCCGGGAGCCCATCACTAGAGAACTCTATAGTTAAGCATGCTCAGCTTGGAGTAGTACTAGGATGGGTGACCAGTCGCGAAGTTGACCCAGACTTGTGCGTGAGTGAGAAAAAAGCACACAGTTAAGGCTAGTGGTGGTCTGTGTGGCCAGTCGTCATTCCTAAAACTCTACTAGTGTGCCACCCTTGTGCTGCTATTCCGTGATCGGGAGTTGGGTGTCCATGGTCCATCGTGGGTCTGCACTAAAATGGGGAAGAGATTATGAGGCCGTATATTGAGCCTTGACGAGGACGTCAAGAGTCTAAGTGGGGGAGATTGTCACATCCCATGATTTGAGGCCTTGGATAAATGATCTTAAAAGGAATGATTGGACTACCCATATCACCAAGGTGCACCTCCTTTTCTGGGAGCTCATCACTAGAGAACTCTATAGTTAAGCATGCTCAGCTTGGAGTAGTACTAGGATGGGTGACCAGTCGGGAAGTTGTCCCGGACTTGTGCATGAATGAGGAAAAAGCACGCAGTTAAGGCTAGTGGTGGTCTGTGGGGCCAGTCGTCATTCCTGAAACTCTACTAGTGCCTTGGGCAGTGGGCCCAGGTGTTACAAAAGCCTATCTATGCAAGGGAAGGTAATGAGAAAAAGAAACCTATCTATGCATACGATATGTATAATCTACTATGATTCTCTTCCACGCAAAATTAGCTGCTAGCCTATCATCTTCAAAAATGCACTTGTTTTGCAGTTGCCAGACCAGGTAAAGGACTAGTAAGATCAGAATTTTTTCATTTGTTCCTGAGATATTCAGCATGTCCTCTTTACTGTTAGGTAAGGCTGGTATGAAGTTGTGAGATCTCTACCAAATTTCATTTGTAAACTTGCATTGCCACATCAGGTGTGATGTATTTTTAGGTTTCTCCTTGAATAGTGAACATCTAGAGGTGAGGGTGACACCTCGAATCTATAAAAACTCCTCCATAGTCAGCTTGTCTTGTAAGAGCTTCCAACCAAAAATCTTGATTCTATTAGGAACTTTTTCTTTCCATAACCATGTAGCCCAACCAAGTCTAGGCGCAGGTGTGCGTATAAGTTCCCATGCCCCTTTTAGAATATACTGATTCAGACCCTCAAGATAGCAGGAGTCCTTCTCTGCAAGTTGTATGCTTGAACTTTGTTGTATAATATCTTCAGTTCCTTTAATCTTTGGAAATCACCAACTCCCATTAGAAATAAAACACTACTACAGAACTGAACTTTGGTATTGGTTATTTAAGGCCTTTGGCATTGGTTAAAAAGTGACACCTATGTGGGCGAAACTAAAAGGTGAACCCTTAGGTGTCGGTTTGAAAACCGATGCCAAAAACCTTCACGCCACCCAAAACGCACCAGCAGGGGCACTATAGGCGTCAGTTATTAGTGGGGAAACCAACACCAGAACCACTCACGCCACAAAAAGGGCGCTAGAAGGGGCACTATAGGCATCAGTTATTAGTGGGAAAACTGATGCCAGAACCCTTCACACCACAAAAAGGGCGCCAGTAGGGGCACTATAGGCGTCGATTATTAGTGGAGAGACTGACGCCAGAACCCTTCACGCCATAAAAAGGGCGCCAGTAGGGGAACTATAGGCGTCAGTTATTAGTAGGGAAACCGACGCCCAAACCCTTCGTGCCACAAAAGGGCGCCATCTAGGACACCATCGGCGTCAGTTTCTTAGTAATAACCGACACCATATCACCTGCCGCCATTGCCGTACTGGCCAGTACGGCCGTGTTGTCTGGCCACATTAGACGGTGGTTTTTTGCTCTTAACCGACGTTGTAGGCCTTTGTTGTCGATTTTCAACTAATAACCGATGCCTATGTTTTGATTTTTTTTTCTTATCAATTTGCAAGCCTATTGTGGCTGGTCCCAGGATAAAGAAACTTGCAGTTCAGTGGAACTGAACTGTAGGTTTACGACATCCATTGATATCAGCCAATAATAGGCCACAAACCTACAAATTTAACAAGATTCATTTTCACACATTTAGCAACCTGCATTTCCATTCAATTTTCATACTTGTAGAAACATTCATGTAGCAACATGTAGTTCCTTTCATTTTCACATTCACACATGTAGAAACATTCATGTAGCAACCTGCAGTTCCTTTCATTTTCACATTCACACATGCACATGTAGAAACTTTCATGTAGCAACCTGCAGTTCCATTCATTTTCACATTCACACATGTATAATTATTCAGACATATGTAGAAACATTTAGACGTGTAGAAACATTCACACATATGACAATTCAGAAAAATTCATTTACAAAATATAATTCTTTAGTCATTATCACTATCAACATCCCAATTATATTTTAAAACCCCCACTACTTGTATGCTTTTGCCCATTCTTCTCTTACGTCATTTAATTCTTCCGTCGTATAGGAAGCATGTACATCTGATAAGGCCTTACCTATAGTGGGGTCAGTTTTAAACACATGCAAAGAGAATGATGTATAAGAGAATGATGTATATATATAATTAATAATATATAAATAAGATTGATATATTTCATATTATCTAATGAGACTATATATAATACCTCATGTATGGTATCGATGTCCACTGTGACATATTTGATAATCATGTGCATAAATAACATCACATAGTATGCACATGCCCATCTGTTGTCTTGTGTAGCACACTATAAATTGAAATATACAAAATATTAAAAAATACAACTAAGCACAGTTCACATAAATAATACATAAATTGGAGTCAGGAACTTACTTCCACATTCTTCCAAATTATTGATTGGTTCTTTTTCCTGGGACCTTTCCTCTAGCCTTTTTGAACTCATGTAAACCCCTACATGTTAATGTAACACAACAAATTTCATAATTAAATAGTAATGTAATAACATATGTTAACGGATATAAAAATGAAATATTTCTCACCAGAATAATACCATTTTCATTGCATGTCTATATTTTAGATTCAATTTAGTCCCCTTAGGATCTAGATAATTGACAGTGAACATCCCGGAGACAATAACTAGTAACTCCCAATGCGTACCCCTAGAGTTAAAAAAGTTAAAAATTAATAACTCAAAATCCATAACAAAAATGTAATTTTCTTAAGTCCAAATTATAAGAAAAGTAAACTTACTCCACATTGAATGGAGTTATTATCACTGTCTTCTTATTTTGACCAAAATTTGTAAAAGCATCACAGCAGTATTGTTGAACTAACGAAGGGTCTTTAGCTACTAGACTAATCAAAGATAGAATAAAAAAATCCTACATGTTCAAATGAAAAATCTGGACATATCTTGTCTAAGTAGCTGCAAAACATGTATTACGTATGCATTAGTATATAAGAAACCAGATCACCGGATCCTACACAAGGTATATGGATGTATAAACATTATCTCACCTTATCCATAGTATACCATGTATAGATGCATGAATGTGTTGTGCCGTTGAAGATGATGATAGAAACATATGTTATTAAACATAAAAACTAATATCAAAATGTACATAAATTTCTTTTAAATGCCATAAAGATAAACGCACAATATACATGGATACAGTTCATATTTTTTGGAGGAAAAATTTTAAAAAGATAAATAAAAATGTGATACTGATGTAAGATATTACTAAACAATAAATATTATCAACATACCTCCAATTTATTCTCATTCAAAATTTTTGTTCTTGCAATGATGGTACCAATGCAATTAAAATTACTTATTGGGGTTGAACATATTCTATATCACACTTTTTATTATCATGCATCACTTATTCCTTGAAATTTAGGAAACACCCTTAAATGAAAAATATTATATTATGTATGGTAGTAGTCTGTTATATCAAAAATGTTAGTAAAAATAAAAAAATGTCAAAACATACATAAATGTATTTTTAAGGCCATAGAGATATAACACACAATATACATGATATGAGTCATATCGTACATAGTTAAAGTAATATAAAAAACCAAAATAATAAATATGACTGAGATGTTAGATATTACTAAATGATATATATTATCAACATACTACTAATTTATTCTTATTTGAATTTTTTTATTACAATGATGATACTTATGTAATTGTCAATATTTATTGGGATTGAATATATTATATATCACACTTTCTTTAATCACGCATCACTCATTCCTTAAAAAAGAAACATTATTAAATGAAAATCACTAATCTACCTATGGGAGTATGTTTGTACGTAGTTGACAACTTAACCACTATTGATCATGAGTAGATATAATCAAAAATTTTATTAATCATGTTTGTAGCAATTATATGAAGGTTTTTTATTATTTGCTATCATATTACAGAAACTTATAAATAAAAAAATACAATTAACTCCTTCAATATAAAATATATACTTTACCAAACAAATATTTAATAATGTGCATCCAGAACATAAGGTAACAACATGAAATCCATATTGCATACTATGTAAAAATATAGAGTAAATTAAGAAAGTATATTAGACTAGAAGAATTAAATTTACCTAATGTGCAATTGCATCTGGGCTTTGTAATGATTGCTTCTTCCAAGATGGATTTGGCTATACCATGTATAGATGCACGAATGTGTTGTTCCGTTGAAGATGATGATACAAACATATGTTATTAAACATTAAAAATAATGTCAAGATGTAGATAAATTTCTTTTAAAAGCCATAAAGATAAACACACAATATACATGGACACAATTCATATTTTTTAGAATAAAACATATTAAAAAGATAAATAAAAATGTGATAATGATGTAACATATTACTAAACAATAAATATTATCAACATACCTCCAATTTATTCTCATTAAAAATTTTCGTTCTTGCAATGATGATACCAATGCAATTGAAATTACTTATTCGGGTTGAACACATTCTATATTACACTTTGTATTATCATGCATCACTTATTCCTTGAAACTTAGGAAACACCCTTAAATGAAAAATAGTATATTATGTATAGTAGTCTATTATATGACAAATGTTAGTAAAAATAAAAAAATGTCAAAACATACATAAATGTATTTTTAAGGCCATAAAGATAAACACACAATATACATGATACATGAGTCATATCATGCATAGGTAAAGTAATATAAAAAACTAAAATAATAAATATGACTGAGATGTAAGATATTACTAAATGATAAATATTATCAACATACTACTAATTTATTATCATTTGAATATTTTTTTCTTGCAATGATGATACTTATGCAATTGTACATAAATATATTTTTAAGGCCATAAAGATAAACACACAATACACATGATACATGAATGATATCGTACATAGGTAAAGTAATATAAAAAACCAAAATAATAAATATGACTAAGATGTAAGATATTACTAAATGATAAATATTATCAACAAACTACTAATTTATTCTCAATTGAATTTTTTTTTCTGGCAATGATGATACTTATGCAATTGTCAATATTTATTGGGATTGAATATATATTATATCACACTTTTCTTCTTCCTTCTTTCTTTCTTCTTCATTGGCTCCTCTTCTCTCCGTCACGATAAACAGCACAGCGGCATCTTTTGATTTGCCGCTATTATATCACACTTTGTTTAATCACGTATCACTTATTCCTTAAAAAAGGAAACATTATTAAATGAAAATCATTACTCTACCTATGGCATTATGTTCATACGTAGTTGACAACTTAACCCCTATTGATCATGAGTAGATATAATCAATTTTTTTATTAACCATGTTTGAAGCAATTATATGAAGAATTTTTATTCATTGTTATCATATTACGGAAACTTATAAATAAAAAAAACTACAATTAACTCCATCAATATAAAATTTATATTTTACCAAATGAATATATTTAATAATTTGCATCCATAACATATGGTAACAACATGAAATCCACATTGCATACTATGTACAAAAATAGAATAACCTTAAGAAAGTATATTAGACTAGAAGAATTAAATTTACCTAATGTACAATTGGATCTGGGCTCTGTCATTATTGCTTCTTCCAAGATGGATTTGGTTATACCATGTATAGATGCACAAATTTTTTGTGGCACTGAAGATGATGATAGAAGCATATGTTATTAAACATAAAAAATAATGTCGAAATGTAGATAAATTTCTTTTAAATGCCATAAAGATAGACACACAATATACATGGACACAATTCATATTTTTTGTAAGAATAAATATTAAAAAGATAAATAAAAATGTGATATTGATGTAAGATATCACAAAAAATAAATATTATCAACATACCTCCAATTTATTCTTATTTGAAATTTTCGTTCTTGCAATAATGATACCAATGCAATTGAAATTATTTATTGGGGTTGAACATATTCTATATCACACTTTCTATTATCATGCATCACTTATTCCTTGAAATTTTGGAAACACCATTTTATGAAAAATATTATATTATGTGTGGTAGTCTGTTATATCAAAAATGCTAATAAAAATAAAAAAAATGTCAAAACATACATAAATGTATTTTTAAGGACATAAAGATAAACACACAATATACATGATACATGAGTCATATCGTACATAGGTAAAGTAATATAAAAAATTAAAATAATAAATATGATTGAGATGTAAGATATTACTAAATGATAAATATTATTAACATACAACTAATTTATTCTCATTTGAATTTTTTTTCTTGCAATGATGATACTTATTCAATTGTCAATATTTATTAGGATTGAATATATTATATATCACACTTTCTTTAATCACATATTACTTATTCCTTAAAAAAGGAAACATTATTAAATGAATATCATTAGTCTACCAATGGTAGTATGTTCATGTGTAGTTGACAACTTAATCACTATTGATCATGAGTAGATATAATCAAATTTTATATTAACCATGTTTGTATCAATTATACAAAGATTTTTTATTCTTTGCTATCATATTACGAAAACTTATAAATCAGAAAAACTACAATTAACTCCATTAATATAAAATTTATATTTTATCAAACAAATATATTTAATAATGTGCATCCAGAACTTATGGTAACACCATGAAATCCACAATGCATACTATGTATGAAAGTAGAATAACTTAAGAAAGTATATTAGACTAGAAAAATTAAATTTACATAATGTGCAATTGCATCTGGGCTCTATCATGATTGCTTCTTCCATGATGGATTTGGCTATACCATCTATAGATGCTCGAATGTGTTGTGACACTGAAGATGATGATTGAAACATATGTTATTTAAGATAAAAAATAATGTAAAAATGTGATACATTTCTTTTAAAAACCATAAAGATAAACACGCAATATACATGGACACAATTCATATTTTTTGGAGGAAAAATATTAAATAGATGAATAAAATGTGATTTTGATGTAATATTTTACTATACAATAAATATTATCAACATACCTCCAATTTATTGTCATTCAAAATTTTTATTCTTGCAATGATGATACCAATGCAATTGAAATTACTTATTGGGGTTGAACATATTCTATATCACACTTTCTATTATCATGTGTCACTTATTCCTTAAAATTTAGGAAACATCCTTAAATGAAAAATATTATATTATGTATGGTAGTCTGTTATATCACAAATGTTAGTAAAAATAAAAAATGTCAAAACATACATAAATGTATTTTTAAGGCCATAAAGATAAACACACAATATACATGATACATGAGTCATATCGTACATACGTAAAGTAATATAAAAAATTAAAATAATAAATATGAATGTGACATAAGATATTAATAAATGATAAATATTATCAACATACTACTAATTTATTCTAATTTGAATGTTTTTTCTTGCAATGATAATACTTATGCGATTGTCAATATTTTTTGGGATTAAATATATTATATATCACACTTTTTTTAATCATGTATCACTTATTCCTTAAAAAGGAAACACTATTAAATGAAAATCATTACTCTACATATGGCATTATTTTCATGCATAGTTGACAACTTAACCACTATTGATCATGAGTAGATATAATCAATTTTTTTTTAACCATGTTTGTAGCAATTATATGAATATTTTTTATTCTTTGCAATCATATTACAGAAACTTATAAATAAAAACAACTGCAATTATCTCCATCAATATAAAATTTATATTTTACCAGACAAATATACTTAATAATGTGTATCCAGAACTTATGGTAACAACATGAAATCCACATTGCATACTATGTACAAATGCATAATAACTTAAGAACATATATTACATGAGAAGAATTAAATTTACCTAATGTGCAATTGAATCTAGGCTCTATCATGATTTCTTCTTTTAAGATGGATTTGGCTATACCATGCATAGATACACTAATGTGTTGTGGCGCTAAAGATGATGATAGAAACAGATGCCCCACCAAATTTAATGTGTTGCTTAGGAGAGAATCTAATCGATTGAGGAATACCATGATGTTTGGACATTCCATTGAAAAATACATCCAAAATACTCCTAGCATTTGAAGGGTGTTTTAGGGGAAACAAATGAGCTACTGTGTTATTTTATCCACTACCACCCATATTATTAAATATCCTTGCGACAAGGGTAATGCATCAATAAAATCCATGGCTATGTCAGCCTATACTTGACAAGGAATTGGCAGCGGTTGAAGTAATCTGGGAGGAGTACAGTTCTTAAAATTGTTTTCTTCAAAAATTAGAGAATCTTGTATATAACTCCTTCATTGTCCCCTCTTACCTATCCACCAGGAATCCTTTGTCAACTTGTTCAAGGTTTTTCAAATCCCAGATGTCCCCCAGTTGGTGTATTATGCATTTCAAATGTCACCTATTTATTGGGCTCAAATTCAACACATATGACTACCTTGCCTTTTTTAACATGATCCCATTCTTTCTGTGGAACTATTTGGAACTAATTGTCTATCCTCCCACCTCTTCATTACCTCTATTAAATTAGGGTCTATAGAAGTTAGCATACTTATATCTTCCAACCACTCTGGTTGTGGAACATGAATTGCAATGTTTTGTATCTCTTCTATAGTATTACTAAATTCATATGTATCTTTCCTCGGAAAAGCATATGTTACCTTGTTAGTTGACCCCATATTATATTAAATCACATAATGATGCCCCATGAACATTTATAGAAATTTTTCTTGGGTAGATGTGTGCAAAACATGTTCCTTCATGTGTTTGATACTTTTTCAGTATGTTCTTATTATGAGTTGGGTACCAATGGAGTAATACCTCCACTTCTTAACAACTGAAAAGATAGCATGAATTTCTTTCTCATAGGTAGACCAACCCAATTATCTTCCTTTCAATCTGAATGCTAGAAAGAGACATGCCTACCCTTCTACATTAATATAGCCCAAAAATCTAAACTTGATTCATTTGACTCAATCACAAATTCTTGACAAAATGAGGCATGGCCAATATAGTTGGTGTTGTCATTATCTATTTTAGCTTTTGGAAGGCTTTCTCATCATCCTGGTTCCACCTAAAGTTATTATTTTTGAACAAGTTGGCTAGAGGTTGAGAAATCTATCAATTATTCCTCACAAACTTCCTATAATACCCTTTCAATCCCAAGACTCCTCTCAAGGACTTTACATTTTGTGGTACTGGCCAATCTTGAATGCTCAAAATTTTAGGTGGATTTGCTTCCACACCATTAATGGAAATTACATGGCCCAAGTAATTCATTGAGTTTATACCAAACTAATACTTGCTGCATTTACAAATAATTGATTCTTCATGAGTAAATTCAACACGATAGTAAGGAGTTCTAGGTGGAGTTGAGGAATCTTACTATATAATAATACATCATCAAAAAACACTAAGATTAGTTTCCTCAAAAAAGCTTTGAAAATCTCATTCACAAGGGACTAAAATGCTGTCGGAGCATTTTTAAGCCCAAAATACATTACCAAGTACTCATAGTGCCCTTGATGTGTCCTAAATTCTATTTTAGGAATATCTTCTTCCACCACTTGAACTCGATGGTAACCAACACATAGGTCCAATTTACAAAAAAACAACTCCCTAGAGTTCATCCAGTAATTCATTAGTCTAAGGAATTGGAAGCTTGATTTGTATTGTAACCTGGTTCAAACCTCTATAATCCATGAACATACAACAAGATCCATCTTCCTTCTTGACCAATAACATAGAGAAGAATAGGGACTATTTTTTCTTCAAATTAGACTTGAGTTCAGTTGTTCTTCAACTTGTTTTTCAATTTTGTTCTTCTAGAAGTGAGGGTAAGGATATGGTCTTTAAAAATGAGTTTTGTATTCTCCACCAAGGGAATTCTATGATCATGATACCTTCTAGGGGGTAATATTGAAGGTTCCTTAAACACCTCATCGAACTCTAATAGTAGATTTTGTAATCATTCCATCTCACCATCCTTATCTAGTGCTTCTCCTTCTTCTTCAACTCTCACTACTATGAATTGAATCACCTCTATTTGTCTACTTTTCTTTAGTTCCCTGAAAAAACATGCAACAACTATAACCTTGAATTCACCCTTCAACCCATGTACAACTACAAGATGTTGAATCCATTCAAATTGCAACAACTGAGTGTTAAAATCCCACCAAACTGGGCTGATTTGACACAACCATTTCACTCCCAAGAAAGCATCATATCCCCCATTTCTAGAACCATTAAATCATCCTACATAAAAAAATTTGAAACTTTGATTTTGATTCCCAAACATCTTCCTTGTGACATTATTTTCCCTCCATTAGTAATCGAAATAGTATACTCATGTAGCCTATCAACCTTCATCGCCCCTTTCCTTGTGATTCGACTATCTATGAAGCTATGAGTACTACCCTAGTCTAATAATACCATTAAATCCATCCCATTAACCATCATCTTAATTCTCATAGTATGCAGAGTATCTACCCCTATTAGGGTTTTTAATGGTATCCTTGGCTCCTCTGTAGGTGTCTCCTAACACTCCAATGACTCATTTTTGTCATCAAAATCATCCCCTTGAATGAAGTACAATTTGCCTTTCATTTTACACTTGTGATCTGGTCTCCACATTTCATTACAAAAAAACACAAATTATTCTCCCTTATAAATTTTTCTTCAGTACTTGACAACCTTTTTGGTTCACATTCACTTCTTTCTTCATGTTTGACCCCTAATTTAGCTTTCTTCTCACCAATTTAGCTTTGGTTGTATTCTTTTACTTAATTATTTCTTTCCTTCGATAATTCCAGGATAACTACTTCACTCATATTCTTAGGTTGATGACCCCTTATGTGACACTTCAACTTCTCTTTCAGGTCACTCACAAAGATTCCTACATTGAAAGCTTCATCTAGACTTATCAGTCAAATTTATAACTTCTCTAAATTTGAAAGGTAATTCCTCACTGAATCTTCCTGAGACAACTTGGTAAACTCTTGTTACATCTTTGTATGGGTTTGAAAATCACATATGTAAATCCACCTCAAATATTCTCCAAACGTTCGAAGGTAATGGATCATACACTCACTACCACCATTCTTGTGCATCTCCAATCATGAAATAAAATATGAGATGAGGTTTTCTGAGTTGGAAGTTATACCATAGAAATAGAAGTAATGCCTTGCCAGGTTGATCCTATCCACCAGAGGTGTAGATCCATCATAGTTCCTCATTTTGAGATGAGGTTTTTTGACACCTTTCTTTCCTCCTGATGGCACTCATGATTTACTCTCATTTCTACCTTTTCTTGAAGAAATTCTCCCTTTCTCTAGCAACATTCTGAATTTCTCTTTCTTCAAGTAGTTATGCTCTAACCTTTGGTTGAAATCATCCTTTAGCTCCATTTGCACCTTCCTCACCTCACCAACAGTCTTCGTGTAGTGACAATCAAATTTGTGATTCATAGATTTTAGAAGCTTTCACATCTTGTTCCTTGTCACCCATGGTGGATTTCTACATCTTGAGGCAGAGTCATCAACACTGAAGATGGATCTGGTACCAAATTGGAGCAATGCATGTTGTAATAATGCTTCTTCAAGATTTTGATTGTAATGACATGGATTTTTTTCTCTCTCAATTAAGTTATGTATATCATGACACATTAAAAGATCTATCATATTCAATAACCTCACAAACTCTCAACTTGATGACTTTATGTCACTTTATTCTCAATTGATGAGTTGGATTAGATTACATATCACTTTGTACTATATATGACTTTTATTTGAGTTTTGAACTAAGTGTCATGCTCATTATGTGTCATAAACTTGTAATCAAAATTAAACCCATTGAATGAACTGTTTGTGTTATTAAATGTATCTCATGATATATAGGATTCAATTACAAATCTAAGGACATAAAAATCACCTCAATCAGACATTTGTAGCACATAATATCGCCACTTGAAATTTACTATCTATTTTTTTTATGTTACTCACTTTGACCCTAATTGGGCCCAATTGCTCAGATGGCCCAATTTGAGGGAAGCTCCCTCTTGATTTTCCAGTTCTGTGTTTCATTCGACCAATGTTGTGTGTTACATTTAGTGCCACATATTGCATGCTCTGATCCAACAACCCACATGCCATCTTCTTCCTCTGTATGATAACTCGGCGGCAGGGGCGCTGAGCTTCACCTAACCTTACTTTTCTCCAACCAATACCTTCTCTTCACGACCCTTTTTGCAAAATTGAAACCCAGTACACGTTCAATCAGACTCCCTCTTTCTTTCCCTTATGTTTACCTCTATGCACACACCCTAGCTCATGGAAAAACCCATCTTCTCCATCCCCCTTTCTCTGCGGAACCACAACTATGCCCTTTCGGACACTTCTACACCATGCCTTCTCTAGCCAGTATGAACCCATGGATGCCTTCGTGTGGCCCAACTGAGACTGGATGGCCTGGTTGGTGGCCAAAACTCCCCTCTTCCCCCCCCTCCCTTTGGGAAAGCACCAATGCACCTCGAAGAGCCTCCGACACTGTGAGTCTCTTCAGGTTGTCGCACAATGGGCTTGAGGGGTGAACCTCGACAAGCATTGATGGATGTGGAATCCTCAAGTATCACGATCTAATGTCACCCGCGAGAAACCCCTCGTCACCCCGCGCAACCAACAAGAAGAGGAAATGTAACCACATACCCATTTTTTACAGACTCCCTCCCTTGCAGCTCAAGGGCACATATATCTCGGTCGTCAGATCATGGATTAACGGCCAGATCTTTGTGAGTTTCTTCTCTTTTTCCTTAAACAAATGATGAATTTGTAAATATTGTATCTCTTTCATCCCTTAGCCATTTTGACCTATAATATATGAATCTTTATCTATAAAATGACGTCTATCGAATGAAACTATTTTTAGAACTCAATTTTGCTCATAGTTCCCATGGTATGATAAAAATGATAGTGTTTGATCTCTTTCTTCATGTCTTATGCTATTTAATGCTCAAGTTTGAATCTTTTTGCCCCAAAGTTTGTTGTTACCCTTTTTTAGTTACTTGAACATATTTATGCATCAAGATCCGAATTTTGTCTACTTTTGTACCCTTATATGATCTTATGTTTTTAGATGACCTAAAGAGGGATTTTATGTTAAAGATCCCCTAAATCCTTATGATTGATCCAAATTAGTAATTTTGGATGCATATTATACTAAGATTTGAACTTGTGCATACTGGTAAACTATTTTGACTTAATCATATGATTTGCAGCATGATACATCTTGAATGGGGATACTTTAATGTTGGATTGACAACCTTTTTCAAATGTTGGTCTTTTGTGTCCAATCTAATTATTGAATTCAAAATAAGCACTCTTAGATGCCGTGTAGACCTAATGCCTTATGAAACTTTCTTGTGAACTTGTGTGACTAAGTAACCTAATCTTGACTTGCAAGGTGATCTAGTATGTATCTTGAAAGTTAAGCCTCTAATCTTATGCAAATATTTACCTAATGATCATCCATGTTACATAATGATCACAAATCAGTAGCTTGGTTATATTTGTGACACCTAACTCAAGTAGACCCCGTTTATACTCTAATGGTGACAATCTTACAGGATTTTGACTCAAATGACTAGATTGACTATGTTAATGATTATGCTGATTAAATCATACAATCACTCCATCTAAGATCATGAAACTCAAATATTATTATCCCAAAATTTTATTTGTGATGTGTCACCTTAGGTTTAGATGAATTTGATTAGTATGATGCAACATTATAATGATAATGAATGACCCAGTTGAACATATTGAAATCAATGATGAAAAAATAGGATACCTAAGTCTAGGCGACACATCCAACTACTATGATAATGATTAATGAGACCTAATATTTTTGTTGTTAATCCAATGGTACTTGTTTGTAATGTCAGGATCTTATGTTGACCTTAATTTCCATGATCTAGTCAAAGTTGCTAATTATGGTTTTCTAATTAATTATTGTACTCAACTCGCAAAGTATGTCCTTCTCTTGACCCTACTATGTAATTGGCTTGTTTTTATGCATGCTTGTACAAGTTCTAGTTTATATAAATACTTTGAGCTATTGTTCCCTTGATTACTACTTTCATGTTTGGTTATACTATGTTGACAAACCTTGAGTATATGGAAATATGTTATGCAACTTAATGTTGATATAATGGGTAAACGAACCTAGAATATGCTTTGTAAAAATCGATATTGTTAAGTTGTATTGTCTTGTTTCTTCTTCTTGTCTACTATCATGTTTCTAGACAAGCAAGTTCTATATATTACTCTTAAACTATTTACATGCCTTTTCATAGTGTACTTAATGCTTTAGCATTAATTTGTTTTGTTTATCGAATTTGTAGTTCCCAAATCAAGATATGATGCACTCAAGGCTCTACTCTATAAAATGAAATAGAAATGGGATACTAGAATTAGAAATGGGTATATGTCTCTTATCTCCATGTTTAGTATCTTGTTACCTATTTAATTTGTTATTACCTTTTTTCATATATTTCCTATGTGAAATATTTGTGCCATTCTATGGACGAGCGCCCAAGTTCACTCTCCTTTGGCTTTGTAGCCATTAGGAGCTAGATATAGGTAAGAAATGGCTCCATGACAATGATCCTTGCCATAGAACTTTTAGGACCTACGGTGAAAGGAAGAAGAAACAACAAAATATAGACAAATAGAGAAGAGGCAAAAAATAGAGAAAGAGAGAAGGATTTACAATGAGAGATTTGTTATTCAACTATTCTAAAATTAGATAAATCACTCAATGGGATTGATCTAGCATATGTACTCCCTCCTCATCCTAAGACGCCACAACCACATATGATTATTCTACTAACACTCAAACTAGCACTACATATCATTGAGCTAACTACTTGCCAAACTAACACCACGAGATCTGACAGTTAACTAACAACCCATAAGTAACACTTAGATCTTCCTTACATATCAGAATAGCTCCAACCATCACCTTCTTCACCTCCCACCTATAACATGCTAGCGGTCTAGTAGAGAGGAATCTAGACAATCTTCTTATCCTCTTCATTCCTTACTTCTCCTTCTCTTACTCCATTCCTTTTCCCTACCACTAATCATAAAGGTTGTGATGTGGTCAACCACCTACACATACACCACCACCACCATAAGGAGAAACCCAAAGCGCTGAGAACAACAATGTTGCGGTAGAGTTACATTAGATAAAATCTCATCAACAACTCCTTACTCCTTCACATGCATCACAATGTGTAGATCTTCTTCTCTCTTGCTCTTCTTCATTACTGAATATCTCATAGAAATAGAAATTTTCCATCCACATCCAATTCATTCTAGAACTTCCCAACCTACATCTCCATAGCATTATTTGTTGTGATGGAGTCCCTGATCTCTTTTGGCATCTATCATCATCTTAGAATCAAGTGTAACTTGTGGATCTTATTGTATCCTTGTCCAACATCTCATAAACCACCATAGATGAATCCATAGATCAAAGAAATCAAGATGACACCATGATTTGAGTCATTAATACCTGCCCTCCTTTGACACCTCTTGTCATCCACTAAAATCCTGGATGGTCTACCACCTCTTCCATATTGAGCTAAAATGCTATTTAAGTATAGTAGAGGTGATAAAAACATTTTCCACCACCTGATTGATCCGGAGTTCTGATGTAGCCCTATTTTAGGGCTCCATCTTCTTCCTTTTTGTACTTTTATCACATCTAAACAAAGTAGATTGCAAGCTATTTCCCCTAATATGTTTATCATTGTCAAATGCACTTATGGATTTTCATTGCATTATTTTCAGGTATTTGGACCATACATTGGATGGACGAGAGAGAAGGAAGGAGTCCTAGAGTTCCTCCACTCATGGAGGGGTCCAAAGAAGGCCCAAAGAGCTCCCTCAACCTACCCCAATGGCCAAGATTTGACATCAAGAAAAGAAGTCCTTTGATGATGAAGTTTGAAGCCATTTTAGCACTTGAAGACCCCAGCACGACCGTGGTGCCAAGGAACAGTCGTGCTGGTACTTGCATAAAGTTACAGGTTGAATTGACAAATCTTGAAGTCTCAGCCACCACGGTCGTGTTGCCCAACACGACCGTGCCAGAAGCCCCAACCACGACCGTGCTACCCAACACAGTTGTGCTAGATGAATATTAGAATGGGCGTGCTCTGGGGAATGACCTCCTCGCAACTCCACCAGCACAGCTGTGCTACCTAGCCCCCAACACGGTCATGCTGCCCAACACGGCCGTGCTACCAGCCTTCATTTCACCCATCCAACCTGTGATTTCACACTTCACCAGAATGACTGTTCTCCTCCGCCACAGTTGTTCTCACCTCTACCCACCATGACCGTGCTTCCCAGCACGGTCGTGCTGTCACCTAAATCCTAACACTTTTCACACTGATTTTCCGACAATACCCCTACTTACCCTAATGCTTCCACCACCATCGATATATACATAGGTGGTGGCCACATCACTAGCTTAGCTTCTCCTACAGCTTCTCCTAGCCTCCATTACTCCCCCTTGAGCATTTAGTGCATTTCCTTTGCATTTATGCTCTCCAACCACCATTTCCACCTCCATTCCATCTTGGAAACCTAGTTTTCTAGGTTTTCATCCATAATCCCCCATATCTTCATGCTCACCTACACCCTTGGAGGAGATAGGTCGTCCACAGAAGCAAGGAGGTGAATAAGAAGGCTACTTTCCTGAGCTCCATGGCGTTTCTTGCCCTTATTCCCATCTCTTTTACTATTTCTTTGACTATGTGTAGCTAAGCCCGTAGTGGTGGGCTGTTTGGGGTTAAAATGTGACTTTGATACCATGTTGGGGGAAAATAGCGTGTAATGAACATAATTTCTATCTATGATGATTGCCTCTTTCTTCTAGCTCATTTCCTATTTTATTGCATGTGGTTTGTTCTTATAATATGAATTGCTTGCTTTGAGATGTTTGATGACACTTAGCTTCTAGGAGGAATTGGAGTGTATGTGGCAATTTTAGGAATGGCTCCTAGGTCTAATTAGTGTATCCCTAGCTATCCCCCTTTTTTCCTACATACACATCCCTCCTCCTACAAGTGAGTGTGAGATCTAAGTAGCTAGTGTAAGTGTGATTAGTGCAATTTTCTAGGGCTTTCTAAAGGCTAGAATGGCTAGTGGAATGAGGTCAAATATCCTCATCTCTACTCCCATCTCTACCCTTGGCTTTCAATTGACCTAATACCACTTACCTTAGAAACCTAGACTTGACGAGTCATACTAGAATTACACCTAACCCTAGTTACCCAACTAGTAGTATAGGGTATATTCTACTAGCACTTGCCTTGTTGTTTGGTTTGGTAATCTAGATAGAATTGTAATGGTTTCTTGCTATGTTGATATCCCCCAACTAATATCAAACCACATCCCCAAACACCCCACCTACCTTTATCATTTTGTTAAAACCCATCTTTCCCTGCTTGCTTGTTCATGCTAGTCTAGTTTAGTTGTTTTTGCTTAACCTAGTTAACTTCTTAGTTCTTCTCTTTAGTGTTAACTTAGGTTCTTGCTCTCTCTAGTGGTTAACTTAGCTTCTACATTGCTTCTTGCTTGTCTAGTATAGTGTAGCTTACTCTTACCTTTGCTTAGCTAGTTTGTTAACCTAGTTTGCTAATCTTGCTTGTTTGAGATAACTTAGGTTTAATTCCACCTTTCTTGCCTGTTCAATTAGAGTAATCAACAAATAAACCTTTTAAAACGCTCGAACCCAAATCTCCACACTAGGAGCATAGAAAAAACTACCCTAGCTCTAGTGCCCCCTCTATCTCTGAGGACCGACCCCTTTTCTTGCCAATCATCTATACTACAACAGTACCTCGTACGCTTGTGGGAAACATGTTTAGTTTTGTGATCGACTTGGTTAGGGCCAATACAAATTTCGAAACTTTTTCCCTCCTGTGTGTTCCGATCTCATGGGGCGCATCTAGTCGAGTCAAATTGGCTAGTGTATAGCACCTCTAGCGGATGCACCAAAATTTATAGCACCGTTGCTGGGGATAGAGGTGCTCGGCCTAGCTAGATAGTGTAGCTTAGCCTTTCCTTTTGCCCTCACCATTGCTATTCTTTATTCACTGTGTTACTTTTGCATCTTTGTTTGCTAACTTGGTTTCTTGTTGTTTGTTTGTGTATTGTGCAGGTGACAGTTGTGCATGAGCCACACGCGTTCTACTTGTACCGACTTGGTGTTGTATGACCCCGAGATTGGTAGAAGGAGGTGCCAAAGTTGCCACAACCGACATCAAGAGGCCGAGATGGCGGAAAACAACCCTCATGCGGATGCTCAACCACCTCCACCACAACATCACCTGCTCCACGAATACTTCACCCTGGGGAACTACAACTACCCCATCGCCACCTTAGTTGACCAGATGTCAGGTCAACTATTCTCCATGCCTCCCGTACTCCTTGGACTCCTTCGCACTTACTATGGGATGGAGAATGAGAATCCTTATCATCACATTGATGCTTTCCTTGAGACGTGCTCCACTTTCCGCACCCCTACCGCCACTGATGACTCCATCCGCAGAACCCTCTTTCATTTCTCCCTAAAAGAGAAAGTTAAAGAGTGGTATGTGTTAAAGCCAAATCTGGTTACATGGAATGAAGTTAAAAATGAATTCCTCAAGAAGTTCTTTGCTATTGCAAAGTTGTCCTACATGAGAAGGTGCATCACTTCTTTTGCTCAGAAGGAGAATGAACCCCTCCATGAGGCATGGGAGAGGTTCCAAAAAATACTCCACGACTGCCCTCACCATGAAGTGCCTCTGTGGCAACTCGTTCAAGCCTTCTATACTGGGCTTGAAGAGCAAAGCCAAAACAACGTCGACTCCTCCTGTGGAGGTACTTTCATGGCAAAGCCGCCCGAAGAATCGTGGCCCTTGTTCGAACATCGAACTGAAAACTCACGCCATCGTGTTTCTACAAAAGGGGAGCATTACGGTCAAAGCTACATCCCTCCACCTTCCTATGTGGCTCCAACCTGCAATGCTACCAACCCCGATATGATGAAAATGATGGAGGACATGATGAGAATGATGAATAATCAAGATGGTGGCTCTCCTAGCCAACCCACCATGACATTTGACTTTGTGGATGAGGAAGTGAATGCTTTGCACTCCTTTGGTGGCCACAAAAATCAAGGCCCCATGTCCAACACCTACACTCCCGAGTGGAGGAACCAACTGAATTTTTCTTGGAAACAACAGAATGAGGATGGACAAGGACAAGGGTAGACAAGGCCATGGTACAACTCTATATTTGAAGATGAGGTACCCATGAGTTTGAGGAACTTGGATGAGGTAAAGAGAGAAGTGTCCTCTCAAGGGAAGAATATTAGCTGTCTTGAACAAAGACTTGATCAAATTTCCATCTCACTTGCTCGCCGCAAAGAAGGGATACTCCCATCTCAACCCATGTAAATTTGAACAATGATGGTGGTTATGTAAATTCTACTCAAGGTGCATATGTCCAACCACGAGGCCAAGCACCCCCACTCCTACAATACCAAGGACCACCACATCCATATGCTCCACCTCCACCTCATTCATACCAGCAGCCACCCTCGTAATAGCACCCCCATCCACAACAACAACAGCCACCACAACAACCACAACCACAATTCATACTCCAAAATCCTAACTCGGCCCATCAAAGACCGCCACCACCTTTATCTTTACAAGACCCTCCTTCTTCCCATGAACACGTGAATATGGTATCTATCATATGGGGAGAAAAATCTTCTCGAAGTCTTAAAAAAAGAGAAAAGAAAGTGATTGAGGTTGATGATAAAAGCTCGATGCTAGAGAGTGTCAAGTGCAAACAAATTTCTGCTACTCTCGGTTTGAATGAAGAAGCGCCCTCACTTGTCCCACCCTCTCTTGAGAATAATGAAAGTGCAATAGAAATGGCTCATCTGGCTACTTGTGACAAGGTCATGTCTACTGCTTCACAGGCCATTGACATAGCAGTGCTTGAAGCAATACCTTTATGGGAGTCAGATGCTTCTCATGACACGATGATCACCATCATCCCTCTTCAAGGTCCAATGAGTGCTGCAGAAACATTTGATGTAGTCAGGAAGCAATTCCATGAAGGTCTATCTCCCCAAGAGAAGAGTAGTAGTATCATGGATCTCCTAGGATCCTTGAAGTAAGGGACGACAGACATCAAATCATTCTTTTCATTGGTGAAAGATGTCTGCATGGGGAAGAGAAAACTAGTGCTACTACCGCCGAAGGAAATCATTGCTTCCAAATAAGTGAATTTCATCTTCAACTTGGGATTTTCAAAAAAGAGAGATGATCTGGGAGTGCCTCTCATCACCTGCTACATTGGTAAACAACCCATCGAGCATGCCCTCCTTGACTTAGGTGTAGGGAAAAGCATCATGCCATGGAGCATATATCTATGTCTTGGATTAAATAAAATTGAACCCGTGGTTTCTGTCCTTGTCTTAGGTGATGGAACCAAGAGGAAGCCCTTGGAATACTGCAAAATGCAATAGTATCGATGGATGAAAGGATAAACATTACATATGTGACCGATTTTCTGATAGTGGATTTTGGACCTATTGATGGAAAAGAACACCTCATATTGGGGAGACCCTTCTTGTCCACTGCGGGTGCATAAATCAATGTGCGTATGGGCACTCTGATGGTCACCTATAAGAGGAGAAAGTTTAATTTCGTTATATTTATTGAAGAGGGGAGGGACAAGCTGGGTAATGAAGACTTTGGTGAGAGTCTATGCTATTATGATCCCCTAGAGCTGTGGAGATCAAGTCCATACTTGTGGTCAATGTACAATCCATGGGATGAAGCACGTGTCGTCAGAACACTGGACAAGTTCACTATATAAGAAAAGGAGGACACCGTGGGTGTCGATAATTAGTGAAAAGATCAACAAGCCCAGCTAAAGGATATAAATTTAGCGCAAGTGGGAGGCATCCCACGTGGTTTGAGATTCTCGAACCTTATTTTATCATACTTTCTTTTGGTTTCCAAGAAACACACACACTATACTTGATAGTTTTTCTATATGTGAATCATGTTAGCATAGGCACAAGGAAGAAAAGATGATGCAAAAGGGTTTAGCCAAGGCGGAGGTCAAAGAGGAAGAAGAGATTCCAAATCAATAGAGGAGCTACAGGAAGAAGGTCGGAATGGCTGTGTTGTTCAGCACGGCCGTGGTGGCCCTATCCTGCACACCTAGTGTTACATTGACCACTCCAGTTCTTGGCGGTTGTCTTCCGAAAACCCATGCCTCTTACCCTACTAGTCTAAACTTCTATTTCATGCTGAGGACAACATTATTTAAAAGTTTGGGGTGGTAGGGAGGTAAGCCCTTCTTTCACCACATTTTTCTCTATGTGCCTTGTGCTAAATTTTTGCAACATGATCAAACAATTTGACTGGCATTCTTACTTGTTTATCCTGACGTAGTGTACCATCTTGCATTCATGCATACATGTAGTTTAATTTCATGCATTTTGTGTAATTTTTCAAAAAAAAATCTCTTTTTGCTATTCCATATCATGCATTGCATCCTCATGTACTTTTTGGTAATTTCTTGTGAATTTTAACTAGGATTTGCTGCTTTATGTTTTAAATTTCCCTAAAGTATGTTTATATGTGATTTAATGCAAATTTGCACAATTTTGGCCAATTTTTCCCAAACTTGAATGTTCTTGCCCTAAAAGTATGTTTTGACTTAATCTACACTGTTTGAAATGAAATGTTTTTAATCCTTTAACAAATGCATGCTACTTTCTTAGGTCTTATTGCTATATGGTCTTGTTTGTTAACTTTTTACATGCGTACAACCTCTCTTAATTTTGTGAATTGAGCAAGCTACATGCGCTTAAAGCCTATGGAATCACTTGGTAGAAATGTGAATGTTAGGTTATTCTATCATGTGGTGTAATATCATTTGGTGAAGTGTTGGATAAGCTTTCATGCAGGAAGTCTTATGTTGGAAACTACACTAATGACCCCTCTTTGATCTGACCATTCTTTCACCAACTTCATACCTCTCCGCCTCATGAAAAGATGCCAAAGTGCACATAGCAGTCGTGGCCACCCCCAAAAGTTTGGGGTGGCCACATCACAACCTCCCTACTTCCCTCTATCCACCATATGCCCTATCTACAACAAGGGAAAAGAAAAGTAAAAACAAAAATAAAATAAAAGGATGCTCTTATTTAAGAGCATTCGAATAAAGAAAAGATGAGTGTGTAAAAGCACTCCAAAATCTTTCCGCAATCCTTTATTCCTCTTTCACACCCATTGAGCTAGAAAACATCAAATCTAGCACACTTTACCCTTTCTACAGCCAAGTGGGTCATCTATTGTGGTTTGAAGCATAAGAGTGAATGCATGAAAGAGAAATAGTACTCCTAGTCATCTTCGATTAACACCAACATGAAATGGTTTACCCAGAATGACATGAAGGACATATGGACAACTTGTGTCTCTATGCTTTATATTTGAAGTTTGTATGCTCAGTGCTCAGTTCATGAATGGTTTGTGAAAGAGGAGAGGAGAGAGGTGAAGCACATGCACTTAGTCACTCCCAATACCATGCACTCAATAATTATTTGTTGCTATGCATTTGTCATTCATTTTTGTTGAGAAGAACCTAAAAAGAGAGATTGAGTTGGAGCATACTTGAGGACAAGTATGTTTTAAGCTTGGTGTGGTGATGTAGCCCTATTTTAGGGCTCCATCTTGTGCCTTTTTGTACTTTTATCACATCTAAACAAAGTAGATTGCAAGCTATTTCCCCTAATATGTTTATCATTCTCAAATGCACTTATGGACTTTCTTTGCATTATTTTAAAGTACTTGGATCATATTTGGATGGACGATAGAGAAGGAAGGAGTCCTAGGGTTCCTCCACTCATGGAGGGGTCCAAAGAAGGCCCAAAGAGATCCCTCAACCTATGCCAATGGCCAAGATTTGACATCAAGCGAAGAAGTCCTTTGATGATGGAGTTTGAAGCCATTTTAGCACTTGAAGACCCCAACACGTCTGTGGTGCCAAGGAACGGTCGTGCTGGTAATTGCACAAAGTTATAGGTTGAATTGACAAATATTGAAGTCTCAGCAACTCAACCACACGGCGGTGCTTCCTAGCACGGTCGTGCCAGAAGCCACCACCATGACCATGCTACCCAGCACATCCGTGCTAGATGAAGATTAGAATGGGCGTGCTCTAGGGAACGGCCTCCTCGCAACTCCACCACCACGGACGTGTTGACCAACACGGCCGTGCTACCAGCCTTCATTTCACCCATACAACCTATGATTTCACACTTCACTAGAACGACCGTTCTCCTCCACCATGACCATTCTCACCTTTACCCACCACGGTCGTGCTGCCACCTAAAACTAACACTTTTCACACTGATTTTCCCACAATACCCTACTTACCCAAGTGCTTCCACCACCACCTATATATACATAGGTGGGATCCACAACACTAGGTTAGCTTCTCCTACAACTGTGACTAGCCTCCATTACTCCTCCTTGAGCATTTAGTGCATTTCCTTTGCATTTATGCTCTCCAACCACCATTTCCATATCCATTCCACCTTGGAAACCTAGTTTTCTAGGTTTTCATCCATAATCCCCCATGTCTTCATGCTCACCTACACCCTTGGAGGAGATAGGTCATCCACAGCAACAAGGAGGTGAAGAAGAAGGCTACTTCCCCATGCTCCATGGCATTGCATACGCTTCTTCCCATCTCTTTTACTATTTCTTTGACTATGTGTAGATAAGCCCCTAGTGGTGGGTTGTTTGGGGTTAAAATTTGACTTTGATACCATGTTGGGGGAAAATAGCTTGTAATGAACATAATTTCTATCTATGATGATTGCCTCTTGCTTCTATATCATCTCCTATTTTATTGCATGTGCTTTGTGCTTATAACATGAATTGCTTGCTTTAAGATGTTTGATGACACTTAGCTTCTAGGAGGAATTGGAGTGTATGTGGCAATATTATGAATGGCTCCTAGATCTAATTAGTGGATCCCTAGCTAGCCCCCTTTATTCCTACATACACATCCATCCTCCTACAAGTGAGTGTGAGATCTAAGTAGCTAGTATAAGTGTGATTAGTCAATTTCCTAGGGCTTTCTAAAGGCTAGAATGGCTAGTGGCATGAGGTCAAATATCCTCATCTCTACTCCCATCTCTACCCTTGGCTCTCAATTCACCTAATACCACTTACCCTAGAAACCTAGACTTGACAAGTCCTACTAGAATTACACCTAACCCTAGTTACCCAACTACTAGTATAGGGTACATTCTACTAGCACTTGCCTTGTTGTTTGGTTTGGTAATCTAGATAGAATTGTGATGGTTGCTTGATATGTTGAGATCCCCCAACTAATATCAAACCACATCCTCAAATGACCCACCTACGTTAATCATTTTGTTAAAACCCATCTTGCTCTGCTTGCTTGTTCATGCTAGTCTAGTTTAGTTGATTTTTCTTAACCTAGTTAATTGCTTAGTTCTGCTCTTTAGTGTTAACTTAGGTTATTGCTCTCTCTAGTGGCTAACTTAGCTTCTACATTGCTTCTTGCTTGTATAGTATAGTGTAGCTTACTCTTACCCTTACTTAGCTAGTTTGTTAACCTAGTTTGCTAATCTTGCTTGTTTGAGATAACTTAGATTTAATACTGCCTTTCTTGCCTGTTCAATTAGAGTAATCAACAAACAAACCTTTTAAAACCCTCAAACCCTAATATCCGTACTAGGAGCATAGCAAACACAACACTAGCTCTAGTGCCCCTCTATTCTTGAGGACCGACCCCTTTTCTTGCCAATCACCTAAACTACAACAGTACCCCGTACGCTTGTGGGCGGCCTATTTAGTTTTTTGATAGACTTGTTTAGGGCCAATACAAATTTCGAAAGTTTTTACCACACGTGTGTTCCGATCTCGTGGGGCGCATCTAATCGAGTCAAATCGGCTAGTGTGTGGCACCTCTAGCGGATGCACCAAGTTCCAACTTCAAAACTTTGGGTGAACCTACAACTCAGTTTTTAGCACTAGTATATAAAAAATTGGGTTTGTAGATGGCATAAAACATGACTCCCTCTATCCCTTAAATCAACAAATACCAATCATGTCTAAGAAGCAAGTGTTGGTAAGGTATGCCCGTAGAGACAATCATGTGATGATTGACATGGCATAAACCATAAAATATTCAACTAATACTCATAAAGGAAAGATTTTAATTCATTATGTTTCATTTGGATATGAGATAATGAGGAAACACTATGAATCTCTAGATAATAATATTACTCAATGACATATGTCTTCAAGTATTAGCCTTATCAAAATGAGATCATATAGATGTTAAGAGTACATGTATGTATTCTCATGATATCCTTAGTCTGTTGTTACTATGGAATGTAGATAGACAATAGTGACACATAAGACTAGAGTGTGAGTTGGTTGATGACTGAGTCTCACTAACTCATGATATGGTAATATCAAACCAAACACACAGATACATGTTAGGGAATAGTGTATCAGACAGACCCACCTTAAGAGTGACACATGGACACCATCATATGGTAAGTCATAGTCAACTCTTATAGTGAAGGTGGTGATTGTGATTCTTAGACCTGAAATCACTGCACTCATCACATGTTGTTGGATACACTTTGACATAATCAAACGTAGTCCTAAAACATTGGTTGTTACAACAGTGATGATTGGGTGACTTTGACACATGGGTATAGACTGTGAGTGATAGATATGAGATTTGTCCCTCCTATAGGAGTATGATATCCTAACCACTTGATTAGCGAGACTGAGAAACGCATGAGCATGCACATGTGAATCAATATATGATGTTGAGGTCACATTATCTCAAACATTCTACTCTTGGTTCAATAAACATGAGATGAACATTGAGAAGATGATGAGTCCATGCCTCGAGTTCACTCTGGATAACAGAGACAAAGGAATTATATAATCACTACAACACCTTACATAGATTATATATTGAAACTGTTCTCCAACATTCCATTCACTTGGGTAGCATCGATGTGCGACTAGGCACCACTCTATGCTTGTGATGTCATAAGATAGTTATGGAAATTCACTGCCAACGTGATATGGGACCTATAGGGTCACACACAAAGGAACTCATCTAGAAGAGAATTTTGTCTTGAATGATGGCTGGATTGATTACTAGAGTGTTTAGGTATTGAATTCACACAACAAATCAAGTAAATGTGATGTATGTACTTCCCAACGACCATCTGACATAGTGAGATGACCATTTGGAGTACTAGATGACCGACACAAGAGTTGAGACGGTCGTTTGCATCATCAGGCTGATTGGAAATTGAATTGGCTTAGTTCTTCCCTGTGAACATACCGGTTGAACTGACTAGTTTGGTTTGACTTAGTAGACGGTCATCTCAGTTGTATGAGATAGATCAGTTGGGAAAAAAACATTCTAGATGTTTCCCAAATTGTTTCGATTATACTTTTCTTATGGTTCAAGGAATTAATATGTGATATTAATTGGAATTGAAATTACAAAATTCATATACAATTGGGGAAACTTCCAAATGACCGTTTGGCAGTGTGAGATGACCGTCTCAGGTGACTAGATGGCTGCTTCATCTGTCGTAGGTTGTCAAAATTCAAGATCTTCTAATTTCTTCCACTCCTGCACAATCACGTATGAACTGAGAACTCTAACCATCCCCAATATCCCTTTTTTCTATGTTTGCTATACATGGCCCTAAATACATCAATGTATCCCTATTATGTAAATGAATGGCCTTACATGATTCAAATATTATGCGTTGACCTAGGGGACATCTACCTATTTTTTGAATACACCTCTTGTGTCACTAATTCCCTGATCTATACTCTCCCTTGCTTGGATCCCTTGCCTTGAAGGTGGTGAACCTTGTTGCCCTATTGAGAGCCCTTTTGTCCTAAATTGTACATGAGTAACCTAAACCTTGATAAGGTCATATATAATGCATAGAACGTCGAAATGTCATGAAACTTGAACCACACCATCATATTGACCTCTAGATCAGCACAATATCATATAATGACCCAATAAGCAACTTGGAGCCCAACTTGGCCAAAACCATAAAATAAAGATAATCATGGTTAATGATGATAATCTAATGCATATATGTAATCTTGTTGTTAATCAGGTTTGGCATGTGGCTAGATGGTGAAAGATATGTTAGGTTATGAAATCTCTGAATCAGGTATGGGCCTTATCTAGTTATATGACTACCGCTTTCTTTCTTGAAAAGACATATATTATATGCTTGTTTGTCTATTTTCTCAAATATTGCCATGTAGTATTGCTATGTCATACTCGATGTTTGCTTCGTCTATTTTATAACTTGAACACATATATATATGGAACTCCATTATAATATTGTTGATAAAGGGCTCTTGGTTATGACCTTGAGGTCCCTCTCGTATAAAAGGGTTAGCTAAGCTTGAGCACCCTTACGGACCCTTCCGACGGGAAGATGGTCAAAGGCCTTAAACATGTTTGATATTGTTGGTATAATGGAGTGAAATGACATAAAATATGGTTTCGCATTTGTTAAACAATTAACATGTTTATTCTTGTTCGTTTAATCTTGAAATCTTTTCAAAATTATGCAAAGCTTATATATATGTGTATCTTTCAGCCCCATACTCAACACCTCGTGTGTTGACCCATTTCTCGTATGTTGTTTTTAGGTTCAGAGATGGCTAGAAGGTTGATGGGCTTGGTGAGCTTTGCTAGGTGTACTTGTTGTAAGATCCAGTTATAGTATACATGAGCAGACTTGTACAAAGTGACTCTTGAATATGTAATTCAAATCATGTAATATAATAATATTGCTTAATATATCTTGTTGATTGTTGAGTTTATGTTGGTGCTTGTATCTTGTTATCTGTTCATGTGTGCTAATCTTTACACTTCCGCATATCGCCTTTGGTATACGTTTGGTTCATGGGACTGGGATTCTGGTTCCGTGACAGTAGGTCCACATGTGCTCAAGCTTATTGGGTATGTGGATAACCTTGCTAGACTGGGATTCCCCTTGGGGTCTAGAGTTGGTCACTGACATGGTTCTGCAGTCTCTGCCAGTTTCATACAGTAAGTTTGTCATGAACATGATTTGATTGACATAAACTCAGGAAGCAGCACAAGCGAGGTACTCTTGTGAAAAGAAAGAAAACAACCCATTCAACTCATCATATACAGGGTTTGTTGTTGAGTGAAAGTGTTTTAAAAAAACTTTCAGTTAGCATAGTTCCAGTCCCCCTTCTCCGTCAATGGACTACTAGGATAAGGGGATGGTGACTTTGAGAAAATCTCTCTTTCCCATGCAACTCTATTAGTTTATAGAAAGTCTCCGTAATAATAATAACAAACTTTCCTATCCAGAAAAGGAGTTCATGATTGAAATTCTTCTTCCTCTTTCTTTGTTGAGATTGAAATTGACATTCTTTTGAGGTGGCATGTCGAGGATGGCTTGAAGCTGACTTGAAGAAGGGGAATTTTGCCTCACTACTCATTGACAGAGTTGTTGGGCATCTTCAAAACATCTGAGACACAAATTAAGAAATACAAGCCCAAGTCTATGATGATGATCAATAAGACAAAGAGGAAGTCTAAAGGCAAAGGCAAATCTAAGAAGTGTTCTAAAGCTAACCAGAAGCCTAAGTCTTTAGATCTCAAAGCAAAAGGTGGTGTGAAGAAAGTAAGAGCCATTTGTCACCATTGTCATCAACATGGATATTGGAAAAGAAATTTCCCACTCTGGTTATAGGAACTGAAGAAGAAGAAAGGCATTAATGCCTACACTTCAGGTATAAACATTACAATATAAATTTGATCACTTCTTCCTTTTGGTATGAGATACCAAATAGAGTTCTGACATACTGATGTTCAGGATCTGAAATGAAGTAAAAGCCCTCATGGATGGACATATGATGGACAAGGTGGAGAAAGAGTTGCAGAAGCTATATTATACATTTACATTTATCTTGGCCCAATGGGCATGTAATAGAGTTAGTTGAACTACTATTTCATTATACCATAAGAAACAATTTACTTTAAAGCATCTTGTGTGATAAGGATGATATATTAATAAAGTATGAGATTATTGTTTCTGTTTCAAAACATATGATCTTGAATGGCAATGCCCATACATCTAATGATCTTTGTACAAAATACTTTGATATGAGTTTTTATAATGTTAATACCAAAGGATTATAATTGACAATGCAAACATTAGTCACCTTGAATGTGCATATGAGAAATGCATGACTAGAATGCCTATTGATGTTAGTCTAGTTTCCCTTGGTTATTGAACCTAAGGAAATATGAAATTCCTAATTGGGCATAAAGTGACATAACATCCTTCACTAAATGTAGTGGGAGGATAAACTTTCCATCAAACTTTATACATGCGATGCAAGAATATCTTATGTAATGAATTCTATAGATAAATGCTTATACTTCATTTCTCTTATTGGTAATATGATGATATGTACTCAGTGAAAAAGAAACATAAGTCCCATTAAACAGACAAGGAGATTATAAATAAAGTATGACTTTGATTAAAGCATTAATAAAATTTGATAAGATCAAATCTTGAAATACTTTGCATCAATATCTTAAGAACCTTTAGGAAAGGACTGTGATAATGTACCACAAGTTAAATTCATCGGAGCATGATAATGTGTCAAGGAACTATACCATGATGAGTCATTATATATTTATCAATTGAATCAAGTCTTTTTATATCCTCATAAATATATAATCACTAAATGATGTACCATATTAATGATTTATAAGACATCATATATGATATGATTTGGGAATGTCCCAATGTGTCTAAAAGGATTGAAACCTACATTGAGAAAGTTGTTTCTTGAGAAGGTTTATCAACAAATCATAATTGTTGAATATTATAGTTAATCCCAATTGAATAAAAAAAGTGTTTTGTTGATAGGATACCTGAGTTCCTAAAGAATCAATTGGAGTAAAAGTAGAACTCAAAATGTTCGAGGTCAAAAAAGAGGTACAATAAGAACAAAGAAAATCACAAGTTTTTGTGGAATCTCAAGTTTGTAATGTAGCACAGAGTAAAATAGTCCTAGTAGAACATGCCTGAGATTGAAAAATTGTGAAACCAACAACACACATGGGTTGGTCATAACTGAGCCAACTAATCGACTAGAAGATATTAAAACCATAATTTGAGTAATGTCTTAAGGCCAATGAGGGATCCATATAAGATAACCAGGTAGGACCTTGACAGTGCCACCTAAAGGGGAAATACCTAAAGGGTGAAATAGGGTCTTGTGGGAAATACCTTCATGGATAAAATAAAATGACAAGTTGTCTATGAATAGGTTTTCAAATAAGTTCAAGATGTTGAACATGATAGAAATTCCATTACAAATGGGCAAGCTTGTTGTTGTAGTTAAAATATACCAAGAGATTTGGCATATGAAGATTAAAATCGGATTCCTTAAGAGAATACATCATAGGATGTGTACGTGACACAACCTAAAAGTTATATACCTTGAAGAATACAAATAAAGTCTATAAACTACAAAGTTCAATCTAGGATTGAAACAAGTGTCTCAGAGATGGGATCTTTTTTGGACAAGATGGCAAAGAGTTTGACTTGAATTGAGATAAAAGATGAAATTTGTGATTACAAAATATTTAGTTAGAGCATATATGTATATTCCTCATATGATGAGGAATAAACATCTGAATGTTGTGAATATTGAGAGCTGGCATGGAAATACACCTTCTACAATGAAGGATGAAGTGAAACATCTAATAAGATAAGGATCAAGACATATGAGATAGTTCTTAAATGTTTCACAATGGAAGTTTGAGCACTTACAACATGTTGAAAGAGTTCAACACGGAAAGGATTCAATAAGGGAGAATCCAAATTTGTCTCTAATGAACCATATATTCCAATTCTTATGATGAATGGAAATGACATGATTAATATGCCATAGGATGTACCAATGGATTTATCATGAATCTTGTTATCCCATATAATCTTGTAAGTATTGGACATGGCAAGATAATAATGAAATTCCAATAAGGGTATTTCGCAAGTCATTACATATATCCATTAGTACTTGAGAAGTATCTAAGGATAGATTTATAGTCAATAAGGATAGTAATAAAATAAAGAGTTAGATGTAAAGAGTTACATCAATGCAAGCTTCCATAATGAGAAACATGATCACAATTTAAAATATGGTTGATTATAAAGGAGAAATGTTGTTAATTGGAAGGGTTCCAAACTAATAGCCATTAATTCTAATCTAAAATATAAGTTGAGTATACTTGTATTGCAAACACATAGTGATACTATATGGATCTAAAAGTTCATATGATGAACTTGTAGATGATCCAACCATTAATGACTTAGTAGTGATACTGTGAAAACAATGGAGCTAAATATTAGGCATGGTTTATCAAATACCATATTACGATAGTCTCATACAAGAAATCGTATAGTGAAAAGATAAGGAAACATGCAATGTACCAATTATAAGCAAAGTGTTGCTAACCCACTGTATCAACACTAGTGCATTAGAAGCATGGTGGACATGTTTAGATCACCAAGAATATGATTCATGAGTGATTGGCTCTAAGTGCAAGTGAGAGTTCGTTGGTAAGTTATGCTCATAGAGCCAATCATGTGATGTTTGACATGGAAAATACCAAAAAGGATTTGATTAATACTTAAAAAGGCAAGATTCCAATTCATTATGTTTCATTCAGTTATGAGATAATGATGAAACACTACAAATTTCTAGGAATAATATTACTCAATGACGTATGTCTTCAAGTATTAGCCTTGTGGAAATGAGATCACATTGATGTTAAGAGTACATATACATATTCATATTATGTCCATAGTTGGTTGTTACTATGGAAGGTAGATAGACACCTGTAACACATAAGACTAGAGTGTGATTTAGTTGATGACTGAGTCTCACTAAGTCATGATATGGCAATATCAAAATAAGAACATAGATACATGTTAGGGAACAATGTATCAGACAGGCCCACCTTGAGAATGACACATGGAAAACATCATATGGTAAGTCATAATCAACTCTCATATTGAAGGTGGTGACTGTGGTTCATAGACCTAAAGTCACTACACTCATCATATGTCATTAGGTATGCTTTGATATAATCAAACACAGTCTTGAAACATGGGTTGTTATAACAGTGATGATTGAGTGACTTATACACATAGGGATAGACTGTGAGTGATACATATGGGATTTGTCCCTCCGACTGGAGTATAATATTATCATGGATCCATTTATTTCCCTAAGTCCACACTCCTAATGGCTACATAGCCAAAGGAGAGTGGACCTGGGTGTCCGTACCTAGAATGGATTGAATATTTCACACAGGCAATATATATTTAAAAAAAGTAACACAAGATATAACAAGATACAAAAAGGGAATAGAGAAACATGTACCCATTTCTAGATTCAGGTTTACCCATTTGTATTTCATTTTAGAGCTTAGAGTCTTGAGTGCAACAGATCTTCATTTGGAAACTACAAATTCAATAAATAAAATATATTAATGCTAAATCATTAAGCATGCTATGAAAAGGCAAGTAAATAGTTTAAGACTATATAAAAGTTTCTTGGATAGAATCATCATATAAGAAAAATATGAACCAAGGTGAGAACAATTAACGACATTCTTTTATCCAAAGAATATTTTAGGTGTATTTCCATTATACTCAGTAACATATTATGGCCATTGAGCAGCTTCCAATTGGAAGGGTCTGTAAGGGTCATCAAGATTAGCTACCCTTTTAGTGACATGGTCCACCTTATCTTGACATCTCAAGTAAGATTCCCAACCTTGTGCCCTTACCCCAAGAATACAGGCACGTATACTAGGTTTGTATAATGGACAAGTTTAGTTATGTTCAAGGTTTGTTCAACATTTTTCAAGAAAAATGAATACAAGTAATTAACTAGCTCAATATTTATACAAGCATGCATACAAACAAGCCAATACCATAGTATGGTCAAGAGAGTAAGCATATCTTAACAGTTATGATTCTATACTAGGATACCTAAGCATGATCCAAACCAAGGGAACCTCACAAAGAAAGATACAGAAAGGTCTCTTAGATGTCAAGGTTGATATGATAAGCATCATATGACTCATGTGGATGCTCCTCTAGTCCTAGATTTCAATTATATTCAAACATAGTTCCAAGCTTCCAATCATGTATGTCATTAAGAAACATATTTCAAGGATCAACATTTAGCCCTAGGTCTAGGTGAACTAGCCACATTATGGGTGTTATTAGATAACACTAAGATCTAATTTAGGAGTAGGGTAAGTATGAGGTTTAGATATCATCATGGTCTATTCATGCTAGATTATATTTAGTCATATAAGATTCATTTCATACAAGAGAGTCTCCATTAGAGTATAAGATAGACCAAGTAAGATTTGGCATCATACAAATCATTAAGATACTGATTTCAAGTCATAAAGTAGCAAAGAACATCATTAGATCAAGGTTCATGCAAGATTGGAGATCTAGTTGACAACATGTCCATTAGGTCATAATTCAAGTCAAATTTAGGGAATTTAGTCAAATAAGTTCACTACCATACTCTATAAATAACTTAGGGATACAAGTCATGAGAATTTACTAATTTACATCTCCTCTAATGTGTTCAAGTACCATTATCTCACTCAAAGCACAAAAGTTAACATCCATCACAAAATGCAATATTAAGACACATTGTGTCACAAGGTCATCATTAGGGTCCAAGAAGGATCATGATACAAAATGATTGTATTTAAGGGTGAAATCTACTTATTTACAACATTCATAAATAGTTGAAGCACACTTGAACACTACTAAAAATTGGGCCATTATTCACGAGTGAGGGCATTTTTAGTTCTCATAAATACATTTTTGAGGGACTTGATGGTCCTGGAGAATATATTTTTGAAGGGCTAATGCCTTCATTAATATTATTTTTGAGGGGCTATGTGGTCGTCATCAATGCAATTGTGATGGCCAATCCGGATCTCATTTTTGAGGGACTAAAGACCTTCATTAATATATTTTTGAGGGATTACTGTAAATGATTTGGTTACTGATTTATTGAATGATTTGTCGAATGTTAATTAATTTTAAATGAAAACTTTATATATATAACCTAAAGCAATATTTTTATAAGAGTCACATGACATCATAAGAAGTTTCAACACCAAAATGACACATAAAAATGTTAAATCACCTCAAACCAATTTCTGTTAATGAATCAAAATATTATCCATACATTGCATGCTCAACGTTGATATAAATAACGAATACATATGGTTCTAAAATTTGAGATTGATGGTAATCAACATATCATGCTAGAAACTCTTAAAATATGTAATGTCTCCATATTCCTTCAAATGGTGTGGTTCTCTTCATTAATGTCAGGCCTCATACGGTGGGGTACTTGAGTATTCTTCTCCTAAAAATGACAAATCATTATATTAATAGAATTTAAAATTTATACATAAATCATAGTACAACAAACAACTTACTCTTATATTTTGGTTCTGTTCTATTCCAAAGTGCATTGTAAGTCGAAATCCATCATTAAAAGCAATTGTACCCTATCAATATAAATACAAAAAGGAATCAGAGTGAGTGCGAAGTAGAATATGCCATATTGTTGACTCAAGGCCCAAATGACCTAGAACAATTTTTGTATCATGTGGATTTTTGAAGTAGTGAAAGACACTGATGTAGAAATTTGCTAATAGGGTTCACCTCATTTAAACGTTGATTTCTTGGTGTGAAAGACATCGATGACGATCTGCTTTGGGTGTTTTGCATTTGAGGATGACTTTGTGGATTATTACCAAATGTAGGGCACCAACTTTCAATTGCAGCCTTTGATAAAGTGTACACTTTAATACTCTCATGTGTATGAATATTGAAAATAATCTTCAGTTGTTATGAGGTACTTGTGGCTGAAAGAGTAGTGGATGTCCATTGCTAGCACTCTGCATGGGAGTCATGATTCCAAAAGAACTACTTTCAACCCTTTGTGTGGAAAGACTGCCTACTCCATTCTCCCTTTCAACCCCTTGTGTGGAAAGACTGCATACTCCATTCTCCCTTGAATTGCCTTGTGTGGAAAGCCTACCTACTCCATTCTATCTTGAATTTCCTTATGTTGAAAACCTACCTACTTCAGTCTCCCTTGAATTTCCTTGTCTAGAAAGTCTTCCTAAGCCATCCCCGCTTGAATTATTCTGCCTGGGATACATGCCTACATCTGCAACACCACTTGTATTGTCTTGTATGTGAAAAGAACCAACACCTGACCTATTTGTGCCACTTTGCATGTGTTAGACACTTGCAGTAGTCTGATTGGGGTATTAAACTACATAATCAACAATAATACTGCCATCCTAGCACAAATAGATCAACAATGTCAAAAAAATTATATATTATATTGACATAGGCAACTGGCTCTAAGTTACATGTGATTGATTATACCAAGTCATTATTTGGGAGACAGAGTTCTTCAAACCATTTATTGTTTCTTCAAGTTCCTTAAGTTTATCCTGAAATAGAAAACAAATTACAAACATCGATGTAATAGAACAGTTGTAAGTAATACTTCAAGTTTAGTTTGAATCCAACATACATCCTTTTCTTTGCTTTCCTCAAGAAGAATTGCATATCTTATACAGGCAGCTTTTCCCCTATGTCCTGTCTCTTTGTGCCCAATTCCAAGACCTCAGATCCTGGCCTTTTTGGAAGGATTTAAAACTTTCAAATAAGCTTCACGTGTTAGATTATCAACACATATAGGATCTAAATAAGATGTTGGAAATGTATAACATATGAAAAAATGTGCACTATATCGTAGAAGGGCATGGTGTGAAGCAAGAAGTAAATAAATAAAAAGAATTGGACAATTTTGATGTGATAAATTTCAAACCTTGTTTCATATTGCAATGAATAAGTAGAAACATATACGTGTAGAGGGCAATATGTTTTACACATGGTTCATTATTCCAACAATATGCACATGACATATGCTTTATACATAATGCAATATTGAAGGGACACCACACATAGCCCAAGTCCAGTAGCAGAGTACACCATCACGGGACAAAAATTTTTGACCCATGCACCGAGGTAAGAAGCAAACTACAATAGATGAGCACTCAAGGATGTTATGGTTAATGGAAAAGAATCCTAACAAGGAAACATGCTTTTATTGTTTGTTTGGGTGCAATGGCAGGTTAACAAAACAATGTTTGTCATGAATACCATATTAGAACATCGATGTGAAGGCTTGTTGAGAATTTGCAATAATATAACGTCGTTAACAGATAGTTGTCTAAGGTAATCTTCGTCAATCAGAATAGACTTTCTTATACAAATATAATATATTAATACTACTGCATGTGTAGAATTATGTCTATCAATCATATTATATGAGCATACCTTACATGTTTTTTATGCAATACCAACTTTTATTTTGATGAGCACGCCATAATGTTAATTATTGCACCAACAAAGAAGCTTTCATATTTCTAGCTTTGCAGCAAATGATCTGGACGCAAATCTCTTTAGTCTTGCCATAGTATTTCCATAATGGAAGGTGGTGAATCATAAGATAAATTAGGAAATCAAACATCACGAGTCGAGTTGTTCAAAGCCTGAATCTTAATGTGTCCTTGTTGTGTCAGCGTTCACCCTTCTCCTTAATTATCATCTTTTCTGTTCATTGTAGGAATCAAGAGCTCGTACATGACTATCCTCTATCTTGACATTCACTCGCTACTTTGGACTCGGTAAGTAATGCCTCTGAGCTAGCTGTGCTTCTTGTCTATGCAGGTGCCAATGAATTTTAAGCCTTGTTGTACTGTGTTGTAGGAGGGACCGATTAGGGTACCAAAAACAAGGGATGCCTTCAGGGATTGGGTTTTGAAGATGTTTCTTCGGAAGCCAATATTGAAAAGGACATAGTACAGGGAAACAAAAAAAATTGTAGATTGTATTTCCTAGATAACTATGTCGTTTGATTCCTATGTCATTTGATTCAAGTGTGCAGAATTCCAAGATAATGTCAACAATATTGTAGGATAGGATTCTAAGATGTCAAAGACGGACGCCTTCGACCTCCCGGCAGATACGCACAAGCAATGCTTGATGTGTAAGACATACTCCACGAAGGTTGTTTCTGTAACTGTAATAGCGAACTTAAATTGAACTTTGATCCTAAACCCTGGCGTTATGGATGCACCCTGATGGCTACTGGAACATGTTGTTATTCCCCTAGATTCTCTACATCTGGGTGCCCCTTTAGCATCCGTGCCTCCTTTGAATCACTGCACGCTGCCGCAATCATGCATGAGGCGTGCATTAGGTACCCAAGAGACCACATCCTCTGCCACTGTCATTTTTCCAACTCAATTTTTCCCTTGTACCGACATGAGTTAACTTTGATTCATGGCGGGATGTATATGACGAAGTGGGATGGTGGAATAATATTGGAGGAAGGGGTGCACATGACCTAAAGTCCAGTTAGCTTACGGAATTTGGAGAAGACAGAGACGATATTAACGCTTAGTAGAGTAAACTAGTAATTGCACGTGCTTTGCACATGTCTTCTATTTGTAAATTATTTCAAAAAAATATCCCAAGGAATAATTTTATAATTAGTATAGTGGTGTATAGGTGTTTTGTGATATCTTCATCATTAACTGAAGGAAAGTGTACATATAATTTTGCTGCATATTTTCAGTATTACGTTATGATGTTTAATGACATATAGTTATTGTATAAGTATAGCCACATAAAAAATTAAAAATAGGATGTCTTATATATATTTTTATGCTATTACTTTGGTGTCATTCCATTCTTTAGACATATTATTTTAGATGCACACATTCATCATTTGGCTAGTTTACGATAATACAATGTTCCTCATTCTTGTAATAGATTGTATTATAATGATATTTTGTGTTTTCCTATTTATATTTTCAATATATTTTTACATTATATATTCCTTATAATTTCTACATAAGTATAATCATGAACCTCATTATTTTTAAAATTTTAAAATATATGCTTAACTTCATAAACATTGATTCTAGTTGGTTTCAAGCTTAGATTGTCACTTCTATTCTAGTAGATATCAATCTTAGAGATTTTTTATAAAACTTCTTTTGTCTAGTCATAATAATAATCATTATCATTATCAATCAAGTAGAATGAAAAGAAAAAAAATCAAGTAGAATGACGCAAGAGATGGTAAATTTTATGTTAAAGATATCATACAATATCTTTTATTGTAACATTTCAACAATACAAAAATAATTATATTGTTTGGTTTTCTTTCCAGTGAAAAATCTCTGGATTGGGTTAGGGTTTCTTTCAATAGGGCTTGAAAATAGATATACAAAAAATATGAGTTACACAATACATCGAGAAGAAATACATGATTGTAAATTTTGATATATTAGCTATTATATTATCATTTTTGAACATATCTAGTAAATGTTCACAGAAAGATAAAAAATTTCACCTTTTATTTTTCCTATCCACAGTAGCATGAAAAATAACAAAAATCTTGGTTTTCCATCATCAAACATTTGCTTGATAAGAGATACACTTGTATTTGAAGTATGAAGTATATTCTTCATGTCATATTCACCATAATATGTGGTGTGTTATGATGACATGGTGTGTAATAGTACTTGTCATAATTAAACCCCATCAACTAACAAATTCGAAACTTCTATCTTTGAGTTCATCACAGATGGTTTTCCTTCTTGTCATAATGAAAACATCTTCGCCATCATTGTCACTCTATGGAATAATGAAATAATTTTCTACTTTGAGGAGTATTTCAACTACAAAAATATAATATAGTCAAAATAAAATCACAACCATAATCATTTTTTTTACTTTACACCATAAGAGCTCTCTATAGTGTGTTCTTTTAGTCATGTGTGTAGACACATTCACAATGAATTTAATTTGGAATTGAATCTAAAAATAGTTTTAGTAAGTAATGCTTCGCTATATGTACATTGTTTATAATTTTTTACAATCATCATTTCATTTGAAATATTTTCTCAGTATTTGTGATAATGAGTAATTTAATTATGCAAGTTATATTCATTGGTTATGTGAAATAAAAGTACACAAACCAAAGATTACAAAAATATAATTATATCAATATGACCGCCAGTTATTATGTGATGCTAAATCTATTTTAAGAAACCTCATTTATCTGATGTTGACATCACATTTTTCTTTGAATGTATATTATTCAATATAGAAATAATGTTAAAACATTTATAATATCATTTATTAGAATAAATTTGAACTCAATGATAGATATATCACGAAGTTGTCCACTTTAATATTGCAAAAAATCATGTAAGATTTAATAAATGCTTGAGAAATATCAAACAAAAAAGGTTATTGACGCCTTCCAAAGATATTTTACACTAATTTCTATGTTATATATTTTACCTATTAATGTGATTATTGTTTATCTAAGTAAGCCTTTTTAATATATAGTTCTATATTATTTTCACATAAAGAGTCTACATGAGAAGAGAGCTAGTATATGACAATACATCTTGAAGAGTTTTAATATACAATTTTTTCTAACATTTTTGTAGTTTTATCATTTAGTAAAGTCACACATGAGGCGTGACAGTTGTTTTTAATGTTTCAAACCTATTTTATAAATGTATGTCTAGTCCCTCTAATACTAAGATATGCAATATGTCTACAAGATCTATGGCCGTTTGAAATTTTATATCTATTACGTAAATTGGAAACCTACTTAGGCTATATAAGTAATTTCTTTTCGTTGCAAACTTTGGTTTTTATATTAGTGCAAGTTTAAAGATTGTTTAGTTTGTTGATTGGTTTGGAGATAATTATTGAAATAATTCTCAGTTATTGTATTTATTTGTCATTAATAATTAATTCCTAATATATTTAATTAGATACTACAAAGTAGAAATAAATTCGAAATATGAAAAATGATTATGATTGAAAACACTAAAATTATATTAATTGGAGTTTCAACTAATTGTTGAAATTATACTTTGACAATTTATTGGATGTATATAAGGATCTCATTCCAGAATAGAGTTCAATATTATTTGAATACCATGTCTTGAAATACTTGTATAAACTTAACACCATTTCCTGCAGTCATCAAAATTTTTACAATGAATTTATAATCTCAAGTTCGTTGTCTTTTTGTAGTGATAGGGATATTATACTCATTTAACAAATTATACATTATATTTCAACTAAAAGATTGAATGCAACTCACTTATATATAATGATATAACCATTGTTATAAATTTATATACTTTGTTAATGAACTACATCTTTTAAGGTTGTAATTCATAGTATATAAAGTATATGCCTCAAATGCTTGTTTGGATTAGAAACATTACAACATGAAAGTAAGATCAATAGATATATATTATGAAACTTGTGTAATTTTGGTATCAATTGTTAACAATTACCCAAAAAATCTAGTATAACATTGTTAAACCAATCTCTTTGAACACTTATATATTAAAAAAAATATTCAGAACCATTTTAACACATCATAATATTGTTTCTAGTCTATTTATATCTGACCTAGATTGACCATTGTCCATTGTTTTCATAGATCTATACAAATAGTACTATTATGCACTATGTATTGTTTTTATAGATCTGTATAAAACTGATAGTACTGTTATGCACTATGTAAAGAATGTAAGAATCCATGCTTATGTTCATCTATTGCATTCATACCAAAAATACTAATGGAAAAACTATTTTTATTGGATCAAAATAATTATTAAGGACATAATACTCGCATCTAAGGGGAAATTGATAATCTCTTACAAGGAATCACCTTCATGGAAATAGCCCTAGTTATTATAGTAAAATTTTATGATAATGATTAAAAATGAAATATATTGTATCAATAAGTATTTATTTTCTGTTATATAAGATATATTGAACATGTTATGTAGGAATCGACAATAGTACAACTGAAAAATGACATGAATAGACATTTACGTTTATTATTGTTGGTGTTGGTTTTAGAATAAGTGTTGGATATTCAGTCAAAAACGTTCTCCTACTGCTTCACCTGCAATAAAGACTTAATTTCTTGTACATCACATGCGGATGACACACTAAAATGATAATATATGTAATTTTACTATAATAACTAGAGGTCGACGCTTAAAGAAACTACCACAAGCTTATTGTTAGTATTCGAGAGGCACTTGAAGAAAGAAATATTATTAAATAAAATAAGGAGGGGCAACACCATCCTGAGGACATTGTATATATAAGCTAAAAGTATAAATGATGAAATTGCTAGAAATAGTCCTATCATGTAATACAATAATAAACAGATAAAAAATGCTTGTCAAAAGTTTCGGTTCAATATCTTACTTGTAGAACTGGTGGTGAAGTTTTTGGTTGATGCTTTCTATCTGCATAATGCATATGTGGCATGGTTTTGAATTCCGATGGTAGCATAATTAACAGCCAGCTACCAAATCAACGATCCACGAGAACTTGAGAAGCATGGTGATATATGTAATGAGAGCATATATTGTTGTTATGTCCAATCATCTAGATTGGTAATTTGGTGAGTGTGACGGTGCCAACGGAAAGCTACCAACCACATTTTATCACAAATTTTGTCCTATCAAAAACCACCTTACAACCAATAATATAGGCCTCAATCATGATGAATATAGTTAGCAGAACGACTGCCACAATTTAGAATATATAAGAATCATCTTGTTAGCTGTAGTAGGAAATTGGAACTGTGTGAGAGCTTGAATGTTTGTGGCCTTTGCTAGTTCTCACCGCATGTGAATCAAGCTGGTAAATATAGAGATGTGTTCAGACACACAGTCAACGAACACAATCCTAACGGACCACCGTCGTTGCGTAGCCGCAACAATACTCCAGGAATATGATGAACTGAGTTCGAGTGCACAAATAGCTTTCTTTACACTTTGAACAAGCTTTGCTTTTCTAATGCCTTTGGCCTTGCCTGCTTGTAGATTCTAGTTGCAATATACAGCCATAGTACACTTTCGTATTCTGGATACAAAATTGCATGCAGACCACAGCCGTCAAAGTTAATAGGTATACATCGTCCCTGCAACACATAATCCCCACCTGAAGCGCATGTTTGAGGTGGTTCATTTCGGGGACGTTTGGATTGGAAGATTTTGCTGGATCATCTATGATCCTACATTTACTCGATCCAGCATTACTAAAGTACCGCACTTCAAAAATTCTGCAAAATAAAAAATTAGTTTTAGTTCAGATCGATAGGAACGAGCGACCGAGTTTCTGATACACAGACGACTGGCAGGAGATACGTGGGCTGCGAGATGGATCACAGTGCCCGGCAGATCTGAACAGGAGAACAAAATATAATCAAGCGTGCCCTTGATGTAATCTATGTGCCGACTATCTGACTGGAGTCACCTTGCATAGATGCATATGTGATGGTTGTCTGCATTTGGAAGGGAAGCTATCTGTAGCCACACAAGTTATCTGCAGCAAAACTTGTACGACCTAGCATATTCCAATAGATTTTCTCTCTATTTTTGCCTGCCTGCGACCATATCTGTACGACGCGAGAACATATATTACTCATCGGAAACTGCAAACTAAGGCACCCTCTTGGGGCATCGGTAACCCCGAACTTGAAAAGCTACACCAGAGACAGTTTCAAAGCTCGCCGGATCCACCCATCGATGCAACTTCAGTAGTTAGAGGCGATCACAGATTCTTCCATTCTAGTCCTAGATACCAATAGTACTCCGTCAGCATATCCCTGATGAGTTTCATGAAACATAAATATTGGATAAGAGAGCCGTCTTTTATAGGATCAATTGGGAATTGGAGATAGCACAGTCCACGATCTCACGGAACTGTAAACACCCATCGACTAAGTGCCCTAATATTGTAAGGGATTGACATTATAAAAATTAGTGCTACGGAACTGGAACACCGTTCAAGAGTCCGAATATAACACGAGACTGGTAGGACGGAAACGAGTATTCATGCTTAGTAGAGAGTACAATAGTAGATAGTAGATTCAAGAAAGTGCATCGCAAGGTTTTCTAATGCCAGATCTTTGTGCATCTCTGTAACGCAAGATCTTCATACGCCTCCGCAACGCAAGGATTTGAGTAAAATCAGTGAAAAACTAAATCATAGAAAGAAGGTTTAAAGGTCCGAGATTGTGCCAGTACCTTCAATTTGCCAGAGATCAACCACAGCGGAGTTCATGCTCGAGGCTCGCTTGAGATGATATTGGAGTGCCGGTCGAGGGCTTGCGTCGGAGTGTCGGTTGTGGACATCGGGCTTGAGAGGGTGTCAGAGTGCTGGCCGAGGACTTGCACACTGAGCAACGAAGGGCAGAGAGGAGGATCGGCGTGGAGAGGGGAGAACCAGCCAGACACGCACGACACGAGAGGGGGACGCGCACGGTGTGAGAGGCTTGGCCGCCCAGAAAATCAATCTAAATCCAAAAAACCCAAGCCTGAAAGGAGAGTAAAAAAAGCCAAAAAAAGCAAATAAAGAAAAGAATATGAGAGTTGTGCCCTAAAAGATGCCTAAGGTTTCTGCCCGGCCGGTGTATAGCTGCACTCATGAATGCAAATATGTCGTGCCCATAAGTAGAAACTTGAAGCCAAACTTTCACACCTCCGAGCCTGACTGGAACCTCGCATACCACCTGACTTAAAATCAGAGACCCAAAAAGGGAAACACTGTTCTTACGACAGTTGTGGGTGAGGAGTTCAGGGCGAAAAGGAAACACCTAACAAGCTTCTAGCCTACCCTTACACATTAGCATAGGGCTAACTGAAAATAAAGGATAGGTGTGAAAGATACCTTTCGAAAGGATGTGGCGTTAGTATGGATGTTTAGCTAAAAGTGGGGTGATGTGTTGAGAGGGAGAAACCTTTTACAATGAAGGTTACGACAAACATGAGGTTGTGCAACTTTGAGTCTAAGAGGAAAGATTGAGATCTAAGGGCTTGAATGCACACTACAACAGTCTTGGTGCAAGGATAGGATATTTCGGTCATGCTTCTGTGTTATCCTCTAAGCTTGTTTATTCTCTCTTCGGGACTCTCGAACCTGCACTTGGCCTGAGGACATGCTTGATTCTAAGTTTGAGGGAGTTGATAACACAGTACTTTACATACTTTCTGTATATATTTTACACCACTTTTAGCATGATTTTAGTTAGCTTTTAATATAATTTCTTTGTCTTTTAGACTAAATCCTTGATAAATAATTTCAGGAATCAACATGCCAAAAGACACGACCACGACTATCCAAGGGCCACGACCGCGGCTATCCAAAGGCCGCGACCGCGGCTATTCAAAGATCGATGTCGTGGCTATTCAAAGATCGAGACCACGGTCTCTCCAACCGCGACCGCGATCTTAAGTCGGTGGAAGGCGTCTATAAATAGCGCCCCACCTGTCTTGTCAAGGAGGGGGGATCTGATCCAGTTACCACGAAGTGTTGTGACATCGCTGGCGGCCATCCATCAGTCTTGGACCTCCGGAGAGAAAGCCAAGGAGAGAGAAGATGCTTGTTCACGCTCGCCACTTCCCCTTCTTCGAGAGAAGAAGAACTCCGTGGGGTAGATCCGTATCTGAAGAAGTATTGTGTAGTATCACGTTCCTTCCACTCTAGATCTATTTCTTCCTCACGCTGTACTCACCTCCATTCCTTCATTGTATAACATGGGACGGATTTACTATAGCATCGTTATGTTGTTCGCAAGCATGAGTGGCTAAACGCTTTAACTTGGGTTGGGGGAGGCCCCTAAGGCTCTCCCAACATGTATATCATCTCTTTCTTTAGAATATACATATTCTTATCAAGATTATCTCTGTGCACCTGTTTTAATGCTTCACTTGTATGATTAGCTACCATCTTGTGATGTTGGATTGTTGATATCTCAAGAGAGTAATATCACTTTTATCTTGTGTCATGGAGTGGTATGATTGCACGAAAGTGTTAGAATACTAAAGCTTTAAACCATATGTTTTGATATGAAGGTTTATGAGTTGTTATCTCAAGAGAGAGGCTCCTTTTAGACCAAGTTCTATCCTCATCTCGAGAGAGAGTGGAATAGATGTTTTTTTTGGTTGTTTGTAATCTTGATACGAGTGTGCGAGAGAGAGAGATGGCTTTGCATGTTGGTGAGATGCTTTAGTTGGTGAACCCCAACCCAGGTTTTCCTCTTATAATTTTTACAAGTTGTTTCTTTTGCTTTCCTTTTACCATTATTATATACATGTTATCGTTCCTTAGGGAATGTTTATTATCACTTTTGTCTGGAGTATAGGGGTGTTGATTCCGCGTTCTTAACATGACCAACCTTGTCCCTGTGTTCGACCCCGATCGCTACATCGGACCCCGTTTATCGTTGCGGGGGCCTTAGAGTCGGGTTATCTCTTTAAAAGTCCGACTACTTTTATCCACCTCTTTTGGACGTGCGATTTAGGCCGGTCAACTTTTTGGCATCGTTGTCGGGGACAAGGCAAAACGGTACTGTTAAGAACCCGAGTCCGCTCACCATACTCCCATGCCTCAAGCTTAGCAATAAGCTTGACAGCACAGTAACTTTTAGCTATCTGCCCTGAGTTTGTACAAAATAGTTTGTTTTACCAAATTAAGTTCGCTAACTTGATTATACAATCTATTTAGGTAATCAAGTTGAAGCAACTTGAGTTGTCATACTTTTCCTCAGGAATGCCTCCTCGCGTGAACGTTATGCTCTCGGGTGACGAGAGGAATGTGAGGAATCAGAACAATCCACCCCCTCCTGGATCCGATGAAGATAGAAATGGCCGTTATAACAACGACCATTTCGACGAAGAACTGGAACTACCTGAACAAGAGCAACCCAAAGTTGAACATCATCACGAGGAACATCGTCATCGCCGTAGGCACAGAAGGAACCATCGCAACCATGAACGTGATAGGAGGGACAATGCAAGTGAAGATGATGATGATGAAGAAGAAGAAAGGACTCTTTGAGAGTTGGTTGCAACAAAAGCCAACAACTCAAGATGCCCAGTGATCATCCCAAGGTTCGACGCGGCTAACTTCAAACTGAAGCCCACAGTCATCTCAATGATCCGGAACAAGGGTTTTCGAGGGAGTTCAAAGAACGATAACCCTTATCATCGCCTCGACGTTTTCAAAAATATCTGTAACACCATCAAAATGAGGGGAGTTCTGCAAGATGTTATCTACTGCAAGGGATTTATCTTCTCTTTGGAGGACAAGGCACTATCTTGGTACCTTGGACTGCCACATCAATCTTTGAATGGATGGAATTCTTTGGCAGATGCTTTTATGAACAAGTTCTATCCTATGGAGAAAACTATTTGTAATAGGCAGAAGATTACATCTTTCACGCAGAAGCCAGGCGAGAATTTGCATGAAGCCTGGGAGAGGTTCCAGGAGTATCAAAGAGACTGCCCCCACCACAATTATAAGAAAGGTTTTCTTATAACAACTTTCTACAATGGTATCACTCCTGAGGAGAGAGTCTCGCTAAATGTGGCAGCAGGAAGCGACTTTCTCGATAAAAAGCCGAGTAGATCCAAGAAGATCATTGAAATCATGGCTGAGTTGCAAGCTGGAACTGACTACGATAGGACGGACAGGGGATATGCTAAGAAAGCCAATAACGAAGGACCATCGATTGAATCAAGGGCTCTCGAAGAAATAACCACTCAAATACAAAAGATAGCCATTGACGTAAAATAGCTGAAGGAATCAGGAGGAAAAGGGAGGAAGCCCGTTGAGAAGGTGATGAAATGTGTCACCTGTGGTGAAGGAGGACACGGAATAGATAACTGCATCTATACCCATTCAAAGGAGTCAAGTGAAAGTGAATCTGGAGAGGAGGAAGCTGAAAATGTCTCTTATGCCAACTTCAAGAGGCCAGATCACCCCGGTTTCGGTTATGGCAACAAAGATGCTGCGGAGAATTCACATCAGTTGAGTAATCCACCCAAACAACCACCAGGTTTTGAGAAGAGAGGAGGACAAGGCCAATTCACCAGAACAAGAACCTTCCATACTACCAAAACAATTTTTCAAGGGTAAGGGAAGTATCAAAATCGCCAAGCTACAAACGCCAGCCAAGAATAAGGGCAAGCCCAGGAATAGAGCCAGGGAAGGAACAATAGTCAACCTGACTTAGTGGACCAATTATTCGATTTTGTCAAGAGACAAGATATGATAAACAATCAAATGGCACAGAGTGCTCTGTCAAATTCCGGCATTCTAAATACAATGCAGGTTCAGATGGAGGACATGCAGACTCACCAACGCCAAATCGATCAGCAGTTGGCCCAGATGGCCGAGTTGATAAAGAACCCCTCGGGTAAGATACCCTCCAACACTGAATCTGCTAAAATGGCGGTGCTGAGATCAGGGAGGACAGTAGAACGCCCTGAAGAAGCCAAACCCGAGGAACCTGAATCGAGGACTGAGACAAACAATCCTGCAGAAGAAGACAATCAACAAGCCCGTGTCAAGGAACCAAAACCAAGATCTATTGAGGAACTATTTGGTAAAAGAAATCCTTACTCTCCCAAGTTGTCTTTCCCTTACAAACTAATAAAGGCACATCTTAAAAGGTGTTATGATAAGTTTATGGAGTCAGTAAAAAAGCTTCACCTCGAAGTACCCTTTCTAGATGCTTTAGAGGAAATGCCGACCTACGCAAAGTTTTTCAAGGATTTGATCACAAAGAAGAAAAGAGGAGGAAGAATTGAGACTGTGCATCTAGCTAGGATGTCTTCTTCTTTCGTCAAATCGGATTTACCCAGCAAGAAGAAGGATCCAAGAGCCTTCACCATTCCCTTTTTTGTTGGAGACAATGTCGAGCGGAAAGGTCTGGCCAATTTAGGGGCGAGCATCAGCCTTATGCCCCTAAGCCTTGCGCAACATTTAGGTTTGACGGATATGGTTAAGACCAACATGAGGATAGATTTGGCGGACCATACGTTCAAGAGGCCTATAGGTGTTGTTGAGGATGTACCGATCTGTGTTGGAAGTTTCTTCATTCCCTACGACATTGTGGTCATTGACACTGTGGAGGACCCTAGCTGTCCTATCATCTTTGGATGCCCCTTCTTGGCTACAGGAAGGGCATTGATTGATGTTGTCGAGGGGATCATTACTCTAAGGGTCAAAAATGACCACTTAGATTTCAAAGTAAAGGATGCTATGAAGGGACCCTCCCTACTAGAATCCGCTTACTTTGTTGAAAGCTACAACCAGTTTTGTGAAGAGATGGAAGAGGGCATCGTAATGGTAGACCCGCTTGTGAGAGCATTAAGCAATCAAGATTCTGATGCTGAAGATTCTAAAAATCCAGAAGTTGTCGAGTTTCTCAACTATCTTAATCAGCCTGATGAAGAGTTGAGCGACGAAGGAGAGGTAATAGAAACAGTTAAGTTTGCCTCTATAGAGGAGGCACAAGAAGAAAAGGCACCTAAGGCTAAACCTGAGTTGAAGCAGCTACCTGAAGGGTTAAGGTATGAATTTCTAGATCAAGAGGAGAGAAATCCTGTCATCGTTAATGCTTATCTTACAAAGGATCAATTGGACAAACTTCTTGGGGAGTTTAGACTCCACAGGCAGGCTATAGGATACTCGGTAGAGGATATCAAAGGCCTTAGCCCTGCGTTATGTATGCATCACATTAATTTGGTAGAATCTGCTAAACCTATGGCTCAACCCCAGAGAAAATTGAACCAAATGCTGAAAGAAGTTGTGAAGAAAGAAGTAATCAAACTAAGGGATGTTGGGATCATTTACCCGATCAGTGACAGTAACTGGGTGAGCCCGATCCACGTGGTACCGAAGAAAGGAGGCATTACAGTAGTTAAAGTAGATAAAGGTGATGAAGTGGCGGTTCGGACCGTCACAGGATGGAGAATGTGTATTGACTACCGAAAACTGAACCAAGCCACGAAAAAAGATCATTATCCGCTTCCTTTCATTGATCAAGTGCTTGAAAGATTAGCACATCATGACTATTTCTGTTTCTTGGATGGTTTTTTAGGGTTTTATCAAGTTCCCATCTTGCCATACGACCAAGAGAAAACTACTTTTACCTATCTCTATGTCACCTACGCCTTTAGAAGGATGCCTTTCGGCCTGTGCAATGCTCCCGCAACGTTTCAACGTTGCATGATATTGATGTTTTCGGATTTTTTGGAAGACATTGTGGAAGTTTTCATGGATGACTTTTCTTTCTATGGAAAAGACTTTGATGCCTGCCTGAAGAACCTATCTCTGGTCTTGCAATGCTGTGAGGAAAAGAGTTTGGTTTTAAACTGGGAGAAGTGCCACTTTATGGTATGAGAAGGCATCGTGCTAGGGCATAAAGTTTTGAGGTGTGGCATCGAGGTAGACGTTAGCAAAGTTGAAGCCATATCTAAACTTCCTCCACCAAAGTCTGTAACAGGAGTGAGGAGTTTCCTCCGACACGCCGACTACTACTGAAGATTTATAAAAGACTTCTCAAAGATCTCAAAACGATTGTCCAACCTTCTGGTAAAAGATGTTGAATTCAATTTCTCTGACAATTGTATAATTGCTTTTCAGGCCTTAAAGGATGCTCTTATCTCACCGCCTATCCTTCAATCTCTAGACTGGGAACTACCTTTCGAGCTTATGTGTGACGCCAATGACTATGATGTAGGAGCAGTCCTGGGACAGAAAAAGGACAAAAAGCATCACGTCATTTGCTACACCACTCGTACTTTGGATGAAGCTCAGGTGAATTATACTACTACAGAGAAAGAGATGCTCGTGATAGTCTTTTCTTTCGACAATTTCAGATCCTATCTTATCGGTACGAAGATGAAAGTCTACACAGACCATGGGGCAATAAGATATCTCATGCAGAAGAAGGATACCAAACCCAGGCTGTTAAGGTGGGCTTTGTTATTACAAGAGTTCGACCACGAGATCATTGATAAGAAGGGTGCAGCGAATGTGGTCGCCGACCACTTATCAAGGATCATGGTGGAAAGGCATAAGGAACCACCTATTAATGACGACTATGCTGATGAAGCCTTGCTGATGGTTGAAACCAAAGATGAGAACTTACCTTGGTTTGCAGATATTTGTAATTATCTCGCCTGTGGAGAGTTTCCCCCTAATATAACCTATAATCAAAAGAAGAAGCTCTTTTCGGATGTAAAGAACTACTACTGGGACGATCCTCTCCTCTTCAGAAGATGCACAGATAACCTGTACAGAAGATGTATCCCCGAAGAAGAAGTCCCAAACATCCTGAAAGAATGTCATGCATCTCCATATGGAGGACACCTGGTGAGCGAAAGGACCGCCGCCAAAGTGTTACAATTTGGATTTTACTGGACCACTTTGTTCAAGGATGCCACAAACTATGTTAAGGTTTGCAAAGAATGTCAAATGACAGGAAGTATAGGGAGAAGAGATGAAATCTTTGATGTTTGGGGGATTGATTACATGGGCCCTTCCCCTCATCAAAAGGGTATCAATATATATTGGTGGTTGTGGGATATGTGTCTAAATGGGTAGAGGCTGTAGCCACCCAAACGTGTGACTCTAAGTCGGTAATCAAGCTATTTGAGAAAACCATTTTTCCACGTTTTGGAGTACCTCACGCTGTGATAAGCGATGGTGGATCACACTTCAAAGAGAAGCTGTTTGAGACACTACTAAGGAAATACGGTGTGAAACACAAGGTTGCCACATCATACCACCCTCAAACCTCTGGACAAGTGGAAGTGTCTAACAGGAAAATCAAACAAATTCTAGAAAAGACTGTGAGCAGAACAAGGAAGGATTGGACAACAAAGCTAGATGATGCCCTTTGGGCAAACAGAACGGCTTACAAAACCCCATTTGGGACTACACCCTATCGGCTTGTGTATGGAAAGTCCTGCCACCTACCCTTGGAAATTAGTACAAGGCACTCTGGGCAATCAAGTTTCTGAATATGGATATAGCAAAGGCTGGCCAGAAATGCTACCTACAACTACAAGAATTAGAAGAACTAAGACTGCATGCGTATGACAACGTGAGAAATTGCAAGTAAAGGACCAATGTATGACATGACAACCATCTAAAAAGTAAGGATATCCATGAAGTAGACAAGGTCCTCCTGTTAAACTCTAGCATTCGTCTTTTTCGGGGAAAGTTAAGAACTAGGTGGTCGGGTCCCTTCACTGTAGTAAAGATGTATCCGTCAGGGATGATAGAGATTGAAGGAGAAGGGACTGGGGTCTTCAAGGTTAATGGCCACAGATTGAAAAGATTTTATGAGGATGAAACCTTTAAAAGAAGATCAGAGATCAAACTGGATGAACCAACCCAGCCCAACCAATAGAAAGATCCATAGTTGCTGCACCCTACTACCCAGCCCGAAAAATGAAGAACCATAAAGTCTAGCTAAGAGACTTTAAAGCAAGCGCTTATTGGGAGGCAACCCAAGTTTATCTTTCTCTCTTCTCTCTCTAACTTTGTTTTTCTCTTGTTTTTCTTTTAGTCAATAAGTTTAAGTCTCCTAGAAGTTTAGCTTTACGTTGATTGCGACCGCGGTAAAGATCACGACTGTGGTAAATGCCACAACTGTGGTAAATGTCGCGACCGCGGTGTTTTCACGGGTGGTTTAAGTCACGATCTGAACTCATATAAATACTTTAACCTGCGTAGCGACAGGCTCTTTCCGCTCATTTGGTCATCTCGCAACCCTAGGAATTACCCTATTTTCTCGTTCGAGCACCAAACCCGTGATTCAGCCTCAGGACGTCGAGATCGTTCGCCTAGCGACGAGTTTGCCGTCGTCTTCGCAACCTCTCTGATTAATTAGGTAATGTCTCGCCTAACTTTTTCTTTGCTCCATCAGGGTTTGGCTTGTGTCTGATTGCTACAGCGAGCTTCTCTCGCCATTTATGACGTTTTCAACCTCACCGATGCCACTTCCGGATGCTTTGCCCCGCCCTTTCTGTTCTGCCCCTAACGAAAATGTATTGCAAAAAACCCTAACTGAACAACGAATGACGGTAGGAAGAACTGAATCGTCATAGGAATGACTAAACGAGTAACCAGAGCGAGGTGTAAAACCCTTGGAACCACCGCCGACCAACGCAAAACTCTAAAAACCATAAGTCAAGCATTTTAAAGGGAAGATCGCGACCGCGGTAAATGTCACGACCGCGGTAAATGTCGCGGCCTTGGTCTTTTCAGGATCTTTTATAATCTCAATTAGTGAAAACCGCGACCGTGATTAAGATTGTGACCGCGATTATCACTGATATTTTGAAAATAAAAGAGAACTATATCAAGTATAAGCAACTTAAAACTTAATGATGATTGATTTAAAACCTAACCATGCTTAAGATAACTGAATTACTTTAAGCATATTTTATTAATTCTTATGAAATTTAATTCGTAGAATGTCTTCCCCAAGCTCAAGTGACCCCATTTACAAAAAGGCTACATCTTTGAAGGAAGTGGAGAAAATACTCAGCAAACTATCAATGATGTTGAAGGAGAATACCTCCATCCCTGTGCAAAAGAGGATACAAATACAGCTGAAGTTGCAACAGTATCAGAGGATACTAGGAGAGATACCTCAGGAGGAATCCCAGGAAGAGGAGTCCCAGGAGGAGGGTGAATAGATAGGGGAGACCTCATAGTACTTACCTGAATAATCAGAGAGCCCAGTGCAAGGAAAGAAGCGGAAGACTGCACCAAGGGAGGCAAACCCCAGCAAGAAGGCAAGGACCGACGGAGCGGTGGGAGAAATTTCTGCACCAAAAGTGGAACCAAAATTCATACCCCGCGACATTGACCACTAGTCAAGGTATAACTCGATGTATGCAAATAAAGAATGCATTCCAACATGTTATTTCAATGTGGAGGATTTCAAGAAGATAGGGATTTACGACAGGACGGTGAAATTCCTAGAGGGCGCAAACCTACGAACAATCTGCACGCCCGAAATGAGTTCATACAAGAGGCTAACTCTTGAATTCATGTCCTCTCTAAAAAAGGACACCACCATCACCTCGACGAGAGCGGGAGGAGGTGGGGATTTCCAACTCCAGGTTTGACTAGGAGGCAAGACCCACAGTTTAACAGAGATGGACCTGAGCAGGATCTTCACAATAACCGAAGACGAAGCCAAGGCCTGTTTGGCTGCTCTAGGGGAAAGAGAGATTGTTGCGTATGACAACAACAAAATGTGGGAGGAACTGACTCGAGAAAGAAAACACGATGCAAAGAGCTCCTAGTCCTCCAGAATCACCTCCTGCTTCATAAGGATTTTACAGAAGATCACCGCCTTCACAATTGATGCAAGACCCGAAACTAGGACAGTCAGTAAAGGGGATCTTTTACTGATCTGTTCAATGATAAATAAAAGACCAGTAAATATAGGAAAGATCCTGATAAGAAGGTTGTCATCGGACGTAGGCGGTGAAACCAATAGGAAGTCTGCTTTCTGCATGGGCAGGCAGATAGCAAGGATCGCTGATTACCTACTAGACGAAAGAGAACTGCAAAAATATGAAGTAATGGAGGGACAACAAAGTATAGACATAAAGTCCCTCGCTAGCATGGGAATACTGGGGGTGAAGGGGAAGAAAACATATTTCAAACACCTAGGGCTGAAGAAGCCACTCCCCCTTCCAGAAATGGCATTTTACGATGCCCATAAACTAAGGCTGACTCTCGATGATGTCGAAAAAATGAGCTCTGGGAAACTGCACGCTGGAATGATGGAAGAGACTACACAAATAATAGAAGAAAGTAGTGTCCCAACCCCAATAGTTAATAAAACACAGGAGTAGAGAAAGAAATTGGCGGTGGAGAAAAAGAAAGTAGAAACCACCATTAAGCCAGCTGTGAAAGAGGGGACCAAAGATGGACTGGAGGAAGAAGTAGTTGCAGATATCGCCTCCCCAATACCACAGAAGGAAATTGTTGCGGCAGAAGGAGAAACAAAGAAGACAACAGAGGTCAAAGAGGTCCCGCAACCCACCTGTCAACCAGAGATAGAGTCAGAAGTATGAGGCTCCCATGCTATACCAGAACCAGAACCTGAGAAGGGACAACCAGCAGAAATAGCCCCTCTGCATACCAGTACACTGGAGGCGAAGGAAGATAGACAAGCCCCTCAAGCTACACCAGAGGCGAAACCAAAGACAAGCCACCCTGGGGAGATTCCCCAACCGCCACATCCAAAGCATCCAGCCATGCTGAGTGTGTCAACGGCACGCGCGGGACAACAGCTGCACCAACAACAACCACATGCACCCTCATTCGGGGGAGCCCTAGGTAATAGGTTTGACGCAATGTGTGAACACATGCATCAAACAAATAAAATAAATGAATGTATTTCTACTTCTTTATCTTCACTAACAACACAAGTAAAGGACATAGAAAATATGACCTCAGCACCACCGGAATTCATGAAAGAATTCCTGAGCAACTAATGGACTCTGATGGGAGTGCTACGAAAGATGCAGGAAGAGATGGAGGCCCTGTGAAAAGAGGGGCATGCCATTCACACAGACAACCAACATATGCGCACAAACTACGAAGAGGCGATGGCCCACCTACACAAAGAGGACCTAGGCGTAGAACAAGACCGCCAAAAACTCAAACAGGAACGTAAAGAATTTGAGGCTCAGCAGGAGAAGAAGAAGATAAGACGCCCAGCCAGCCCAGAATGCTCCCACGCCACTCCCTCCAGCCACGATGACAATGTAGAAGGGCCAGGAGCAGGAGCAGGCGCATCAAGACCTGGCACAACCAAGAACGGGAGCCCAAGACAAAGACCATCCCCCGTGGTAGAACAACAAGGCAGCCAACCAGCTGGAAGGTAAAGCCCCCAGAGTGAGAAACAAACTCCAAAATCATGGGGGTTTGATCTCAACTGCGACCCAAAGGAGATGATGGATGAAACCGCCAACGAAGATCAACACCTCTCCCCTCCTGTGCACACCCCAACCTTAGAAGAGCAGATAGCAGTGGCTCATCGGGAGGAGGTGGTCGTAGGACTTAGCTCAGCCGGCACAGAAGAGATTGATAGGTTGATAGTCGAGCTAGGGGCCGGTATGGAAGATTCATCTGACTTCCTCCTCTTCCCATCGCATGACGAGCACAACGAATACATCTATGGTGGGAAGATGGAGGCAACCCTAAAGATGATGGCCGAGGCTAGACTGGGGCAGGCGTCAGAAGAAAGTCATGCAAAAGACGTCACCCCAGAGGCCTCCTCAAGGGAAGAGGAACCAAAGGCCACAACACAACCAATGCAAAAGGGTGCTGAAAAAGCGGCAGCAGCTATGCCCACTATTAGGGAAGCCTCAGTACCAACGGCACAGGAGGCGATGTCAAAAGATGAGGAGGGCAGTCTAACAACCTTCTTCACAGAAGAGCCTGCCAGGGAGAGGCAAGTTGAGGAAAGGATAATACTACTTGTAGTAGCTCCCCCTGCCATGCAAGATGAAGGATATGGACATGACAGCCGTCTCGCACATCTCTTGCAGAGATGTTCATATCCTGGCAGATGTCCTCGATGATGATCTACCCGGATCAGACACACTGTATATCAACAAGGGTAGACGTCTAACAAGAGAGGATTTCAAGAGGGTTTTTCTGAAAATAGCGCAAGTACACAAAAGAATGTTCAAGGTACTTTTTGCCACCCTCTTGGAGGAGTTCCTCCACCCAGATAAGCCGTAGGCGGTTTTCAACGGCACCATACGTCTAGCCAGCTTATTATACAAAGAAGATTATATGGCGGCAGAAGTGTTGGAGTTTCAGGCGGCAGTACGAAGAAAAGAAATAAGAACAGTGGTCATGCCCATCCGAACTGTAAGGCATTGGGGCCTAATCATCATCGACCTTACGGAGCGAAAGACGACAGTCCTGAACTGCTGCGCAGCAGAGATGGATAGCACCTCTCTTATTTACAAAAGGAAGGATGCCAGGGACGCCTTGAAAATATCAATATGCCTACAGCGGGCTATCAAGGAGGTGAGTCCAGAATATAAAGGGTCCTGGAAGCTATTCTCGATAAGCAAGAACGTTACCCAGGAAGGATCTGGTTTAGGAGATTGCTCCTTTATCGTCTTACGTATGATGGAAGCCATCAATAAGGGCATTCCCCTAGAAGATATGCAAATGGAAGACCTACATGGATTGCGTGGCATGTACATATTGGAATTTATCTACGATCGTCGGTTCTTTAAGGATCCGGTGATGTCAGAAGATTTCACACCCCGCAGACTCCACGCAGACATCCCTCTCCCAGAGAAGACACCTTGGAGAGAGCAAATAAAAACTATGTGGGTCGATCCGACGGAGCCAGCTCGGGCTACAACATGGAAAGCTGGCTGGGCTATAGAAACTAAAGAAAAAAATGAAGAAGTTGGGAAACCTATAGAAGAAGAGAGTCAGCCTGCAATATCAGACACACAAGAAATCACTTCTGCTGAAGAACAGCCTGGAGAAACAGAGGTGGCAGAAGACCTAGGGAATGAGGGACTAGAAGGGTCGGCTGGAGATATAGTGCCCTCCTTCGAGAACTTCGACAGATGGAGCTGCTTCAGCCTATCGATTAAAGAACTCACTTTAATTATGATTTCTCTCAAGGATGAAAACTCATCGGGAGATGTCATCTTCGAACGAGAAGGCATCTACGTGCTCAAAGACGACCTCCGAGATATGTTGAAAGCTGGAGGGTACCTCTCTGTAAGCACAATGTCAGCCTACCAGGCACTGTTAGGGGATTCAATGCCAAACTCACATATGGCATATTTCCTACTGGTAGACGACATTCTCAAAGACAAGAAGACAGGAGAGATAGAATGGCTGCAAAGATGTCTCTAGGCATCGACACTGGAACACATCTTCCTACCTATTCTTCATGATAATCACTGGACTTTGCTCACGCAGTGCGCCCAGAAATAGTTCTCACGGAACAAGGGGGAGGGTTTATCCTTTTTTTATTTTGATTTACAATTGTTGTGTTTTAGAATGGAGGGAAGGGTTATGAGATGCAGGGAAATATTTGGCATGACATTTTTCACGGGGTGATTAGTGAGTAATGTATTTGTGAGGGATCGGTGTTCACATAAAAGGTCTAACAATGTTAAAAACACAGTTGAGGGATTTGGTCCCATGTTCAAAGGATGAGCTCTCACAAATAGACATCATTATTCATGATTTTTGGTTCCTCACAAATGTTCTTCAACAAAGGCCAACTTTTTTGTAGTGGAACAAGTTATAACATGAAAGATTTTCTATTTTGCATATAGATCCATATTAGGTTATTAAGGCAAGATGAGATCATTTTAGGGTAAAAAGTGGAAAATTTCGGATCTTGATACATAAATATGTTCAAGTAACTTATATTAGGCTAAAAATCTAGTTTTGTGGCATTATGAAACAAACTTGAGCATTATATAGCATAAGACATGAAGAAAGAGATCAAAAACTATCATTTTTAGTGTATCATGGGAGCTAAGAGAAAAAACTGAGTTATGAAACTAGTTTCATTAGATAGATCTCGGCCTCTAGGTAAAAATTCATATATTATGGGTCGAAAAAGGTTAAGGGATGAAAGAGATGCAAGCTTTGCAAGATTATACCCTAATTAGGGTTTTTGGGAGAGTTTTTACCCTGATTGGGCTGAAAAAGGGCTGATGGTAGGCCGTTGGTGCAGGCCATCTGGGGAGCATGGAACCATGCATTCTCTTACACTTGGGTGCATCTGAGCGCATCAGTTATTCCTCCCTTTAATGGATAGGATTTGCTTGAGCTCTCTATTGGTTACCACAACTAGAGAGGACAACAATTGTTAAAGCAACTGTTGTGTTCTGAGAAGCCCCCAATACCCCTCTATTTGTAGGAGAGGCTAGGGTTAGAGTTCCCGATCTCTGCGGGAGTCTAAAGGGTCAAATTCACAAATTTTTTAGAACTTGCACATGGAGAACTAGTAGGTTGGTGTGTGAACCAGTCAGTTATCTAAGTGAACCGGTTGATTCTTGTAGTTACTTATTCTGTATAAAACTGGTAATCAATGTATGATAATGCACAATGTGTTGTGGCACGTCTGTTAGTATCTGGGTGACATAACAGGTGCTCGGGTGCAATGCTTGGCCACTACTTACTAAGGCACGTATCGCACGGGTTAGTTGGGTCCTAACCAGCTGGCGTGAGCCAGTTGGGGGAGATGTTCCCTCGTGGAGGAGAGAGGCAAAGGGGGTGAGGGACCAAGAGGGTGAGAGAGAGGACATCACAATTGTTCCTTGCACCCGAGTCACACGATGACACTGGGATGAAGGTCTCGCCCAAGAAAGTAGGCAGGCGAGGTAGGGATGGTGACCAAGCCTAAGAAGTTGTCGCTTGTACTTGCCCAATATTTGTGAGCCTGAGGGTGGTTTTATATCAGCCAAAGGCTGGCCAAAGAAGATACACCCAAACCAAGAAAGGCGGCGGTGTTGGGCGGAGAGGGGAGAAAGATGGAGATGGTTGGGGCTGTTAGGGTTCGTGAAAGGCCAAGAAATAAGGGGCAAAAGAATGAGCGAGGAATCTTATAGTATAGGGAAGAATCAATTTTGGGGAGAAAGGCATGAAAAGGTGGCACCAAAGATGGAGTAGGTGGGGGTTCTAGCGGCCATTATGCCAATAGCAGTGTGAAGGTAGGGGACGCAATCTCAAGTGTTGAATTGGGGATGAATCCATGGAAAATAGATCCGACGAGTACGATTTGTGGCCCAAGAAATCATGAATTTTGATTGGTCATGAGGACATAAGTGGATGGATGGGTGAGGAGAGGATAGCAGGGCGCAACTCCCAAATTGTCCCAAAAAGACTAAAGGAAAGATTAAATCAAGATTAAAGCAAAGACTAAAAGACAACATTTAACTAGTCATATCTTGAGCTATGAGTGTTTAATTGAGGTGATTTTTGTGCTAATGGATTCATAATTAAATCCTCAACAATATGAAATATATAATACAGCAAAAAAAGCTCATTTAAATGGTTCAATTATGATTTCATGTTGAGGATATATAAAAAGTATGAAACTTGGTTCAAAACCCAATTTATAGTCACACATAGGTACAAGGTGATGTCTAATCAAAGTTAACTTCTTAATTGCACATAAAATGACTCAATGTCGTCAAATTGAGGGCGAGGGAGGTTATTTAGTTCAATAGAGAAACTAATGATTCAAGAGGCACATTATTTGAATGAGAGAAATCTAGGTTATCAAATCCTCCCCACCTTAAATGGAAACTTTGTCCCCAAAATTTAAATAGGTTATCCCTTTAGTTTTCCTATTAAACATCAAGGCTGTCAAATTGGGAAACATCTTTACACGAGTCACATATCAAGATTGTCATATTGATCGCCAATTTGAAGAAATCACATTTCAAATCAGCTGGATAGAGTTCAAGAGTAAGCCATGACTTTCTCTCCCACTCTTTAGGGTTCTACCTTCTACATTGGCCTAGGAGGGGTTATAAATCCATGATTGAGATTTCATATTTCAACAATTTGAGATAATCTTCATTTTATCATAATGATTTTGTGCTCTAAATCTATGGAAAGGCCCACCCTAGTCTACATGGAACTTAATCGTAAGTTATAAATTTAGCAAATCATCATACTCATCATTTCAATTTCAAGATTTGGGAACATGAAGGTCATTAGTCATATATGAAGGGTGCTCTCAAGATCCAAATGAGATTATCATGGGGTATCAAGTCAAAGTAAGATCCATAATCATGAGTCATGATTTCATTATGCAATATCAAGAGTCAAGTTTGGAGGTAAAAGTCATAGATCCAAACATCTCATAACTAGGGTTTAAATTCCTAATTAGACCTTAGGAGTGATCATTCATCCATACACAACAATCAAGAAATAGTCGAGCAACATTTGAGATTTAAACAATTCTTTGAGATATCAATTTTTAGCTTATTATCATGGTATTTCAAGGTTGATGAATGATTTAGACCTAGGTCTTTTGAGGAACCTAACCACTAACTATAGTCAACAATATCATATTTCAAGGCCGTCATTAGATCGAGATTTAAGATCGAGTATCAAAGTTTTCATGGGATTGACCTATTAGAGCCTTAGATCAAGAAATCAAAATAGTGTGAAAAGGGTAACCTTTCTAAACTCTAAATAATCATAAAAGTGAAAATCTAGAGGCAATAACAACAGCGATGTGGCCTAGGTTAGGGGAGTGGTAAGCTAACTACCACCCTAGTCTAGCACATTATTCTATATTAATAATGAGTCATCAAGCATATTTAAATAGGTCAAGCATCACTATCAAGTCATATCACACGAGATCATGAGTCAAACATCAAGGTGATTAATAGGGCAACCATATTTCAAGATTTTGTGAGATCAAGGTCATAATAGAATTCCCTTCCTTTCATGATCAAGGTAAGGGCTTATTTTGGAAATTGAGAAGTCAAATCAAGAACTCAAGAGTTTGAGAATATTAGGGAGAGAGTGGAATTCATGTCCATCATGTTTATGCAAAATTGAAGTTACAAAGAGGTGTAGAAGTCGATAGGGAAATGCCTCATGTATTGAAGTCATCACATCGTGATCTAGAGGTCCAAAGACATAGTCATATAAAGGCAGGTGGCATACTACATATCCAATACGGTGAGTCTTGCATATATATGTTTGAGGTTTGATCAAAATAAGGACAACATCGGCATAGTCAATAGGGACTCCATAAACCATGAGGTATAGAACATGAGTTCCACCTTATTTCATCATGTCAAGAATTTACCTCAACCATAGAAGGTGCTTGTAGGGATTCAAGTAAAATTGAGTCTACATTATCTTAGGTTTCCCATATGAGTACATCACTTCCAAGAGTACTTTAATACATCCATTATGTTTTTTTTAATTAAGATCATGGCATTATTATCTAAATCAACATTCATGATTTCAAATAAATTTTATTTTCCCCATGCACAAGCTACCCAAAATCGAGGATTCATGTGATTAATTGTCATGAGAGAAGGATCACATGAGGACATGAGAAGACTACCTAATCATCATTACTTGGGTGGCTTAGGTGGTCCTTAAAGAAGAGATGAGATGACAGAAGACTTTTTAAGCTCAAGGAAAAGATTTTCAGTCCATCATGGGTTCTTAAGATGTGTTATGCCTTAAAAATATATAGAGGCCTATGTGTATAGCTCTGATACCATTTGTCACAGTTCCATTTATTACCCTAAGTCCACACTCCTAATGGCTACACAGCCAAAGGTGAGTGGACCTAGGTAGTTTGTCCCTAGAATGGATCGAATATTTCACACAGGCAATATATATGTAAAAAAATAGTAACACAAGATATAACAAGATATAAAAAAGTAGATTGAGAGACATGCATGCATTTCTAGATTCAAGTATACCCATTTGTATTTCATTTTAGAGCTTAGAGTCTTGAGTGCAGAGGATCTTCGTTTGGCAACTAAAAATTCAATAAATAAAATATATTAATGCTAAAGCATGAAGTACGCTATGAAAAGGGAAGTAAACAATTTAAGACTATATAAAAGTTTCTTGGCTAGAATCATCATATAAGCAAAAAGATGAAACAAGGCGAGAACAATTAACGACTTTCTTTTATCCAAAGCATATTTTAGGCATGTTTCCATTAAAACTCAATAACATATAATGGCCATGACCAGCTTCCCATTGGAAGGGCTCATAAGGGTTCTCAAGATTAGCTACCCTTTTATCGACATGGTCCGCCTTATCTTGACATCTCAAGTAAGACACCCAACCTTGTTCCCTTACGAGAATATAGATAGGTACACTAGCTTTGTATAATGGACACATTCAATTATGCTCAAGGTTTGTTCAATTTATATCAAGCAAAACAAATATACTAATCGTAGGAATCAAGTATCTCAAACAATTAATTAACTAGCCAAGCATTTATAGGAGTGTACATACAAACAAGCCAATACTATTGTAGCGTCAAGAGAGTAAGTGTACCTTAAGAGTTATGATTCTTGCGTAGTATACCTAGGAATGATCCAAACCAAGGGAACCTCACAAAGAAAGATAGAGAAAGGTATCTTAGATTTCTAGGTTGATAATATAAGCATCATATGAGTCATGTGGATGCTCCCCTAGTCCTAGATTTCAATTACATTCAAAAATAGTTCCAAGCTTCCAATCATGTATGTCATGAACTAACATATTTCAAGGATAAACATTTAGCCCTAGGTATAGGTGAACCACCCACATTATGGGTGTTATTAGATAACACTAAGATCTAATTTAGGAATAGGGTAAGCATGAGGTCAGATATCATCATGGTTTATTTATGCAAGATCATAATTAGCCATATAAGATTCATTTCATGCAAGAGAGTCACCATTAGAGTATAAGATAAACCAAGTAAGATATGGTGTCATACAAATCATTAAGATACTTATTTGAAGTCATAAAGTTGTATAGAACATCATTAGATCAAGGTTCATGCAAGAATGAAGATCTAGTTAACAAAATGCCCATTAGGTCACAATTCAAGTCAAAATTTATGGAATTTAATCAAATAAGTTCGCAACCTTGTTCCATAAAGAACTTAGGGATACAAGTCATGAGAATTTACGAAGTTATATCTCCTCTAATGTGTTCAAGTACTATTACCTCACTCACAGTACCAAAGTTAACATCCATCACAAAAGGCCATATTAAGACACATTGTGTCTCAAGGTCATAATTAGGGTCCAATAAGGATCATGATACAAAATGATTATATTTAAGGGTGAAATATACCGATTTACAACATTCATAGTTGAAGCACACTTGAATGATTTATAACATGAAAGATGTGTTATTTAGCATATAGATCCATTTTAGGTCATTAAGGCAACATGAGATCACTTTAGGGTGCAAAGTGTAAAAGTTCGAATCTTGATACATAAATATCTTCAAGTGACTTATATTGGGCTAAAGTTTCTATTTTTGTGGCATTATGAAACAAACTTGAGCATTATATAGCATAAGACATGAAGAAAGAAATCAAGAGCTGTCATTTTATCATATAATGGGAGCTACAAAAAAACGGAGTTATGAAACTAATTTCATTAGATATATTTCGGCCTCAAGGTAAAATTTCATATATTATGTTTCAAAAAAGGTTAAGGTTTGAAGATGCAAGCTTTGCAAAGTTATAACCTAATTAGGGTTTTTGGGAGAGTTTTTACCCTGATTAGGTTGAAAAAGTGTTGCTAGTAGGTAGTTGGCATAGGCCATCAGGGAAGCATGGAACCGTGCATTCTCTTGTGTTCAAGCACGTCTGAGAGTGTCAACATGCATTGAGACACATCTGCTAGCATCCAGGTGAGACATTGGGTGCTCAGGTTTGGTGCTAGGCCGCTGCTCACCGAGGCACGTAGCGCAGGGGCAGTGGGGTCCTAACCAGCTGGTGTGAGTCGGTTGAGGGAGAATTGAACTCATGGTGGAGAGAGGCATAGGGGGTGAGGGACCAAGAGGGCAAGAGAGAACATCATGATTGTCCCTTGCACCTGAGTCACGTGGCAGTGCTGAGGTGAAGGTCTCACTGGAGAAAGTAGGGAGGGCGACCAAGCCCGAGAAGTTGCTGCCTCTACTTGTCCAGTCTCCACGAGCCCAATTGTGGTTTTAGATCAGCCAGAGGCTTCCCAAAGAAGATACGCCCAAACCAAGAGGGTTGGCAGCGCTGGGCGGAGAGGGGAGAAAGATGGAGATGGTTGGGGTTGTTATGTTTTGTGAAAGGTCAAGAAAGAGGGGACAGAAGAATGAGCGAGGAGTCTTATAGTAAAGAGAAGCATCAATTTTGGGGAGAAATGTGAGAAAAGGTGGTGCCAAAGACAGAGTAGGTGGGGATGCCAGTGGTGATTGCACCGATAGATGTACGGAGGTAGGGGACACAATCTCAAACGTCGAATTGGGGATGAATCCATAGAAAATAGATCTGATGGGTACGATTTGCGGCCCAAGAAATAGCGAATTTTGATTAGTCAAGAAGACATAAGTGGATGGCTGGGTGAGGAGAGGATAGTGGGCCGTGACTCCCAATTCAGCCCAAAATGACTAAAGGAAAGATTAGATCAAGATTAAAATAAAGACCAAAAGCCAACATTTAACTTGTCATATATTGATCTATGAGTGTACGATTGAGGTGATTTTTGTGCCAATGGACTCGTAATTGAATCCTCAACAATATGAAATATATAACACAATAAGAAAATATCATTTAAAGGGTTCAATTATGATTTCAAGTTGAGGATATATAAAAAGTATGACACTTTGTTCAAAACCCAATTTAGAGTCACACATAGGTACAAGGTGATATTTAATCAAAGTTAACGTGTTAATTGTGTATAAAATGAATCAATGTCATCAATTTGAGGGTGAGGGAGGTTATTGAGTTCAATAGAGAAACTAATGATTCAAGAGGCACATTATTTGAATGAGAGAAAATCTAGGTTATCACATCCTCCCCACCTAAAAAGGAAAATTTGTCCCCATAATGTAAATAGGTCACCCCTTTAGTTTTCCTATTCAACATCAAGGCTGTCAAATTGGGAAACATCTTTACATGAGTCACATTTCTAGATTGTCATTTTGATCACCAATTTGGAGAGATCATATTTCAAGTTAATTGTATAGAGTTCAAGAGTAAGCCATGACTTTCTTTCCCAATCTTTAGGGTTCTAGCTTCTACATTGGCCTAGGTGGGGTTATACATCCATGATTGAGATATCATATTTCAACTATTCGACACAAGCTTCATATTTTATCATCATGATATCATGCTCTAAATCTATGAAAGGGTCCACCCTAGTCCACATGGAGCTTAACCCTAAGTCGTAAATCAAGAAAATCATCGTAGTCATCATTTCAATTTCAAGATTTGGGAACATGAAGGTCATTAGTCATATATCAAGGGTGATATCAAGATGAAAATGGGACGATCATGAGGTATCAAGTCAAACAAAGATAAATAATCACAAGTCATGATTTCATTATGCAATATCGAGAGTCGGGTTTGGAGGTAAAAGGCATAGATCCAAACATCTCATAACTAGGGTTTAGAATCCTAATTGTACCTTAGGAGTAATCATTCATCCATACACAACAATTGAGCAACATGTCGAGCAACATTCGAGATATGAAAAATTCTTCAAGATATCAATTTTGAGTCCATTATCATGGTATTTCAAGGTTGATGAATGATCTAGACTTAGGTCTTTCTAGGAACCTAACCACTAACTATAGTCAACAATATCGTATTTCAAGGTCATCATTAGATCGAGATTCAAGATCGAGTATCAAATTTGTCATGGGATTGACCTGTTAGAGGCTTAGATCAAGTAATCGTAATAGTGTGAAAAGGGTAACGTTTCCAAACTCTTTATAATCATAAAAGTGAAAATTGATGCAATCACAATAGGGATGTGACCTAGGTTAGGGGAGTGTTAAGTTAACTACCACCCTAGTCTAGCACAATATTCTATATTAATCATGAGTCATCAAGCATATCTGAATAGGGCGAGCATCACAATCAAGTTGTATCACACGAGGTCACGAGTCAAACGCCAATGTCATTCTTAGGGCAACCATATTTCAAGATTTTGTGAGATCAAGGTCATAGTAGAATTCCATTCCTTTCATGATCAAGGTAATGGATTATTTTGGAAATCAAAAAGTCAAATCAAAAACTCAAGAGTTTGAGCATTATAGGTCGATAGTGGCATTCATGCCCATCATGTTTACTCAAAATTGAAGTTACAAAGAGGTGTAAATGTCGATAGGGAAATGCCTCTTGTATCCAAGTCATCACATAGTGATCTAGGGGTCCAAAGACATAGTCATATGAAGGTAAGTGGCATACTACATATCCAATACAGTGAGTCTTACATATATATGTTTGAGTTTTGATCAAAATAGGGACAACATCGGTATGGTCAATAGGGACCCATAAACCATGAGGTATAGAACATGAGTTCCACCTTATTTCATCATGTCAAGAATTTACCTCAACCATAGAAAATGCTTGTATGGATTCAAGTAAAATTGAGTATACATGATCTTAGGTTTCCCATATGAGTACATCACTTCCAAGAGTACTTTCATACATCAAATAGGTTTTTTTAAAGTTAGATCATGTCATTATTATCTAAATCAACATTCATGATTTCAAATAAATTTTATTTTCCCCATGCCTAAGCTAACCAAAATTGGGGATTCATGTTATTAATAGTCATGGGAGAAGGATCACATGAGGAGATGAGAAGACTACCTATTCATCATTACTTGGGTGGCTTAGGTGGTCCTTAAAGAAGAAATGAGATGATAGAAGACTTTCTAAGCTTAAGGAAAGGATTTTCAGTCCTTCCTGGGTTCTTAAGATGTTTTATGCCTTAAACATGTATAGAGGCCTATGTGTATAGCTATAATACCATTTGTCACAGATCTGTTTATTACCCTAAGTCCACACTCCTAATGGCTACACATCCAAAGGTGAGTGGACCTGGGTGTCTTTCCCTAGAATGGATCGAATATTTCACACAAGCCATATATATGTAAAAAAATAGTAACACAATATATAACAAGATACAAAAATGGGATAGAGAGACATGTACCCATTTCTAGATTCAAGTATACCCATTTGTATTTCATTTCATACCTTTGAGTCTTGAGTGCAGTGGATCTTCATTTGGCAACTACAAAATTTGATAAACAAAATGTATTAATGCTAAAGCATTAAGTACGCTATGAAAAGGCAAGTAAATAGTTTATTACTATATAAAAATTGCTTGGCTAGAATCATCATATAAGAAAAAGATTAAAAAGATGAAACAAGGCGAGAATAGTTAATGACATTCTTTTATCCAAAGCATATTGTAGGTGTATTTCCATTATACTCAATAACATATTATGGCCATTGACCAGCTTCCCATTGGAAGGGTCCGTAAGGGTGCTAAATATTAGCTACCCTTTTATCGACATGGTCCACCTAATCTTGACATCTCAAGTAAGATGCCCAACCTTGTGCCCTTACTGTGAGAATACATGCACACACACTAGGTTTGTATAATGGACCAGTTCAATTATGTTCAAGGTTTGCTCAAAATATTTCAATCAAAATGAATATACTAATTGTAGGGTACAAGTAGATCAAACAATTAATTAACTAGCCAAGCATTTATATGAGTGTACATACAAACAAGCCAATACCATAGTATGGTCAAGAGAGTAGGCGTACCTTAAGAGTTGTGATTCTTGAGTAGGATACCTAGGCATGATCCAAACCAAGGGAACCTTGCAAATAAAGATATAGAAAAGTGTCTTAGATCACTAGGTTGATAAGATAAACATCATATGAGTCATGTGGATGCTCCCCTAGTCCTGGAATTCAATTATATTCAAACATTGTTCCAAGATTCCAATCATGTATGTCATTAACCAACATATTTCAAGGATCAACATTTAGCCCTAGGTCTAGGTGAACCACCCACATTATGGGTGTTATTAGATAACTCTAAGATGTAGTTTAGGATTAGTGTAAGCATGAGGTTTATATAACATCATGGTCTATTCATGAAAGATCATAATTATCCATATAAGATTCATTTCATGCAAGAGAGTCTCCATTAGAGTATAAGATAGACCAAGTAAGATCTGGTGTCATACAAATCATTAAGATACTTATTTCAAGTCATAAAGTAGCATAGAACATCATTAGATCAAGGTTCATGCAAGATTGGAGATCTAGTTAACAACATGTCCATTAGGTCACAATTCAAGTCAAATTTAAGGAATTTAGTCAAATAAGTTCACAACCATGTTCCATAAAGAACTTAGGGATACAAGTCATGAGAATTTATTGATTTACAACTCCTCAAATGTGTTCAAGTACTATTAGCTCACTCAAAGTGTAACATCCCTGACCTGGGTTATGGTTTAACCCTAGAATTTTTGATTAAGTAAGTTACTTAAAAACTTGTTTCAATCTTTTGAAAAGTAATTAAGACTCTTGTAGAGTTTAATTTTCAAGTTTGAGCTTATTTGCAAACTGTTTGTGCATTATATGATAGTTTGGGCATAAAGTGAAATTTACCCAAGATGAGGGGCTATATTGCAAAATTTCACATGTTAAATGTACCACATGTGTTTTATCATCATAAGAGAGAGAATTATGCTAAAGGATGGCTTGTGGAGAGCCTAAATTTCAAGTTGCAACTTGTTTGAATAATGTTAGTGCATTGTGCACCAATTTTGGTACACATTGTAATTTACCCAAAATGTAGGGTTAATATGCAAATTACCACTTCTAGAGTGTCCCTACTCCCTCCTAGTATCATGTAGAGGATATAGAAATAAGTAGACACCATGTTTGAGTCAATTATGAATGATGATACTCTTGGTGATGAAATGACCAAGAAAGGGGTTGAATGTGAAACCCTAACTTAAGTTGTATCAAGTTGAAAAGCTTATATATGAGTGCCTATCGGGAAGGAGCCATAGGGGGAGTCTCATATCGGTTTTTGGACTCTTGGAAAAGTCCACGACATGAAAATAACCTCAAGGAGGTGAAGGGTATCGGATTACAACTTCCTTAGAAAAGTTGTATCAGGTTGTGAAAAAGTGGTTATTTAGTTGATATATCTTATTCAAAGAGATAAGTAATGGACGAAATTTCATCCCTAAATTATCCTCAAGTGTTTTTCATGTCAAGATAAATGTTAATTCTTGCATGTACATGTGTCAACCATGCATGGACACGTGGCACCTAGTAGCTCAAATTGATGACACCTCATTTACACACTTTTTCATGAACCTCAAGTATATATACCCCTCTTTTCACCCACTAGTGAAAATTTTCGAATTTTACCAACCTCTTTCCCTAAGGTATCGTGCATAGGGTCCTTGTATCGTGCAATAGTGAAGTGGTATCATGCATAGGGCCTTGGGTATCATCCATAGCAAGTTGATATCGGCCTAGCAAAGTTATATCGGCCTAGTAAGGTGATATCGGCCATAGTGGAGTGTTTTGACCACAAGTGAGGGGGATATCGGCCACAAGTGATGGCATATCATTCATGAGTAGTGAGGTATTGTGAAAAGGTGATAAGGAGCAAGAAGGATCTCAATACTCAACCCTAAGGTGAGGCCATGATCATCTTCAACCTTGGATTGAAGCATGAATCTAGGGTTATGATCTTCCTTTCTTTTCTTCTTCACCAATTGCTTATGCATATAGAGTAGTTGTGAAGTTCATATTCAACCTTAGGAACGTGAAACTTTGGAGATTGGAGCTTTGAAGTTTTTCTTGAGGTGGGTTATATAACTTGAACCCAATTATATTATTATGCACTTTCAATTTTGTCATACTTGTTGATCTATTTGCAAATTCGATTTCTCTTGAATAATTGATGACCCTTTGATGATCCTTTGAGCTCCAAAAGCTTCATGGGACTGTTTTCCATGACTTAGAACAGTAATAAAAAGGGTCTAGAGGTTTATGGTGATGACATCATCAAGGATAAAGTGATATCGGGTTGAAGCATACACCTCCAACCTGATATGGTGGTGAAACCCTATATGACATGAAAACTGATATACCTTGGAACCCCACACCCCTAACGGTTTGTACAATGGGTTGACAAAGGTCCAACTAGTTATCAAACCTGTCACTTAACCCATGGTGAAGGGTAGATCGAAGTTATGAAGGTTTGATGAGGCATGAGTATAAGGGTCTAACCCGATATGGTGTGAAGCACACACACACACCTCTTTGCCCGATATGGTGTGAAGCGCACACACACCTCAAAAGTGATATGGAAGCAAGTATACACCTCAAACCCCAGATGGTAAGCACACATACACCTCAAGGGTGATATGGGAAGCATACATACACCTCATACCCGATATGGTAAGCATACATACAACTCAAATATGAGATGGTAAGCATACATACACCTCTAAAGTTATATGGAAGCATACACACACCTCTTTGCCCAATATGGTGGAAGCACCTCAAAACCCATATGAAGGAAAGCACCTTAAATGCAATGTACTTGATGGAGCAACACATGAAGTGTCTTATATCAAGTCATACATTTAGAGGTATGGAGTTTAATGAATAATGATTAAGTAGGCTAATGTACCTTGAAGGAAAGGTTAAGCCAACTTATTAAAGTATGGAGTAATCAACATCCTAGTAAGGATGAGAGAGAAACTCATACTTTTGTGATAATCATGTAATGGGTATACATCAATACTCCTAATATGTGTAGGGTATGAATTAGGGTTTGATCCTTGATAATATGATCTTGAAACCCAAAATGGTTAATAATGGGGAACCCTAACCTTAATGTAGGGTGATGGTATGATTTTGAAACCCTAATCGATAAGAAAGGGAAACCCTAACCCTAATGATGGAATAGTGGTATTACCCTTGTATTGCATGGTGTTAATATGTATTTGATATGGTTGTTATCATGTATACTAACCATGCAGTTATCATGAGATGATGAGCATAGCCAGGTATGAGCTATGATGTTTTATGTGATACAAATTTAAATGGGCCTTGTGAGCCATGTGAGATGCTTGTGCAACAAGTATCATGTATACCTTGGTTTGAGGACCTAGAGGTAATAGTTACCTGATAAGTGGTAACAATATTCAGTGATGAACTAAGGGTTTGAATACCTAGATCTAGTAATCATGATGATGATAATGCTGAGGGATGAGAATTCCCAGTAATGAGATAAGGGATTGAAATCCAAAATGTTATATGTGTTCTAAAGACTTGAAAAGTACTTGATAGATGTATTACACCTTTCTTTGTAGCATATGTTATAATAATTCATGTTTGAAACTTGATTGATGTTAAAAGATATGGTAATGCACTAAATTAATCAAGTGGAAACTTATTATGTAGTGCCCTGACCATAGATCCATCAACGTCAGTAGCTGCTGAATGGTGAAATAGGTTTTCCCACAGGATCTCCTAGAGGGCATATTTTTTAATATGTGGGGGTGATGGGTGTGAATATCCTTACTCCCTAATGAGGGATTGATGTGTAGATAATTGAGATCTCTCAATACTTCATTATAAATGTCAGGATGGATGTATCATGAATCTCCCATGGAAATAAGATATGACGGGTATGATTTGCGGCCCAAGAAATTGTGAGTTTTGATTGGTCAGGAAGACATAAGAGGATGGTTGGGTGAGGAGAGGATAGCAGACTTTGACTCCTAATTCGACCCAAAAAGACTAAAGGAAAGATTAAATCAAGATTAAAACAAAGACTAAAAGCCAACATTTAACTAGTCATATATTGATCTATTAGTGTCTGATTGAGGTGATTTTTGAATGGATTTGTAATTGAATCCTCAACAATATAAAATATATAACACAGCAAGAAAAGATCATTTAAAGGGTTCAATTATGATTTCAAATTGAGGATATATAAAAATTATGAAACTTGGTTCAAAAACCAATTTAGAGCCACACATAGGTACAAGGTGATATTTAATAAAAGTGAAATTGTTAATTGTGCATAAAATGACTCAATGTCATGAAATTGAGGGTGAGAGAGGTTATTGAGTTCAATAGATCAACTAATGATTCAAGAGGCACATTATTTGAATGAGAGAAAATCTAGGTTATCACAGATATCCTGGCCACATGATTAGTGAGATTGAGAAATGCATCCGCATACACACGTGAATCAATATATGATATTGAGGTCATATTATCTCATACAATATGATCTTTGTTCAAGAAACATGACATGAACATTGAGAGTATGATGAGTCCATCCCTTGAGTTCACTTTGGATTTTAGAGATAGAGGAATTATAAAATCTCTACAACATCTTACACATATTGTACATTGAAGTTGTTCTCCAAACTTCCATTCACTTGGATAGCACTGATGTGCAACTAGGCACCACTCTCTACTTGTGATGTCATAAGCTAGTTATGGACATACAGGGTCACACACATAGGAACTCATCTAGAAGAGGATTTTATCTTGAATGATGATTAGATTAATTACTAAAGTGTTTAGGTATTCAATTCATGCAAAAAAATCAGCTAATGTGATGTTTGTACTACCAAATGATAGTTTGGAGTACCAGACGATCGACTCAAGAGTTGAGAAGCCTGTTTGGATCATTTGGTTGATTGGAAATCAAGTTGGCTTAGTTATGCCATGTGAACTGACAGGTTGAACCGATCAGTTCGGCTCAACTCACCAGATGGGCATCTATGTGAGTGAGATGAATGTCTCACTTGTGTGAGATGGCTTGGTTGGGCCAAACGAAATTTTGGTTTTTTCCCAAAAATATTTTGATTACACTTTTCTTGTGGTGCAAGTAATTAATATGTGATATTAATTGGAATCAAAATGTTCAAATTCATTTGTGGTTGGGAAGCTGCCAAATGGTCGTTTAATAGTGTGAGACAACTATCTCAGGTGATCGGTCGACTGTGTGGGTTTCCAGACGACCGTTGTGGTTGTTGTAGGTTACAAAAATTCAAGATCTTCTAGTACCTTCCACTCCCACACTATCACGTACAGACTGAGAACCCTGAACCTAGTCTCTACTATGAATAGAGTGGTACTGGGGGCTTCCCACAATGCAAAACTGACAATTGAGAATCGATTCCTTTGATAGTTGTTGTCCTCTTTAGTTATGGTGATCAAGAGAGCCCAAGAAAGTCCTACCCGAATAGGGAGGGATAGCTAATGGAGAGAACAACAAAAAATCATTATTGTGGGAGAGAATGTTGGTGACAAGTATGCCAATGGGAGAGACAACTCCTTCATGACTATTCTAGTTGAAAGATAGGAATTCTAGTTTTTCCGTGTAGACTCTTCTAGAGGAAGGAGTCCTTTGTCTTCTCCTCAGAGAGCAAAGTCAACCTACAGTCCATGGCGAGACCACATGAGCGTTGCATAAGTTGTCATATTCATTGTTCGTGGTGAAGACAGGGAGCTGCAAAACCACCGTCCAAGAGCAACTAGTTGACAGTTGCATTGAAGAGAGTTTTGTCACTGGACTTGCTCTAGGACTAGGTATAACTTGCTAAACCATCCTTCCTATTTCATAGTAGTTGAAACGATCATGCTGGTGTGGGAATAAGGATAGATAACAATTTTGTTTCCGCCACTATACTCTATGCCCATATTTTCCAACAACAAGAATGGAACTCAGTCCAGTTTAGTCATGCATAGAACTCAACTGGTAGACTAAGCATTAGATGTGAAGTAATACTCTACTAACATAAGAACGTCTACTCATCCCTATGCCTTTAATTTTTAGTATTACAATGGAAAGAATAGTAAAGACAAAAATTCAAATTATAGTCTTGTATCGGGTTAAATGAAAGTAGTGTTAATATCTTTGCACATAATATGCATATGTCTATGTATACACATAAAATAGTATACTTACATCGATTATTAGGATGTTAATAATCATATATTAATGTTAATACTTAACAATCATGTGAGGAATATATGACTGACGTTGATATATGACTCATTGCATAATAGTAATCCAGTCAACCAAATACCAGTGCCTATGTTTAGTATAATCCATAATCAATCAATTGTAAAGAAGAAAACTAAATAAAATATTATTTGAAAGCACTAGAAATAAACCATTTTACTTGGGATGATTTATCAAACTCTTTTTGAATGGATTTAGTAGGTGGTGTTGAGAATTTAGTACAATCAACATAATTTTAGCACACATAATTTTAGTACAATCAACATAAATTGTCATTAGGCGGCTTGCAATTTTGGCGTTTGGACATAGAATTTGGTTGTGGGCCTATTGTTTAGGACACACATGTATGCTCTTCCTCTTGATATAATTTGGGTATATAATGACTAAATTCTAAATTGTTGATATTGAGGCATATTTTATGTGGTACTCGTCCTATTGAATATCATGAAATTCTTCCAAAATATTAATTGTCACATGTTGATTACTCCTATATTGATTTCTTAAATGGTTGTTCCACTACAATATAAATCATGAGGTTCCAAATTCTACGTATAATGGTAACACCCCTTTTGTACCTAGATATTTATTTGAGTTGTACTTCTAACATTGACTACTCAATTATGCATGTTAGATTTCAACTAGTAATTTCTTGGGAATAGAGGTTTTAGTCCTCCTACCATGTACTTGGGTTCTACTCTCCTTTCCACATGATAAGTTTATAGACATCGAGGTTCTGTTCCTCATGCCAAACATTGAGTTGTATTCCCCTACCATGTTTTATATGAGGGGAACTGAGATTGAGTCCTCTTTCTATGGCTTGTTGTAATGAGTGGGACCCAAGAGGGGATCCACTCCTTACTCAGTTTGAAGAATAAACCGTATAATCCAAACACACTAACAACTATGTTGAAATAGGTGTGTTTTGTCTCTCAAATGTATGACGTACAAGACCAATGTATAGCAGTAGAAACAAATGTAATGACTATATCAATTTCAGAAGTTTACCTAGTAATATCTCATTAAGGGGTTTACATGAAAGTAGAAAATTCAAGATCTATGTAGAGCAAATCCAAGCTACTCCAAGTCTTTTTGACTAGCCAGGTCCACATCATCATGCCAAACCTTCTTTGTCTTTTACCTCCTAAGGGGTTGGAAGAATACACCACAAGAGTAGACAAAAAGGGATGTTGTAAGCATAAAATCCGGTATGAGCATATAAATATGGATTGAGCAACATTAGGAGAAGGGACCACAAATATAACATGGCTTCCCATATAAGAAGAAAAATACCATCCAAGTGGATATAAAAATAATTTAAATTTCAATAAGATGATAAACAACAATTACACTTTCCGTTAACCAAAATAAGACGTTCCACAAAATCACACATAATAATTTGTGGCACGTAACCCATCAACAATGGTAGTCAACCTTCGTGCAAGTGAGACAAGCATAATGCTACTAAAAATATAAAGTTAGTGGCCATTAGGTCACATTACAAAAAAAAAACTGAATGATAATGGAACACACACAAACTCCCATGGGATACAAGATGGGATATGGGGCATACAATCCTCCATCCAATTATATAAAAGTGTAGGAGGACTAAACTTGAGTGCATGGTAGGACTAAAACCACATTGCTTAGTAATATCACATAGGGGAATAAAACATCAGGAGAATATAACCCAAAAAACAAAATGTTATATTACTTTATAGATACTGAATCACAAAGCATGCAACATGTAGAGGCAAGTTAAAGTTTAGTCATATAAATAGATTAAATGAGATTTCCATTACACAAACTGATAGTATGAAATGTACACCACAAAAGTGGGTCAAATAGTTCATATGCAAAATTTGGATTCATCGTAAGGCAACCAAAGTCATCACTTGAAAATTAGTGTTTTCACATGGTATAGTATGATCAAGATACAATTCGGGATCCAAAAAGCATACCCAACAAATTAAGATGATCACAAGAACCATATGAGCACATAATTTCTCACATATGTCAACCTCTCAGAAGAGAGATAATGTGTATAGGGAAGTATTTCCAAAATGACCGAGAGACAGAGAGATAAATTTGGTTGATTGCTAAATATGATAAGTATCAAAGCAAATACATCATAACCACTCTACCAAGGTCCAAGATAAAACCTAGATCCACATTAGGGTAACAAACCACCTACTAAAGGCATAGAGAAACCTAGATCCACATCAGGTGCGGCCATCATGGTGAAATAAAGAAACCTAGATAACCAATGAGAGATCCATATGAAGTTGGAGAGTAGGTAAAACATTCCAATCATCCTAAAAATAGCTGAAAAGCATTGTGAAAAGAAAACAATAGAATCGATGTAGAAAAACTCAAGATTTATTTGTAATAGGTAGAGACCAAGAAAATTGGGGGCACCATCATGGAAGAATTTGATACTTATGGATGCTCCTCTGGGATCCATGGATAGAATCACAAGGTCACACAGTCGCCTTAAGGTGAGAGGATCCCTGAGGAACTCTAGGAGGCACCAAGGAGAAGATGGATCTGGAGAACATAGTAGTAGGGTGGATATCATTTAATGGAGACCTAGAACTGGTGACAAGTTGTTGCAAAAATGTCGTGGTACCCCTAGAGAGGGTTTGAGGGGAATCCAGTTCATAGCTAGAGAAGGAAACAAGGCAATAAAGGAAGTTAAGGGGAAATAGAGAGAATAAGTAACATATACTTGTACATTTTAGGGTCATATTGTCAGAAAACCTATGAAGAATCCATATGAGAATAAATTCAAGACAAATATGGAAAGATGAGGGAGAAAGTAGGAAGAAAAGAATTGCACTATAATTTCAAAAAACAATTTGACTTGCCTTATTAATAGAAGGTTGGAGGGATAAGGTGTCCATCCGATCAAGATCGCACGACCCAAAAAAGGTATGGCACATTATTCCAAAATGGAAGATCAAACTTAGTCTAGGAAAAATCATGTGACCTTAAAATCATAAATTAAAGCCAAAACTAGAGTTAGATACACATTAGGAAGGTATTATTAGTAGTATTTTCCTAAATAAGTTAGGATAGATAGGTTTATCCAATTAAGTTCAAACTTGGCATCCAAGCTAATTGGGAACCAAGGAATCATACTTTTGCATTAGATTTGGTTTTTGAGTTTTTATTTTAGGATTTATAGTACAATTAGGGTTTTTTCTCATTACCTGTTATATTTATTATAATATTACATAATTATCCTATTAACTTCACATTAGTACCATAATAGCTACTTCATATTATTATCCACGAATAGGTAATTTTAGTAGTTTGAGCTATTAATTCCTTTAATTTAATATTTATGTAAATAATAGAAAAAATTAGAAAAAAATATTTATGTAAATAATGGAACATTATTCATATTTATGGACATGGAAATTTGCATTGTTATCCTTAATTCATGTGTTCAGCACATTGTGACACTTACTAAACATATCTTAAGAATTATGAGAATATTGGTTATCAAAGGAAATAAATGTGAGATATATGTGATGCCATTAAATGTATTATATCTATTTTCAAGCCCATATATATTAGAGATACCATTAGGTTAACCATGTTACATGAATTAAGTATATACATAAGGTGTAACTCCATCTTTGTATTGTCAAATATAAGGAACCAATAATTCTAATATTGTTCATGGAATAGGGTAAGATTATATGTTTTAGTATGTTACAACACTCCACCCCTTAAAAGGATTTATTCATCAAAATCTAATCATCTATACTTTATTCACCAATTACTCTCCACCTACTAAAAGGTTTAGCCTAATAAGTCAAAATAAACAACCCTTAAAAGTACTTTAGTTGTGAATATTTTAGGTATTTATGTTTCTCATAGATCATGCATTTAACTAACAAATCCTACCCATCTAGGGTTAAATATTAGGTCCTTGCATTTCTAACATAACAACCCCAAGATTCATATGAGTATCCAAAAAGTCATAGGGTGCAAAAGTGGAGGTCAACTAAACCTTTATCACAAGACATATCTTCCTAATCATCACTCTAAACACCAAAATAAAGGTTTAGGATGTCTATTGTAACTAATTCTAGGGTTTCATTACCAAGACTTCATTCATCTCTTCATTGTGACTTATTCTAGAAACCATGGATAACATCCATAAAATTTTGTTTATACATATATTAGTATAATGGAAAATAATAACAAACTATGCAATGCTAAACAAACCTATTGGCTAAAATCAAAGAGAAAACCAATTCCCAAATTCCATGTTAAAGTCTTCTTACATTACTACTTTAGCATCCTCATTACTTCATTCCATCCTAATGTTCAATCTCAAAACCAAACAAAGAGGTATTTCATCATATTCAAACCTTCATTTATCATCTCATCTAGGATAAACATATCATCCAAGATTTTTTTCATAAGGTAAGGGCTATATAAGGAACCTACGAGACAACATAGGAAACATTAGGGAGATAAGATTGAACAAGTTAGAATTTGACATTAGGATGGAATGAAGTAATGAATATGCTAAAGTAGTAATGTAAGAAGATTGATATTAACTCAAAATATAGAAGGAGATGGTGAGTGCGAGTGGAGGGCTCGGGAGTGGTGATCAGAGGAATGGTGGGGGAGCGAGGCTACCTACAGTTCTGCCACCGCCGAGTGCTGTGGCGGTTGGAGGGAGTCAAGTTAGAAGGAATGTTGGTTCGCCGACGGGAGTTGTGGCGGATGGGGAAGGTCAATTCAGAAGAAATGCAGGCCAGGGCTGAGATGTGTATGATGTGCGGAGGGGAGATTAGAGGGAGCAGCCTCACAGGTGGAGAAATGACATTCCAATTCCAATAGCGGAAGGGAAGAAGGGATGGGGTGATCTATTTGCGAGGAAGGAGAATGAAGCCCTGGCATTGAAACAGTGTCATATTGAGATAGTTGATGGAGTTGTAAAGTATGCCAGATCTATTGCTGAGAAAAATGTGGAGAAGTGGAAGAACTATGTTGCAGGGTACGCCATTGGCCTCAAGCCACACTGGCCAACACTTCAACATCATCTGAACCAGATCTGGAAATGGAAGGCGGATTTTGAAATTCTATCGAGAGGGAATGACTACTTCATCATTCAATTTGTAGATCCAGAGGATATGAGAGTGGCTCTTGAAGATGGGCCATGGTTTGTAGCTGGGAAGCCGCTGGTGCTCAAGAAGTGGTAGATGGGAGAGTCGCTGGAGAAGGTCAAGTTAAAAGAGATCCCTATTTGGATACGCATATATGATTTACCATTGGAGTTATTGGATGAAGAGGTGTTTAGTATAATAGGTAGATATTTTAGTACCCCTCTAAGGCCAAACAGGCTAACTAGACAAATGAAGAGGCTAGAATTCTAAGGATCCAAGTCCTTATCCCGGCAAAGTCATCATTTCCAAAGGTTGTTAATCTTGTCAGTGACAACGGAGTGAAGGTCTCAGTGAAGATTGAGTATGAATGGTTGTCAGTTTGTTGCAGAGAGTGTAGCACCTTCGGGTACAAACAAGGTGAATGCATTAATGTCATTGAGAAAGGGAAGATGACTGAAATTGATATAACACAGGGTGAGGTGGAGAATACTAAAGAGACGGAGACCAGTGAGAAGAACTATGGAGAACTAGAAACTTTCTATGACTGTCTGTGTGATCAAGGGAGTGATAAGGGAAGTCTAGATCTTGAGGTGGTGGTTAGCCCTGACACTCCGAGAGTGATGGAGATATCTGAGAATGTGGGAACTCCTCCTACTCGTAAAGGGGTAGAATGGAGCAAGGCAGGAAAATGAAGAAAATCCTCTCCTCCTCAAAATGCTGCTAAGGTACCTTAACAATTAGAAACTGGTATTTCAGTGTCTCCTAATAGCTTCAGAGTTTTGGATTTTGGTGAGATCCATGTTGAAGTTGATGTAGGGAAGCCCCCGAATGGGTCTTCTGGTAATGGATAGTTCCATTAGTGTTCTATCCTACAATTTTCGAGGTCTGAACAAACCAGGATGGTATGTCACTGTTCGCGATACTATCATAAAGGAAGGTATTAGCATCTATGTTCTTCTTGAAATGAAGATTAGAAGGAAGAAGATCAGGAAAGCCATGAACAATACGTGGAAGGATTGTAAATGGGTTTCTAATCACAGAAAGCATCCTTTGGGACGCATTGTGGTAATGTGGACTAATGAGGAAGTAGATATCCATGTTCTTGATGATTCAGATCAAATGATGGTATGTGGTGTTAATACTTTGAGAAAACAATTCGTTCTTATTGTTGTATATGGGCATAACTCTGATTGTGTGAGAAGAACCCTTTAGGATGATCTTAGTAAAGTAATTCATTCCATTGGGGATGCTCCTGTTATCATTGCAGGTGATTTTAAATCTATGAGGTTCTCGGATGAGAAGTTTGGTGGAGACGAGCCTTCGTACAATGCTATGATGATGTTTAATAGCTTCATTGGTGATAATAAGTTGATTGATCTAGACTTTGTTGGATCCAAGTTTACTTGGTAGAATAGAAGAAAAGGGGACAAGCTGATTATGACGAGGATTGATAGGGTCCTTTTCAATGAGGAGTTTCTATCTGAATTTCCAAAAATTTGGGGCATTAATTTTTATTCTATTCATAGTGATCATAAACAATTGGTGGTGAAGCTGGATGATTCCAAGTTCAAGATATGTTCCCCATTCTATTTCATTAACTCATGTGTGGAGTGTGATGGTTTCATGGATGTGGACCAAGAGGCTTGGAGAAATGAAGTAGTGGGTAATCCTATGTTTGTTCTTTGTAGGAAATTGGATAGAGTTAGAGAAGCTCTGTGTAGCTGGAACAAAAATGTGGTTGGAAACCTACATGATAATAGGAAGTGTCTTGAGATACAAGTCAATAGATTGGTGAAGAAGGTGGAGGAGAACCCTACTAATCCTGAGCTTATCCAACAACTTATTGATAAGAGGAAGCTTGCTACTCTGGCCTATGCCGCAAAGGAGAACCTTCTGAGACAGAAGTCCCGTGTCCAATGGCTTAAGTTGGGCGATAAGAATTCCAAGTTTTTTTGTGTCTCTTAGAAGGAGGAGGATCATGAATACTATCAATTGTATGAAGGTGAATGATTATCTGTGCTATGATGAACATGTGTATAGGATGAAATAAAATATTTCTACAATGATCTTTTCTGTAGTAAGGTGGTTAGAGGAAGAGCATTTGAGTTGGAAGGTGTCTTCAATAAGATTTCTAATGAAGAAAGTGATAGTCTCATTGTTGATGTTACTAATGAGGATATTGATAATATCATTAAATATACCAAGGGTGATAAGGCTTTGGGGCCTGATGGGTTCAACTTTTGCTTTTTCAAATCTTGTTGGAGCATAGTTAGAACTTATGTTATTAAAGCTGTGAAGACCTTCTTTCGATGTGGAAAATTTTTGAAAGAAGCCAATAGATCGTTTATTACTCTTATCCCTAAAGTGAAGAATGTCATTGAGGTTAAAGATTGGAGGTTGATCTCTCTATGTAATGCAGTTTACAAGATCATCTCTAAAATCTAGGAAAATAGGGTCCAAAAAGTTCTTATGGGGGTTATTGATCCTGCTCAGTTTGAATTTAAAGGAAGGTCCATTAGTGATGCCACCCTCTTGGTCAATGAATTAATCAAAAATATGATGAGGATCTCTCATGGTAGATTTTGTATTAAAGTTGATATCAGAAAGGCCTATGATTCTGTGGAATGGGACTATCTTAATAAGATGTTGGCTGCTATGAACTTCCATGTTAAGTTCATTAATTGGATTGAAGAAATGTTTTTGATTGTGAATAGGAATGTTCTTATTAATGGAGTCACTTCCAAACGTATATATCCATCTAGAGGGATTAGACAAGGGGATCCCCTGGCCCCTTATTTGTTTGTTCTGGCTATGGAAGGGTTGTCTTCCATGATCAGGAAATTGGAAGCTAAAGGAAAATTTGCTGGTTTCAAAGGGTCGCATGAGTTAAGCATTACCCATGTTCTTTTTGCTGATGATGTTGTTATTTTTACTGATGCAGATGATATCAAATGTGTGCATAATTTGCTGAAGGATTTTGGGAGGCTTTCTGGTATGGAGATTAGTAGAGAAAAGAGCTCGGTGTTCTGTAACAAACCTGATAGGGGTAAAGAGATAGCTGAGGAACTGGGTATTCCGCTTGATGTCCTGCCCAAGAAGTATATGGGATTACCTCTTTTTCAAGGTAAGATTACTAGGAGTTTATGTGCTCTGATTATGGACAAGTAAAAGGGAGTTTGGATGGTTGGAAGTCCAGGTTCTTATCTTATTCAGGAAGAGTTGAGTTAATCAAGTCGACTCTAGGCTCTTTCCATCTATATTGTTCATCATCTTTTCCACTTCCTAAAGGTGTTTCTAGAGACATAGATAAGATATGTCGAGACTTCTTATGGGGAGGGCATGATCTTGAGCAAAAAATACATATTGTGCCATGGAAGTGTATTTGTTCCCCTAAAGATGAAGGTAGTTTGGGTATTAAGATCACTGATGACATTGTTAAAGCTTGTATGGCCATGAATTTGTGGAATATTTCTCTTAAGAAAGATTCATTATGGGTGCGGTGGATTCATGCTAGGTATCTCAGAAGTGAGTCTCTATGGAAGGTGAAAATCCATGTTAATGCTACATGGATGTGGAGACAGTTGGTTGCATTTAGAGAATAGCCAGTTTCAAAAGTTTATTATTCTGTTGGAAATGGTGATAAAACCTTGTTGTGGGGTGATCCATGGGTGGGCAATGGTGCTTTCCTTGAAGATATCATTGATCTTAAGCACAGAGTAAACTATGGACATGTAGCATTAGCTAAAGTCAATTGCTACTTCGCTAATGGGGTCTGGTAGGTGTCTAGATCTAGACATGTAAATCTCATTATGTCTGTTGTTAAGTCTGTTGTGGTTTTTCACTATAGTAGGGAAGATCGCATTTTGCTGAATGGCAACTGTGTTTCAAAGATGAGGGATTTCTAGGAGGTTCTGAGACTCAAGAAGAAAAAGGTTAAGTGGGAAAATTGGCTGTGGAAGACTAAATGCCCACAGATTTTCCTTTTTACAGTTTGGAGACCTATTAATGGGAAACTTCTGACATAGAAAAAGCTCAAGGAAAGAGGAGTCTGTCTCGCTTCTATGTGTAGCTTGTGTTGTAAAAGTGAAGGGGATGATAATCATATTTTCTTTGAATGTGAGTTTAGTTGGAAGTTCTTGGGGACTCTCCATTCAAAAAAGTTGATTAGGCAGGTTCTGAGTTACTTGGAGGAGGCTATGATGATGAGTGATGCTAACAACATGACTGCTCTCTTCTTGGGAATCCATGAGATCTGGAAGGAGAGAAACTACAGAATTTTTGAGGATAGGAAATGAACACATAGTATAGCTAGTAAATATGTAAAGATAGATTACCATAGCTTTAGTTAATCATCTTTCATTTATCTGCATTGTATAGATTTCCTGCTTCAGCTTAATGAAAAAAGAGCAACACACTTTGAGGGATAAAAAAAAGTTAGAATTTTACTACCATGGGAGGATACCATCTTGTAAGGAGTGGCACTCAAAGGGGATACAATACTTACTCAATTTGAAAAATAAACCATCTAATCCAAACACACAAACAAGTATGCTAGAATAGATGAATTTTTTATCCCTAAATAGATTTATTTTTTCTATCCAAAGGATGGTATTTACGATACCTAAGTATAGAAACAAAATAAGTGTAATGACAATATTCAATTTCAAAAGATCACCAAGTTATACCGCACAAAGCGGATTATATGAAAGTCACAACTTCAAGATCTAAGTAGAGGGAATCCAATCTATTCCAAGTCTATCTCCTAAGAGTCAGTTCCACTAGCTAGGTAAACATCAACATGTCAAATTTCCATGTCTTTTACCTAAGGGGTTGGAAGCATACCCCATAAGATAAGACAAAAGTGGGCGTTGTCAACATAAAATCCGGTATGAACATATAAATATGGATTGAGCAACATTAGGAAAAAGGGAAAAAATATAAAAAGTATCCCCATCCAAGAGGAAAAGTAACATCCAAGTGGATATCAAAAGAATATGATTTTCAATAAGATGATAAATAACTTTTACACTTGCCATTAAATAAAATAAGTTATGTTGTAAAGGCATACATAATAATTTAGGGCACATACCACATCAAAGTCAAACTACATGCAAGTTAGATAAGCTTAGCACTAATGAATATATACAGTTAGTGGCAATTAGGGAACATAAAGAAAAACCTTATAGAGAAAGGAACATAACCAAACTCCCTTTACATATAAGATGGTGTATGGGGCATATGATCCTCCATCCCAATATATGAAAGTGGAAGAGGACTAAAACTCGAGTGCATGACAGAAGTACTAAAACATGAGTGTCATATACTCACATAGGGGAATAAAACCCCAAGGGAATAACACCTAAAATTCAAAACATTGTATTACTATAGGGATATTGAATCACAAACCATGTAGAATGCAGAGGCAAGTGAAAGTATAGTAATATAAATAGAATTTATGATATTTCCATCATAGAAATGAATAATATGAAACATACATCAAAAAGTGGGTAAGATAGTTCATATTTAAAATTTAGATTTATCATAAGACAACAAAAATGATCACTTGAAAATTAGGGTTTTCATGTGGTATAGTATGATCAAGAGACAATTTGAGATCCAACAAGCATATCCAACAAAATAAGATGATCACAAGAACCATATATTCACATAATTTCTCACATAAGTTAACCTCTCAGAAGAGAGATAATATGTATAGGGTAGTTGTCTCAAGGGACCAAGAGTGAGAAAGAGATATATTTGGGTGATTTATCAACATGGTAATAAGGGATGCAACATACCTCATATCAAATCTTCCAAGGTCCAAAAGAAATTCTGGATCCACATTAAGGTCACAAGCCACCTATTAAAGGCATTTAAGAAATTAGTGTTAAGTTCACATAAAAAATTTGTCTTTTTATTTTTAGTAAATTAGGTTATAAAATCATTTGATCTCATAGACTTTATTTCTCTAACATCATAGAAAATTTTACTTTATTTCTCTGACTTGTAGATTATTAGATACAAATTTTAACTAATTAGCAAACCCCTATAAGGTCACATATTTATGAAATTGGATACAAGTCATAGAAACCATGCCATCATGTAGATAATTTAATTACAATTTTATAAAATATTTTACTTTTTTGAGTTATATATAATTTATTTAGAATTTTGGAAGTATTGATCAATAAGGAAAATCCCAAAAGCCACATATATAACATTTTCCATTTTAAACCTATGTAACATGGACAATTAGAGGAAGTCTACATCAACCAGGAGCATGATTGGATTTGTAACAAAAGATCAAATTGACCATACTGTGAAAATCAAAACCATATAGAACAAAAGGGGCAGGCATGTCAACATGTCATGGAAATCATATCTCTCCCATTCTATAAGACCCATGGCCTAGATTATGCTTGATCTTGATTTATTAACATAATTAGATGATTAAGAACATTAATGTAATCATGTGATAGCCTTAATAACATGTGACATGTTGATATTTCAAGTTTGGTCCAATCTGGATAGTGTTTGTGCTAATTATGCTATATATGTGCTTGTTTTGGACCTAATTGTAATTTCTCTATGTTTGGGGTGTTTCTTGAAATTTGTCACATGCTATGTGTGCCTCACATGTTTTAGTATCATGTTGGAGAGAGAAGTTCCTTGGAGTGTCTTGTTGTATCATAGTTGTTGAGGTGACATCATGAGTGGATGACTAGGGTTTTGCTTAGGTTCTTTGTGTAGATGGTTGACCATGCTTCCATGTTTTTAGTTACCCACCTTGAGGTGTATTCATCCTTGGTGTCTTTGTTCGATGAGGTTTTGAGTGCACCTATTAGTCTTGGCAATTGAAGAGTCAAGAAACCCGACGGGTGCATTCTATGTGATTGATGACCCATTCTTGTTTCTCTTCGACCGATTGGCTAGTAGGTCGTGGAAGTTCTCTTTGACTGATGGTTCTTTGGACCAAGTGAGGTTTTTGAACTTCCAAAATTTTCACAACCCTAGTTCCATGAATGTTCTTAGTGCTTGCAAGGATGAGTTTTGAGGGACAAGTGGCATGTTTAGTTGGACACCTAACCTTCCTTCTATCTCTCTACTCTTGGATATGTATACCTCTTCCTTTGCATGTATGTGATCTCTTATGCACTCTCTTGATCTCTCTCATCCTTGTAGCTCATCCCTTATGTTCTTGGTGGTGGAGAAGGTGCTCAACCTTGGAGCAAGGTGGAAGAACCCTTGCATGTGGTGATCTAGGGTTGAAGTATCTCTTTTTGGTGGTCCTTTGGTGTTCATTGACCTTAGTAAGTGATCTCTCTTACTTGATCTTTGTTACTTGCAACCCTACCCCTCTTCCTACTCTTATTTGCCTAACCATCGTGCTCCATGGTAGTTCCAAAGTTGGGGTTTGAAGGTTTTCTCTGTTCTTGGGTCGAATCCATGGTTTTCCATGGTGATGCTTGAGACGAGTACAAGAGCTTCCTTCTTATATTTCTCAACCTAGGGTTTTGGCTCCTCTTTCTTGTTCTTTATCCCATGATTTTGCTTCTCTCTTTTAGGTGATGCTAGTTTGTCTGTGGGGTTTTGATCAATCTTGGATTTCTCTCTCTCTCTCTCTCTCTCTCTCTCTCTCTCTTTCTCTCTCTCTCTTTCTCTCTCTCTCTCTTAGAGCATCTTATTGTTGGAGTGGCTTCTTCTTCACTGGGTGAGTTATATAGCTTTCACCTAGATTATTGTAGCACATAATTTTGCATGTTGATAATATATCTCTAAATCATGTTTTTTCGTACCTTGGTGATAATATATATGATCTAGGGTTTACTTCTCATAGTGAAATTGGGTAGATCATTTTCCCTACTGAACCCTAATTCATGTGGTTGAACTCTTATTTGATGGTGGAAATGGTGATACTTTCTAGCATGTGTTTAGCCTTGGTTTTTCCTTCTCATAATTATGGTTTTTGCTCTCTTACTTATGGATGGAGATTTGAGGGTACATGCATGATAGTAGAGACATTGGTTTCCTCTCTTGCTTCATTGTTTGGTTTTATTTATCCTTGTGATAATCAAATTTAGAGCTTTGGTGATGACCTTCTCCTTGTGCTTTGCCTTGGGTGATTTTTGTTTTCATGGTGATTCTTAATCCTTGATCTTGTGGTTTATGCATCCTTCTCTCTCATCATGAGATCGAGAAGGTTCCTGTTGGATAAATTGGACATTATGATAAATCCCTTTGTTTCGATGATGACAAACATTTCATTCTTGTTGATCTAACGTGCTACTTGAGTGTTGTAGGAATAAGGTGGATGACAAAGCACTAGGGAATCTATATGCTTGAATGATTTTAAATGTCATGAAATGTAATCAATTGTAAACTTGTACAAATATATAATGTACAAGTACTTAGACTTCATGTAAATCAAGCGTTAGATCTTCCCTAGCTAAACACCACACTTAGTTAGGTCATCCCCTTCAATAGTGTCACATATGCACACTCATACACACACTTAGTGCCTTAATTGAAAGATTGAAACAGGGTCAATCTCGATCGACAAATTCCTCGACCGAGACACTCTCGGTCGACAATCTTCTCGACCGAGAAAGACCCAAGTAGCCGTTAGACACAGCTGACAAGGTGGTTGGCAGTTGGAGATAAACGTTGCATACACTTGATCCAGAGAGCCTGTCGGTCGACAAAAGTTCGACCGAGTAGGTGTCTCGGTCGACCATTTCTCGACCGAGATGGACTCTGACAGCAACTGCAGAATTAATTAATTAGTCGTTGCTAAAGCAACAAACTTGTACCTAACGGCTAGTTGAGCACTAAGAACCCCCTAGAAAGTGTCTAGAACGTCCTTAAGCACTTTTAGGTCATTCCTATAAATAGGACATGCCTTAGGACACCTAAAGACACCTAAGCTACACTTGTGATACACTTGAGCATACACTTACAATTGGCAATCTGTTTTGAGAAATTGAGCAACACTTGCATTGGCGATTCCTCCACTTGCTCTAATTTCGTGTCCTATAGGCTAGTATCTCCTATCCACTGAAATAACACTTCCATACACATTGGTTAGGAGATCTACATGCTTGATATAGGCAAATCAAGCCTTGTGCTTCAAAGGATAAGTTATAATTTCTATTTTCCTTCTTGTTCCTTTTATTCTTTGTATTCTCCTTGCTACTCCTAGGGTTGGAGGCTGCGGATTGGAGAAGGTGGACTTCAAGCTACTTCAAGAAGGCTATTGCAATGGGAAGCTACTTCAAAAAGGCTATTGCAATGGGAAGCTACTTCAAGAAGGATATTGCAACGGGAAGCTACTTCAGGAGGAAGGTTGCTTCAAGGTTGGTGCAATTACTTCTAGGTGAAGGCTGCTTCAAGGTTGGTGCAATTACTTCAAGGTGAAGGCTGCTTGAAGGGTTTAGGGAAAGAATTGTAATTTTATGTAAAGTCCTTGCGAGGTAATAAAATTAAATTCTTTCCAAATCCCGGTTGGGTAAGCAACCGGGTAGTGGACTGACTACCTTAGTATTTGCTAAGGTAGGAACCACTCAAAATCCTTATCCCCTTGTCCAATATTCTTGTGGATTCGTTGTTTGAGTTAAATAATTGCTAAAATATTTAAAAACTCTATTCACCCCCCCTCTAGTGGTTTATCAATTGGTATCAGAGCAGGCTTCAAGGAACCTTAACAAGGTCTTGAAGAATGGGTGATGGGCTGCTCAACAAATTTAACCTTAAAGGGACATTGTTTGCTAGGCCTCCAGCGTTTGATGGAACAAACTACACATATTGGAAGAGAAGGATGCAGTTCTACTTCCAAGGCATCAGTTGGGACTTATGGAGGATGGTGTCAACTCCATACGAGCTTCTTCAAACGCAATATGCAGAATGGGATGCAAATACGGTAAAGTTGGCTCAAATGAATGCCAAAGCTGTAAGCATTTTATATTGTTCAATTTCAGTAGGAGAATTCAATAGAATATCAAACTGTGACACAGCCTATGACATTTGGCATAGACTGTCCATAACTTATGAAGGTACAGTTCAAGTTAAGAATTCTAAGATTAGTATGCTTAAACATAAGTTTGAACACTTTCGTATGGATCCAAATGAATCCATTAGTGAAATGTTTGCAAAATTCTCTTCTATTGTTAATGGTTTAAATGCTTTAGGAAAAACCGTTCTTGAAGAAGACCAGGTATCAAAGGTACTTCGATCACTTCCTCCCAAATACAAGCCCAAGGTGACAGCCATTGAAGAAGCTAATGATCTCACTAAACTGAAAATGGAGCAACTCATTGGCAATCTAGAAGCTCATGAGGCAACTTTAGAAGAGGAAGAAAGAAGAGAACGTGAACGTCAACAAGGCAAAAAGAAGGACATTGCATTCAAAGCATCAACCAAGGACACTCATGACACAAGTGAAGATGATAGTGAAGAAGAAACTCTCATTGTAAATGGTAAGCAATATAAAAGTTTTAAAACTAATAAAACTTCTAGTGTTTCTTCTTCCAGGTGCTTTGAATGTGGCAAAAAGGGACACATGAAAGGTGATTGTCCAAAACTCAAGAAAGGGAAGAAATCATCTCACAAAAAGAAAGAAAGAGCATATAAAGTTGCATGGGATGATTCAAGTGATGATAGTGATGATGGAAAAGAAGAAGTAGAATGCCTCATTGCTACAACAAATGAAGACGAAGAAGAGGTAAGTCTTTATGATCTACCAAAAGAAGATCTAATTGCTAGTCTTCAAGATACTCATGAGAAATATATTGAGTGCAAGAAGAAACTTAAGAAATCAAATAAATTAAATGATGATTTAAATGTTAAACTTCTTGCTCTTGTATCCGAAAATGAAAGTCTCAAAAAGGAAAATGAAGATTATGATCTTAAGTTAAAATCGGTAGAAGCTAATTGCAATCTTCTTTCCTTAGAAAAGTTAAACTTGCAAACTCAAGTGAATGATCTTCAGAAACAACCTGTTCTATGTTCACATTTAGATTATGATGAGGTTGTCAAAGAAAGAAACTCTCTAGTATCTGATTTAGATCAAGCAAAGAAAGATATAAACAAGAAGATGGATGATATTGCTAAGTTACAAAGAAATGTAAATGAGTTAAGAGGAAATGACATGCTTGAAAATATTCTGAAAATTTCCTCTAGTTATAATGGAAGAAAAGGATTAGGATATGATCCAAGGAGAAATAAACCCAAAAGAGTTAAAGCATCCAAGACTAAGATTATGTTTGTACCTAGGAACACAATTCCTAGAAAGAGAAATGAAGTTGACTCTATTAATTGTCATTATTGCATGCGTCTTGGACATTATTCATTTTCATGCCCATATAAGAAAAAGAATGATGATTTAGCTTGGATTCCAAAAACTTAGAAGCTTAAATTTAACTAGTTGAGATTTGACCTAAACTGATTCTTGATATACAAATGTCATATCTCAACACAATCGATATCTAACTTGCATAATTTTGTTTTTACTTGGAAGCAATTAACAGTTCTGAAAACATTTCAAAAACCTTGTCGGTCGAGAAACTGTCGACCGAGAGAACAGTCGGTCGAAGAATTGTCGACCGAGCAGGTCACTGATTTCCAGTCTGCAATAAATCTACTGAATGTGTTTTCAATTGATCAAGTTGCTATCTATTCATTGTTAATGACTGATGTTACATGCAAAACAAGTTGAAGACCACTTTTAAAAAATTTATAAATATAAATGAGATTATTTTGGTTGATTTTCTAAATAAGTTAAAACTGAAAACCATGCTTAGCTTAATAAAAGAAATTACTATTTTTATCATTATTCACATGATTTTCCTAAAGTATTTCCTGATTTATTCACATAGAAATCATGTGTTATGACATCTAGCTTAAATGATCACAATCATGGTATTTCATGGAATTATCATTATATGCTTTTATTGTTCTATCATGGATATGCTTTCACTATTTCATCATTCAGCTCATAAAGATGATGCTATGTTAGAACGAATAGATAATGATAATTATATGCATGGATCCTTGATGATACATAGGCAAGCAAAATGATTCATTGGTGATATGTTTCTTAGAACAAGAACTTTAATGCTTGCAAGAGCACAATGTTATAACATATAAGATAAAAATTTCTCAATTGGTATCTTTAAAGACTTGAGATATTAATCATGCTTTCATTTTTAAGAATCTTATGAGGGTACAAGAAGAAATGGAATTTGATATTTATGTACCTACAGCAAAGTTTATATAAATATTCTAGGAAAATCAAGGACGAATATTTTCATATTGAGTATCATTCAAAATGCTTCAAATTGATATCTAATCAAATTACATGCAAATATTATACTTCACATATGAGTGTTGAATTTGGAAATCTGAAAATTGCCTCTTGGTTGAAATAAAATTTGACCAAGGGGCGCTATGGTCGAAGTCAAGGTCGACCTAAAATAAGCTTTGACAAAATGCTTATTTGGACATCATTTCATTGTACTTAATCTTAGTATACTTTGATAAAGGTCAAAATCTAAATTTAAAATCATTTGTGACCTAAGAAGCTTTAAATAGCTTTAATGATAAGATTAAGGGGGAGTTCATAAAAACAAATTTGATTAAGAAGCTTACAAAAATATTGTAAACATCATTTGGAGCTTGTTACGACCTTAGTATTTTTACTCTTGGTTATACAGAAATCTATGAATTTCATAAAAATGATATATCTTGTACTTAAAGGAACTCTCTAAACAAATCTGGGCTGAACATCCCTTGCATTTGGTTGGAGACATTTTTATGTACTCTAAGATTAAAGGATTCTCATTTTATTTTTAGGGCTTAACATCCCTTGTAAAATGGGTGAGAAATCAATACATATGCCATGAACCTAACAGGATCTCATATCATTTCAAGGCTTAACATCCTTTGCAAATGATTGAGAAACAAATTGTGGCTAAATTAGACAAAAATGATATTAAATCCATGTTCCTAATAGAATATATATTTAAGGGGGAGCATAGTATAAAATTAAGGGGGAGAAGAAATATTAAATATTCAACTTGGATATCTTTTTGAAATGACAAAGGGGGAGAAAGAATATAAAATCAAAAATATAAATGAGTTTCATCTTGATGGCCAGAACTCACTTGCAAAACAAGAATGGCTATAAAAGGTAATCTTCAGGTATGAAACTCACATGCTTTATATTTCCTTATTTCATATTTAGGAAATGTTTGTCATCTTCAAAAAGGGGGAGATTGTTGGATAAATTGGACATTATGATAAATCCCTTTGTTTCGATGATGACAAACATTTCATTCTTGTTGATCTAACGTGCTACTTGAGTGTTGCAGGAATAAGGTGGATGACAAAGCACTAGGGAATCTATATGCTTGAATGATTGTAAATGTCATGAAATGTAATCAATTGTAAACTTGTACAAATATATAATGTACAAGTACTTAGACTTCATGTAAATCAAGCGTTAGATCTTCCCTAGATAAACACCACACTTAGTTAGGTCATCCCCTTCAATAGTGTCACATATGCACACTCATACACACACTTAGTGCCTTAATTGAAAGATTGAAACAGGGTCAATCTCGGTCGACAAATTCCTCGACCGCGACACTCTCGGTCGACAATCTTCTCGACTGAGAAAGACCCAAGTAGCTGTTAGACACAGCTGACAAGGTGGTTGGCAGTTGGAGATAAACGTTGCATACACTTGATCCAGAGAGCCTGTCGGTCGATAAAAGTTCGACCGAGTAGGTGTCTCGGTCGACCATTTCTCGACCGAGATGGACTCTGACAGCAACTGCAGAATTAATTAATTAGTCGTTGCTAAAGCAACAAACTTGTACCTAACGACTAGTTGAGCACTAAGAACCCCCTAGAAAGTGTCTAGAACGTCCTTAAGCACTTGTAGGTCATTCCTATAAATAGGACATGCCTTAGGACACCTAAAGACACCTAAGCTACACTTGTGATACACTTGAGCATACACTTACAATTGGCAATCTGTTTTGAGAAATTGAGCAACACTTGCATTGGCGATTCCTCCACTTGCTCTAATTTCGTGTCCTATAGGTTAGTATCTCCTATCCACTGAAATCACACTTCCATACACATTGGTTAGGAGATCTACACGCTTGATATAGGCAAATCAAGCCTTGTGCTTCAAAGGATAAGTTATAATTTCTATTTTCCTTCTTGTTCCTTTTATTCTTTGTATTCTCCTTGCTACTCCTAGGGTTGGAGGCTACGGATTGGAGAAGGTTCTTCTCGTAGGAGAAGGTGGACTTCAAGCTACTTCAAGAAGGCTATTGCAACGGGAAGCTACTTCAAGAAGGATATTGCAACGGGAAGCTACTTCAGGAGGAAGGTTGCTTCAAGGTTGGTGCAATTACTTCTAGGTGAAGGCTGCTTCAAGGTTGGTGCAATTACTTCAAGGTGAAGGCTGCTTGAAGGGTTTAGGGAAAGAATTGTAATTTTATGTAAAGTCCTTGTGAGGTAATAAAATTAAATTCTTTCCAAATCCCGGTTGGGTAAGCAACCGGGTAGTGGACTGACTACCTTAGTATTTGCTAAGGTAGGAACCACTCTAAATCCTTGTCCCCTTATCCAATATTCTTGTGGATTGGTTGTTTGAGTTAAATATTGCTAAAATATTTAAAAACTCTATTCACCCCCCCTCTAGTGTTTTTTCAGTTCCTACAGGATGTGTGGTCTCCATGTTTCTCCAAGTGGTCGATGAGTTTACCTCTTTTTGGTCGTTGAATTTTTTGTTGTTTGGTTGTTGGATCTTCTCATGTTTGGGTGCTAAGATGTCTATTTTTAGAGGTATATGAAGCAGTGAATCCCTAGGGTTTTAGAAACCATCAACCCTAAGTTTCAGCGGTCATGATTTTTGTTTGTAGCGGTCAATTATGTACATGACCTTCAGTGGTCGATGAAACCATGTTAGTCTAATGTTTAGTGATCGTCTGCCCTAGTTTTCAGTGGTCATGCTAGCTATCTTTAGCGATCCTTGTGTGGCTGTTAACAATGACATTGACCTAATGTACCACCAACATTGTAGGAAGTAGTGATAATTAGAGCTAATGCTTATGGCTTTGAAACCCTAATTTGGTTAATTATGTGAAACCCTAATTTTAATTGCAAAGAATATAATAAAGTGCTTATCTCTTTTGATCCAATAGCATGATGATAGAGTATCTTCTATCTTTTAAACTGTTGTAGCTTTTATTTTATATACCTGGAGCAACATAGCCTTCAATTGCAATATGGTAATGATTTTATGTATAATGCATGGTTGGTGATGTTAATGAGCCTTGTTATGGCATGGAAAGATAATGATGTTCTTGCAGTATATATTGTGAATGGTCTTATGACCTTGACAATGGCCTTGTGCTTTAAAGAGAGGTGATAACATATAGTGATGTGATAAGGGATTGGAGTCCCATAATGATGTGGCAGTAGTGATGGACTTATGAATGGCAATGAACAATACCATATTGTGATGTGACAAGTTTATACTTTGAATGTTTTATACCTTCTGAATTAGTACTCTACCTTATCTTGTAGTATCTTTTTAAGGTTTGCTTGTAACTTGGTTGTTTTAGTATAAAAGATATCCAATAGTCTTAACTTACCAAGTGAAACCCTAATCATGTAGTGCCTTGTGCCATAGATCCATCCCAGTGTCAGAACTTGCTAGATGGTGAAATGAGTCTTCCTAAGGAAAACTTAGAGTGCATACTGTTGAGTATGCCAGGTGTAAGCAACTTTGTATCCTTGTCATCTAGGCCTCAATTGTTTGAGAATGGCTATGGTTGTGTCTCACTAATTATGTATGTGTGAGATGGGATTGGGGGACAACTGCAATTGTACCTGAGTGATTGGGTTTATATACCTTGGTTTCTAACATCGTGACCTATACTAAGGTGGGCTAGGTGTTTTCAGCTTGACTATATGTCGTTGTTGGCAGTTTGACTGATATGTCATTATGTTCTAGACTCGTACTGATCGAGTAGTGCCAAAGAAGATCTTAGAGTCCAACACTTCCTTAATCTTGTACGAAAATGATTGCAACCATGCGGTGGTCAGTTGGAATCTGGGTGGTACGACTCAAATTCCCCAGGGCTTAATAAAATATGTAATACAACCATGTAGTATATTTTCTTAGGGATAAATTTGTTTCACATTATATGTCTACCTTTTCCTTGTTTCTTATATTTATAAGTTGTACTATAGTGTGGTAAGAGAAATCAAATGTTATACATGTTCTTTTTTATTCCTTCTAAATACATAACATGTGCTACTTATATGTTGTAGCTACTTAACCTGCTTAGATCTGTAACCAGTTTAAGATATTCCTTTAGCTGAATCTACCCATCTTGTTTCATAATGTTATATCATGTTTAGTTATAATATGTGTTTCTATGGTTGTTGGACGATAGTTATATCTCTCACTGGAACTTGGGTCTCACCCTTGTGGTTCTCCACATCTTCTTATGTGGTTGTGCATAATGTGGTAGAGATCCTACTATTGAGGAAGAGAATCTGGGAGATCAGTGAATGCAAAAGGTTGGATAAGTTGTTGTGTTGTGCAGTAGAGTCCTATGTGTCATCCCTATACTCTCAGGTCCCGGAGGGTTGTGTTTGTAGATGATATGTACCTCAATATGTGTTTTGGATGTATCCCTTGGTTGTATATATGGCTTGTACATGTGAGCATATTCTCTTTTGTAATAGGTGTGTGGTAGTTAGCCCCTATAAATTGTACATACCTGACCTGATATGGCATATGATATATTTTGTGGACTCTAATGTAATATGATTTCACATTTTGTAGTTTTCTGAGACCAGTTTTAAGTTGCCATGTCTTGTAGTAATGTGTTTGTTACATGTTAATCACATTTTTTGGCTTTTTGAGTTATCTCATTGTGTGGAGTCAAGGCGTGGCACATCCTCTCTTCTATGACATGACTGACTTTGAAGCTCTGGCCAATGATGCATGATTAGGCTCTTCTTAGCCCCATCTCTTGGAGGCACCTTAGATGAGTCTGTGGGGTCATCCCGAACTTGATGAGCTATTTCTAAGGTAAAGGGGCCAATAGAGTAGGAGAAAGGCATCCCAACCAAGACATGACAAGAAGAATAACACGTCACAAAGGTGTGACCAACATGGAAAAATAGAGAAACCTTAGTCACATGTGTGAGATCCAAACAAAGATAGATCAAGTGTAAAGCACTGCACTCATCCCTGAAACACATGAAGAAGCATCGGGTGAAGAAATTGGTAGAATGATGCAAAAAAACTTGATATTTGTCTGTGGTAAGTAGGTACCACAAAAATTTGGGGAAACAAAACAAACCATCATGGAAACAATTAATACTTCAGAAAGCTCCTTTGGGATCCATTGGAAAGAACTGCAAGGTCACATAGTCATCTCAAGGCGAAAGGGTCACTGAGGAACTTAGGAAGGCACCAAGGAACTTAGGAAGGAACCAAGGAGAATATAGACATGGGAAACATGATAGAAGTATGAAAATCAATTACAAGAGACACAAGTGGTTTCACGAAGGTTGTGGTGCCACTATATAAAGAAGAGAGGGTTTGAGGTGAGCTGGTTCCTAGCAAGAGAAGGAAATAGGCAAAGAATGAAAGTCAAAGAGCAATAGAGAGAAATAATTAACCCAAGCCTATATAGTTTAGGGTCATACTATGATGAAACATGCAACAAATCCATAAGAGAAAATATCAAAGATAAATATGAAAATATGAGAGAGAAAGTTTGAGGAAAAGAATTGCACTAATGTTTCATAAAAACCGTTTGACTAGCTTTATCATGGAGAGGTTGAAGATAAAAGGAGCCCATCCAATCAGGATCACACCACCTAGAATAGGCGTGACACATTAGTCCAAAATAGAAAATTAAATATAGGCCAAAAAAAAGCTTGTGACATGAAAATCGTGAATTAAAGCCAAAACTATAGGCAAATACATATTAGGAAGGGATAATTATTAGTATGTTCTCTCCTAATAGATAGGGTTATCCAATTAAGCTCAAACTTGGCATCCAAGGTAATTGGGACCCTAGAAATACGACTTTTGCATTATATTTAGGTTTTGAATTTTCCTTTTAGGAGTGATGGTACAATTAGGGGTTTTCCCATTACATGTTATATTTATGATAATATTACATCATTATCATCATCTTTCACTAAATTGAGTCCTATTAACTTCACATTAATACCAAAATAATACTTCATATTATTATCCATGAATTTGGTCATTTTACTTATTTGATCTATTAAGTCCTTTAATTCAATATTTAAGTATTTAATGGCACATTATCATATCTATGGACATGGAAATTTGCATTGACATTCCTATTCGTGTGCTATACACATTGTGCCACTTATTAGACATATCTTAGATGCTATGTGAATATTAGTTATCAAATGAAACATATGTGACAAATATGTGCGCCAATAAAAGTATTATTTATTTTTAAGACCGCATATATTAGAGTTAACATTGAGCTAACCATGTTACATGTATTAACTATATGCATGAAGGTAGAACTTAAACCTTGTTTTGTCAAATCAAAGGAACCAATCATTCTAATATCTTAGTTAGGGAATAGGGTAAGATTCTAGGTTTTGGTATGTTACACCAGTGGTTTGTGGTTCCCTAGACCTACTTTAGTTTATTCTAGTTTTGTTTAATATACATGCACTTTTTATATGTTGTTATTTGTGACTAAAGGCAAGAATCTTATTTTTTGTGAAGAAACTAGACATGGACTAGAATTCTAATTGTTATTTTATGACTTAGGAAAGGTACATAAACCACATATATGGTCCCCTTAATTCCTAATAAAGGTAGATATTGAGACAATAGAGGATAACTTGAAATATTTAGATCAACCAATTACATTGGATATGATACCATATTTTAAAGAGTTGCCACCTGAGAGGGGATCCACATAAATGATGTGATTCGAAGTGCCATGTAAATGCAAAGCAACAAAAAATTTAACTATTACAAAATCATTCTCAGTATTATTAATACATTGTTCCTCACCACACAGATGGCATTACATAAGACAAATGTACATTAAATTCATTTGTAGTGCAGTTGTTGAGGGTAATCTATCCATACCAAGCTATCCTCAACTCCAAATTCTTGTAAATGATCTTTGGGAGTCATTGTCCTCTAAGGTACCTATACCAGGATGGAAGGGAACATCACTCAGAAAAGGGGAGACAAAAGGGTATGTGTTAGAAACACAACTGACTATGTGCATATTGTAATATTTGGGCATTACAAAAGATTGTAAGTAAAAAGGGGTACTCCCAAGAAAACTGGGGGCCATAAACACATAAGCAAGTTGAAAATTTGGTTTATCAAAAGAATGAATAACCAATGATGGATAAATAAAAATTGTCATTATCAAGTTAGAGAAACGAATTTTGTGATTGAAGTTGGAGATTTTGGGAAGCTGAAATTCTAGCATAGGAGTCCACAGAAAACTCCATGTTCAAACCGTTAGTGTTTCAATGTACTCTTTTACATGCAAATCCTAAAAACAACTGAAAGGAAGGTGGAAAACGTCCAAGACGGTTAGTACAACCACCTATAAAGATCCTAGGCCATCCATATCCTAACTTCACCTTGGGCAACCATGGGTTAAGCTTTAACTCACCATTTTACATCAAACCTCACTCTTTGACACTCTGGGGATAACGTCCATGATAAGTTTAGGTGTGTGAACAAGTGAGTTTGATATGCCTTCTAGCCCAACTCTACATATACAATATTTTTCTTTCATCTTCTAGCCCAACATCTTTACGTCTACATTTACATTGTTTTACTTTTGCTTTCTCTAATTTTCAAAATTTTGGAAAATTTTACTAGTCGCACACATCTTAGCTAGAAAGTTCTTGACATAGGAAACACTTGTTTCAAAAAAGAAAAATTTTATCTGACTTTTTGGGATGTTTTTCTCTCTCCCAAATTTAGACCTTTTGTTTCCAAGATACTTCTTAGTGTAATCATTTCCAGAGTGACTGGTTTTGTAATATATTCATCTAATAAACTAATATTTACATACCTTTATGCCATATATATATATATATATATATATATATATATATATATATATATATATATATATATATATATATATATATATATATATCAAGACACTATAGATTGTATAAGAGTGCTTTCTATCCATAGAGGAGTTCTCATAAATATGGAGGACTTATTTTGTTACACTCCCAAATCGATCGCTCAAGCCAACTAGTACAAGTTCAAAAGCGCATAATATCGTGAAAATAAAAATGCTACCCCTTATAGTGATAAATCATTGCTTGAGATAAAAGAGGCTTGGTGGCCTATACATCCTTATAATCCCATCAACCTTAATCCTTATGAGAAGGAAAATAGATTGATAGATAAAAAATGAAATATGTGGTAGGTAAGATGCTAAAGGGTTTTACCCATATGGTGAATAGATGTGCTCCAGAACATATATATGTTGTTCCTAGAAGTAGAACCTAGAAGACAAAAACATCATCCCATGTCTTTCAAAGGGTATCGCATAAACCACCTAAAATTACAATAGGATTGATGTATCCGTAATTTTTTCATTATAGTAGTGCTCATGGTAAAGTGACCAGAGAAGGACTTATTACACTACATCCTTTACCCACCCATACACATCTCTCCTGATTACCCAAAAAAAGTAGAAGTAGGAGTGAAAGATAACTTCAATGAAATCTATCAAGAAGTAACATTAGGAACTGAAGCTTTGAGTGGGAAATCATGAAGGAAAAGTCCTTCCTCCAAGATGGTTCTGACAGATAGAAGGTCATGCAACTCTTGAAGTGTGAGAAGATAATTGGGGATACATTAATAAAACTTCATATTCAGTCAAATATCTTGTCTAGAAAATGAAACAAGAACATATTCAACTCTCAAAAAGAAAAAAAAAAGTACTAAAATAATAATTCCCTTTGTATTCTCTTGATGCTTTGATTCTATTTATTAGCTTGAGGACAACCTAGAGTCTAGTTTTTAGGGGGTAGGGCTGATTCTATTTACATAGAATTTCTTGCTTTTACTTGGATTCTTTTTCTTTCTACCATGAAGAAGTAATGACTATTCATTTCTATGGATGGTAACAATCAATCATCAATTAGATAGAGTTACCATTGGTTCTCAGAGCCATTGGCACCAACAATCCCACTGACCTAAGAATCTTCCATGTAGAGATGATCAATCAGTTGTCACAACCAATTCATTTACTAAATTCACCTACTAAAGATTCAACAGATGACCCTTCTTCCAAAGTCTCTTTGACTTCACCTACTAAAGATGTGATTGAGCCTCACTAACCAAAGGCCATACTTTTGTCTTCCTTACTGGTGGTCTCACTAAGCACACAAATTTAAGGCCATCTTCTGATGATTCATCATGTGAGATATCTACCAAAGACCTAGTTGATTTTCCTAGTGAAGGTGTGGCTAAGCTTGATCAATGGATGGATCAGTTCGGTCTCCATCAATTGATGGTGTGGATGGGTCTCATTAAATGAAGGATCATCCTTCGACCTCATCTACCAATGGTTTGGTATACTCCCATCATCTGATGGATTCTCTACACACTGTTGCCACTATAGTTGAGTGTGTGCTTTGAGGCATGTGATTTGAGGTCCTTCGGGTAAAAGCAATGTTAAACTATGAGGTCCTCGATCACCACACCATTGGCTATTATTAGTAGGGATCTTTCTATATGATGAGGGATTTGCATCAGATGACAAAGTGCTTCCATATTCCACACCTTCCATTGACATTTAGTTAAGATTTTGAGGTTTCTCCATCGACTTGGAGTGACCAATGATGAGAGTCCAAGGTTTCTTGCACCTCCACTTTGCCTCCACTATTTAGAGAGAACAAGTAGGTCTTCATGGAGCCACTATACTCCTTCTTGGTTACTATTATTGTATTTTCTTCCTTATTGTCCCCCTATCTCATATTCATCATCGTCTTCATTTTTCCATCTACCATGGGCGTTTTCAACTATAAATTCTGATTTTCAGTCACTACCATGAGTGAAAAAATTATTTTCTTGATTAGGAATATCTAATAAGGCTCTCCCAACATGTAAATATTTATATCCAATGGATATATACTATTTTCAATTTTTATCTACATACTCTTGCTCTTTATTTCTTCACTTGCGTGATTAGCTACATTTTGTATTCTTTAATCACTAATGCCTTGAAAGATAAATATTAGTTTATATTTAGAGTTAGGGAGTATTAATAATGCATGAGAATGTTGGAATCTTAATGCTAATTGTATCTTTGTTTTATTGATTGTATGATTGCCATATCAAGAGAGAGACACTTCTATGATCTAGATCTATCCTAAGATCAAGAGAGGAGGGAATAAACACTAATGATTATTTCTTGTAAACTATGTTAAGGGTATACAATAGATTTGAGTATTACACATTGGTGAGAGACTTTAAAAGTTATAACCCAACCCAAGTTCCATCCATGATTTTTCTACTAATCTAAAGATCCAATCTCGCTCATGCCTTGTTAATATAGATTTACTTTATTTTTATTCTTTAGTTCTTTATTTGAATGCCATCATCCCTGGAGGGACACTTTTGTCTCCTTTTGGTTAGGCATAACTAAGACAAGGCTTTAGATCCTAAACACATTCCAACCTTGTCCATGAGTTCAACCCCATTTACTATATAAGGCCCCACATTATTATTACAAACATCTAAGTCTCTGGTGTAAATATAAAGTCCAATTACATATGATCTGCATCCATTTGAATGGGAAATTTTAGGCTATAACTTAAGTACATTATTCTAAAAGTATCTAGGTAATCTCAATTTTCTCTGTCAAACTCACAAAAATGAGGCAAAGATAAGGATTCATAGTTGTCATCTTATTTTAAGAGAAAAAAAGGAAAATATAGTTATGAATTAAAAATCTGTTTCAAATGAAAAAAAAAGTCAAACAAGGACTCCACCAATTAGAAGATACATGTCCTAAACATTGGAATCAACAATCCTAAAAAATAATCAATATTTCTATTGAAGCTTTTATTTCATCAAAGTCAACCAGATTGGGTTTGGGATAAATAAAACATTTCAAAAAATAAAGGAAAAACATTATTAGGGTGTGTGGGTATTTGGGACTCATGATTACTATGACTTTCCATCGATCCTCAAAACTCTACTTTTGTTATGGGGTCCCTATCTTGTCAAGGATTTCTCATAAAGAAAATCTATGTGGGCAATTGGCATAAGATGTAGGAATATAAAGAGAAGATTATTATAAAAGGGATTCCATACAATAAAGGTCTATCATTATGTGCATATGATCAAGCATGATAAGAAATACAACTAGATATGTGTGATTGAAAATATGCTTAATTAATTTCCAATTGGATAATGATTATATTAGCAATCAACATCTTGAGAAATTAGAGACTATCATGTGATAATCATAGATTGAAGTGCTTAGTGTATTTTGAAATGACAGAGGAAGTTGAAGATCAATTATAAACACATTGATATCAATTTAGAGAAATGATAATAAGAGAAGATGAGCCTTTTTCCTTCCTACCATGTTTTAAACTTTCTAATGTAGGACACTCAATGTGCTAAAGGAAGGAACTTATAGGAATTGGACAATAAGATCTTACACAAAAGGATGAAGTCACTCTATAGCAATAAGAGAGTTAAAAGGAAGGTATTGATGGGGTGAATATGGGTAAGGGCTAATTTGTAGTTGTGGATTATAGTTTTGGGGTTCAACATTGTGAAAATAAGTTTTAAGAATAAACCCATGTCTACTTTAAGAAAAAAGAAACCAAAAGTCGTGAACACTTTGCCTTGGGGAAAACCCTGGTGGCACACTATGCTTCATGGGACTTCTCACTGATTAAATACATGATTCTACCACGTGCAAACCCTGTGGAAAGTTAAATTAAGATTGGATTCATAATTTTACTTATCGAAACTTTGTGATTTTTTGGAAAATTAAAAGATATCTCATATCAAAATTCATCTTTATTACAAGATTGTATCTTTGAAGAATAAAAACTTGATTAAAGAGGTGAGATTGAAACTTGAAGGAATGTCTTCCCTTTTTGTCTTTGTTTATCAAAGAGATATGATTTGATTGAATTAACAAGGGAAATTGAATTCCGAACGGGTTCAATTCTATTTAGTATAGTAAAACTGGGTAATTTATATAAAAAGGCTTGAAAAAAGATCAATAAAGTGAACATTGCACATAAGTTTAAAACTTAGGATTTTATGTCCTCTAAACCCAAAGTGACATGTAAATGGGTTCATGTGCATGATTTGAACAGGTGAAAAAATATTTCATCACTTTCCAAAGAGTGGAATTTATCTTGATCATCGATTGTGTGATCAATAATGGTATATCAACAACTACTGTAAAGAAGTGAAAACATCTCCTTACTAAATATTTGAACAATAAAACCTCCAGTCCAAACACACTCAGAAGGTATGATGGAGTGGGTGTAAAATTTTCAAATCTTTATTAATGGTAATCAAAAGATCGAAGTATAGCAACAGAATAAAAATATGACTATATTCAATTATAAAACAAAGGGTTACAACTTACATCATAAGGATCCATGTAGAGGAAATCTAAACCACCTCAAGATTGTTTCCAAGCTTCATCATCTCAAGCTAAGTCCATGTCATCAAGTCTTGTCATCTAAATCCTCCGCCTAGGGTTGAAAGCATACCCCAGCAAAAGAGAAACAATAGGATACACCAACAAAGGCTGGTATGTGCATACTGAATAGGAAATTGAGTAACATAATGAAATAAAGGACAAAAAAATAATGTAAGGCTTCCCATAGAAAAGAAAAGTACCACCCAAGTGGGTATCAAGAGAAAAGATCACAACAGAAGGGATACTTGCCATAAAACAACATAAAAAGGATTATGCCATAAATACATCCACTACCATGGTGGGAAACAAAGTACAAGTAGGGAACACACCCCATGTAACGACCCCGCCTCCCGGTAACCCCCAATTAAGGGAGACCTGAAGGTCAGAGCTGTTATTCAATTAACAGGATCAAAGGTCCGACAAATAATCAGTAATAATTAATAAACTTTACCAACTAAACAGAAAACATGTATAAAATAAAACTTTTCTTACCTTGGAAAAACTGGGATTTCTAAACTTCTATCCATGAAGATATTAATCTAACTAATCCTCCTGTGCATGTTATTTCTCATTCAATTCCACATATGTCACTTTACTATTTGTTCTTTCATTTGTACCTAAAATGCCGACAAATAAAATGTCGGTCAGCCGAAGCTGGTATGTGGGGGAAACAATAATTGTGCAACTATGTTAACAATGTAATCAACCAAATATCATTTAACAACTAAGATTACGTTTTAAGCAATACTACTCAATCCTTGCCTATCCCCTTTCTCTGTAACGTCCCTGTAGTGGACATGGATACCACCTCTCTCATATGCTAGATCCTTACCCCCATGGCCCTACCACACATGTAGCCAATACCTAGGGTTATGGAGTCGCATGGTCCTACCCAAAGGTAGACCAATCCCTAACTCATGATAACTTGATGGACCTACCCCATTGGTAGCCATTTACTAAGTCATTTAATGACCTGATGGACCTACCCTCATTGGTAGCCATTTACTAGGTCAATCTATAAAGCTACAGAGGGGACTAGGATCTGAGCTAGTAGGCATATTTCTTATGTGATAGTCATATTCACATTATACTTTGCATGAATTAATTACATCCAACAGTTTAATTCAAGCCATGATGGAAACATCGATAAAATCCCGGAAAACTAATTCAGGTAGTCATAAGCGTAACCACATACCTGTACATGTAGATTCATGTGCAGGAATAATCCAAACAACAACGAGCATGCAAGCATTCAATAAGATCCTGAAACAATTATACAATTCCCTTTCATTACTTATGTCATCAAGATCTATTAAATCTAGCTCGCTTCCTAGGGTTTCTAGTCTACTTTTAGGGTTTCCATAGAAATTAGGGTTTCCCTTCATCTTTTATTATTTTAAACCCTAATTTAACGCAATTTATCACAAACCCTAATCATCTCAACATATAATCCTCAATTTCAGGTTAAAGGCATAATTATCAATTAATTAAGTTCATTAAACCTCTTTTACATTAAAGCTACTATTTTTATCCTTTTAATCCATGACAATATCATTATATGTATTTATCATTGATTCATAGTTTATTATGGTCCACATCACATATGAACTCAATTTGCCATTAATTCCGCCTTTTATTCATGAGAAAACCCTAATTACTACATTTAGGGTATTTATCCACAAATTAGGAACTTTAATGCTCGAAATAGCTTTTAATCATGAAAACTCAGTTCTATTCATGAAATTAAATAATTAAAGCCATTAGTAGTCCTAATTACCAACATTAGGGTTTCAAGGCCCATTAAAACATATTTATGCACAAGAAACTCTAAATTAATTAATTATGTACAAGGTTCATCCTTTTTCTTCCTAATGTTCCTTTTTATCATTAACAGGCTAATATCAACTTTAATCATCTATTAAACCCTACTAATCACTTTAATCATACTAAAATAGGGTTCTTTAAACATTATTACATTAAAGTTGATATCTTTCATTACTTTTCAAATTGCATAAGGAATCAGGCTTCAATTATACTTTTATTAGATTCCCCTCGTTTTTCTGAGCAATTTTCATATTTTAACTTTATTCATCAGAGCTACCAATCTTTTTCTACAAATTTTCAAATAAAAGTACCTTTTCAGCCAATGGCGGCTCGACACGTCAGCGGGAAACAAATCCTTAAGTGGCCGGCTTTGCAAGGGGGTAAAAGACCTCCCTGCCCCTCCCTTCATGCACACACACCAGGGGCAACTACGTAATTCCGTTATTTCTTCTTCTTCTCCCTTGCTACGCAGGACTCCTTCCTGCAGCAGTGACGATCATCGTGTGCGGCCTCCTCCCTTGGGCAACGGTGATACAGAGCATCACAGGGAGGATTGTTGCGCCTCCGCAGAGTCTGCTGGACCCATCCCGGCCTCAGTGGCGGGGTCCTTTGGCCGGAGGCAGGGTGAGGTGGTTTCTGCTGCTCAACTGTAAGATGCCGACGACACCCCCCTCGCGGCCCAGTAGGTGCAGGTTAAACTTGCGCGGACGTTGATGCAGACCAACGCCTACTGGCTGCAGCTGCAAGTCGTTTCTTCCCTCATGGTTCATTTCTTCTCTCGCGTCGTGTAAGGCGATCCCTTCTCGGTGTTCTTGTTCTACAAACGTCCATAGAACACAACTCTGTCTAACACTGTCGGAGGTTCCCTGGCGGCGTCCTCCTACCTTCGTCGGAGCTGGCCGCAACCTGGGTTTGGTCCCAGGCGGTCGGACAAGATGATGGGCTCAGTTCCTTTTCTAAGCGTCCATGACGCCATCGCTTTCACCCAAGCAGGTACCACGGGGAGTCGGGGAGCAGCACATTACTATTCTGTCGATGTTGGTTCCCTGGGGGACGGGGAGAGATGGAGGGAGTAGGTTGGAGTTCCCTACTTATATACACAGCTATGCAGTCCGCATTACTTAGGGTTTGGGAGTCCCTATTATCCTGGTTTCCTATTAGTATTACCAATGTCAAATAAAGAAAGGATGGATCACGATTCCATCATCCTTCCTTATAAAGTCACCTCTCTTTTTCTTTTTACAATTTGGCTTTTAATCCATTGGCCACTAAAAGATTACAAAAGTCTTTCACCTCTATTAATACCAAAAGTCATTATTAAGATATCACATTATCCTCTCATTTTTTTTGCCTTTTCTCTTTCTTTTCCCCATTGGGACTCCTTGGATCCCAAGAAACTCTATTATTTCTAAATCTTTTATTTTTATTGGATAATCCTTATCCTTCTAGATGCATCTAAATGCATTATTCTTCATTATCATGTGTATTTCTTATTAAAAATTTTCTTTTTGAGGATTTCTCTTTATTTCTCTTTTATTTTCCTCATTAGTATTCCTTTTATTATTAGGAATCCTTGGAATACGAAATTCCACTAAGTATTACTCAATCATACATCTTTTCACTTATTTTCCACATTTCATCAATATTTTCGATTTCTTTCTTAATAAAGAAATACTTAATTAATCTTTTCTTTTCTTATTGCTTTTCTTTGCAACTTTGGACTCCTTGGAACCCAAGGAACCCATGTGGCACGAAAACCACCTTTGGATTAAGTTCTTTTGCCTTCTAGAGGTTTCCACACCTTTCTTTTCTCAAAAACTCAATTATTCATTTGTTAATTGGATTTCCTTGTTATTGGGCCCAATAGCCAACAAAGCGCACAAATAATCAACAAGGCTATTTTAAATGAAATCCATTTATTCACAACAAATTATATTATTATTTGTCCAAATATCTTTAATATGAGATATTACATTCCTCGCCAAAGGAACCCAAAATTTGGGGTTGTAACACCCCACAATCAATATCATGCATGCATGTGAGATAAACATAGCCCTAGACCAATATAAACACAATTAGTAGCCAAGGCTTCACATCCTTGCAAACTTGATAGAGAATGACTTACCGTCAAACCCCCAATATATATAAAATGGGTCAAGACACACATATTAGCCTGGGTAGGAGGTTCCTTGTTGTCCCACAAAGAGTAGGAAATATCACAACCTGCTCGGCATGAAATAACACATCTGTCATAAACAAAAAAACAATGCAATTTACACTACTCTAGTGCTACTGAATCACATAACATGTTTAATGTAGAGGTAAGTAGAAAAGTGTAACATCCCTGACCTGGTTTATGCCTTAACCCTAGATGTTTAGTTTAATAAAGTTAATTATATGCTTTCTCTTATCTCTTGAAAAGTATTTAAGGCTCAAGAGGAGCTTATGTTTAAATATTAGTCCTTTTTTAATAATGTTGAAACAATGTTTTACCTGTGTTGGACTAAAGTGCAAATTACCCAAGTTGAGGGGTTAACTTGCAAATGTTACATGATAAAATGTTCCTCAAGTGTTTAAGCATCATAAGAATAAAAATGATGCAGATAGTATGGCTACTACAAGCCTGAGCGCCAAGAAAGAGCTTATTGAGCAATGTTTGTGCATTAAAACCTAGTTTTGGTGTAATGTGCAATTTACCCAAAACCTAGGGTTCAATATGCAAAATACCACTTCTAGAGAGTCCCTCATGTTTCTTGGCATCATGTGGAGAAAATAAAATGAGAGGGGCGTCTCATTTGAATCATTTTGGAGGAGAGAGAATCTTGATATTAAAATAATCCAGATTTAAGCATAATTGGAAACATAATTCAATTTAATGCAAAAATAAATATATTAATTTAAGTTCCCTTCAACCAAAAATGAGATGGTTGAATTTGCATAAGTTTGGACGTCTTTGTGCCTAGCAAAGGCAATGGAATATCTAAAGTGAGTGGAGAGCCCACTCACATTAGTAAAAGGAAAAGTAATATCCACTCAATTTTGGATATTATTATTATAATGGTTAAGGTGCTTAATTTGCTTTCTTTTCATTCTTGGATAATGAAGAGGAATTCTAAGGTGGGGAATATGGCTTTGCATGTAAGTATTTGAGGGGGAGATGTGGCACCAATTTTGGGAGTCAAAGGATTTTTATATCACTTTCTCTCTCATTGAAATTCCCTTATAAACACTTCATTTACCACCCATTTGAAGACTCTTTTTTCAGATTTTCTTTCTCTCCTTGCTTTGGTTGAATACAAGGGAGCTAAGGAGAAACAGGAGGATGCTCCCCAACCTATAGGTAAGCTCCTTAATCATCTTCAACCTTGATTTCATGATAGAAACCGAAAATCAATGCTTGATTTCTTCTTTTCTCCATTCAATCTTCAATCCTAGCCATTTCTTTTCACTCAAAAGCTTGAGGACGGACCTTGGGAGGTTGAGAAAGCTTCATTCACCATTGAAGGCGTGAATCTTGAAGCTTGGTTTCAACTTTTAAGGTGGGTTATATAACTTAAACCCTTAAATTCTATTATTGCATTCAATTCTTCATTTCATGATTGATCATTTTGTTCTTCTTGAAATTCCTTTGGGTAATTGATGGAATCACCATAAGTATGGAAGTAGACTTTGAAGGATCGAAGCTTGAGGATGATGACATCATCCTAAGCACACACCTTAATCTAATATTTTGAGCAAACAGTTTCATCTCTTGAGACTAAACGATCTCAAGATCGTTTGGTGAACAAACGGTCTCAAGACCGTTTGAGGTCAGGAGATGCAATGGTTGGATGATGAACTAATGGCTCTAATTGATTGACTTGTAATAGGTTCAGTGATGGATAATCCACTGATTACAAACTCCAGTCGATTGAATTGATTGAAGCCTTAATTGATGGGATTGATCAAGACCGAATGGGTAAAAGTGATCACGACCGAATGGGTAAAATTTGACTAAGACCGAATGGGTAAAATCAATCAAGACCGAATGGTAAAAGTGATCAAGACCGAATGGGTAAAAGTGATCAAGACCGAATGGGTAAAACCAATCAAGATTGAATGGGTAAAGTTGATCAAGATCGAATGGGTAATTTGATCTTCAAAACCGTTTGGTTATGTTGACCGTTTGGGAGAGTTGACCGAATGGAGGTGAAGCACCTCAAGACTGTATGGAGTTCAAGCATCGCAAAGACCGAATGGAGGTCAAGTACTTCAAGATCGTTTGAAGGTTCAAAAGTAACAAAACTGTTTGGAAATTTAATAGTTTCAAAGTTATGAAAGATCAATTAATCCCTTGATTGTTAAATAGCATATATCCAAGCTAAATCCAGTGGTTGTACCTCTAAAGTACTTAGATGATTAGTACCTTTAGAGTGGTTAACCTTTGATGCTTATGGAAGCAATGACTTAATACATTATGCTAACCCTTCATTCAAATTGATTCAACTTAATCAAGATTGAAATAATTAACATCCTAGAAAGGATGAGAGAGAGGAACTCATACATGTGTGATAATCATGTAGTGATTAATCTTCAACACTTTCAAATGAAATATGTAATTAGGGTTTGATCCATGATGATGAGATCATGAAACCATAATCAAGAAGGTTGATGAGCTCTAACCCTAACTCAAGGAAAAGCTTGGTGAAATCCTAATTTAGTAATGATGGTGTAACCCTAATTATGGGTAATGATATGAGAAACCCTAATTCAGGGTATTTTAATGAAAAACTCTAATTTAAGGGTTTGCTTCATGAAAACCCTACTTTTTGGGTAAAGTTACATGAAACCCTAATTTTAGGGAAATGTTATAAGAAACCCTAATTCAGGGTAATGATGTGTAAAACCCTAATACAGAGTGATGTAATGTGATAAGAAACCCTAAATTGAAACCCTAACCCTAATACAGGGTAAATGTGTGAGAAACCCTAATTTTGGGTTATAACACATAAAACCTTAATTTTGGGCAATGAGATGATTAACCATATCCCTAATGATGGATAGTGGGATGAGTATCCCTAATTGATAAGAATTGGGAAAACCTAACCCTAATAAGGGAATAGTGATGTTATCCTTGTATTGCATAGTGCAGATAAGTAATTGATATATAGCTGCTATCATGATTACTAACCATGCAGGTATCATGAGATGATGAGCATAGCCAGGTATGAGCTATGATGTTTCATTTATTATTGTTATTGGGCCTTGTGTGACATAACATGCTTTGTTGCCTAGTGAGAGGTAAAAAGAGATGAGATGGGCCATGAGAGCCATGTGAGATGCTTGTGTAACAAGTATCATGTTACCTTGGTCAGATGACCTGAAGGTGTTTAGTTACCTGATAAGTGGTAACAAGTGTTCTTTGATGAACTAAGGGTTTGAATACCCATTTTCTATAATCATGATGATGAGTTTGTGAAAGGATGAGAATGCTCCTGATGCGATGAGGGATTGAGATCCCAATGCTTTATTAAAGATTTGAACAGTACTTGATGAAAGTATTACACATTCTTTGTAGCAATTGTTAAAACAATTGATGTTTGGAAACTTGTTTGATGCTAAAAGAATACGGTAATACACTTAATTAATCAAGTGATATCATATAATGTAGTTTCCTTGACCACAGATTCATCAGTGTCAGAATTTGTTGAATGGTGAAATGAGTTAAACTCGAAGTACATATTTTTGAATATGTGGGGGTAATTGGGCAACTATACCCTTGTGCCCCATAGGAATGGCTGCGGGCTATATCCTATGTACGTGATTGGTTATGGACCATACCCCAGTAAGAGTATGGCTACAGGCCATGACTCTACGATATGATATCAGGCATTGGCTACGTGCCATAACCCTAAAGAGAGTATATGTTGCGGGATATAACTCTATAGAGAAGATGCAAATATACCCTACCAAGCTAATTGCGGTTTGACACGTGATGTCTTTGCCATATAATCTCGTACTAACCGAGAAGGTTGAGGTCTTGGAGTCCGGCTCTTCCATTGACCTTGTGTGGTACCGATGCTTAACGTAATCGTGGTCGGTTGGAGCATGAACGGTATACTTCATCTCTTCAGGGCATTAAGTTTGATTGTAAAATATAATCAGCCGTGTAGCGTAATTGTTAAGGTTGAAATACAAGAATCACTGGCTGATGTTATCTTGCTTAGCATAGAGGATAAATGTTATACATGTTCTTCATATTCCTTATTGGATAAGTGACATGCTGCTTTATCAAGTTATAGATGAAATGCTTAGAACGAGAATATTGCTCTAACCTGTTTAGACATTGATTTAACTGCTGATAAATATTTATGATTCCTCTATTCAGTTTATTCTTATTAAATTTCAATAATAACGTTACTGGCGGAGAGTTATATCTCTCGCTTGGACAATTTTCAATTGTCTCACCCCCATGGAATCCAACTATTTAGGTAGACGCAGAGGAAGAGGCAGAAACCCTACAACAGGGGAAGAGCAGCAACAGCAGCAAGGACAACAGTGAATTCTTAGGTGGAGACCCTGGCTGTCATGTCTTGTACATAGAGTCCTATGTGTCGTCTCTGTACTCTCAGGTCCTCAGAGTCAGTAGATGGTTTTTGATGAATCGATCTGAGATTTTGGCTTGATGCTTTAATGTTCTTATGCTGTTTATGTATAGTTTTCAACAGAGTAGTTGATGCTTGTAATCCTCGAAAAGGAATGGTACAAGAGATGTACTTGTGAAACAGAATGTAATTGAATTACTTTGGTTCTTTTTGAAAGAGTTTCCTTTTGTTGGATCTCTTTATAAAAAGGTTTTAATTTTTAGTGATTTTTAGTAATCCGCTGCTAATGAACGCTTCCTCTTAAGTAGATCATGTTTTTGAGAGTTGGATGCCACAAAAAGTATAGTCAGAATTAATAAGCTAGGTTGCCATCACACAATGGACAACTCAAACATATAAACAAATCCACTTCAAAGTGGGCATATATCACCAAATAAACTTCCACATCACAGTGGGCATATATCAACAAGTAAACTTCCACATCACGGTGGGCATATGATATCAAAAGTCCAACTTGCACCAAGGCATAAGAAAAAGAGTCAAGAGAATATCCATGATCACAAGATCAGTAACAAATAGGGTACTTCTCAAGAAGCATAATTTCAAAAGAAAAAGACATGGTATATAGGCTATTGTCCATGGGACCAAGAGAAAGAAGAAACATAGGCTAATTGCTCAAAAGAATAATTCGGGATGCAAACATACATTAAGAGAGGTAATAGAAATTGCTCAATATAGAAATAATAGGGGATGCAAGCATATATTAAGAGAGATTAATAAGGAATTTTTCAATATAGAAATAATGCGGGATGCAATCATACCTCAACTTCAGAGTCCAAAGTCTAACGCAAGTCTAGGTCCAAGCCTAGGCCTCCAAAGAACATATGATGCATATATGTGAAATTAGGGTTAGGTTTCCATTGATTATTCAAAATCATAAAATTGCATTTTTATTATTAGTGGATTAAGTTATCAAAACCACACCATGTTTTAGGCTATATTTTTCTAATTTCATAACATATTTTATTATATTTTTCTAACTTATAAATATTTAGTTATTAATTTTACAAGATATTAGCTAATTTCATTAATATATTAATATCCACTTTTTTTAACGTTGGAATAAGGTAAAAAAAAATTAATACCACAAGATAGATCTTCTTTTTCTCATTCTATTGACTATTTATGCATATTTTTCTTATCATTTTGCAATTAGTTATCAATTTTTTAAAACCAGCCAATCAGAAACTTAGAAAAATCCACGTATGCAGAAGATCCAATTAGCGGTTATGCCAGGTTGAGTTGGCCCAATACTTGGTCGCCAACTCGCCCCGTTAGCAACCAACGTGGTGCACGGTCAAAGCATCAAAGTGGGGTCGTGAAAAGACAGTTTTGCCCCTCAGCCAAAACCTCATAAACAAAAGAGAAACGAGGTAGAAACAAGAAACAACCGAGGGAAGTCTTCCCTCTCGCGCTCCCCCGATCATGGCTGCGAGAAGCTGCAACAACCAGAGAGAACAGCCAGAGGCTGACTCCAAAACACCCCGAAACCAAGCCCTCAGCCAACTCCCTGAGGTCAAACCGCACGCAAACATCCCAGACTCAAGCTGGGTGGTGACGGACGCGGAAGATCGTCATGGCTATCGGAGAACAGCAGGAGCTAAGCTCAAAAAGAGGGAAAACTAGTTAGTTACCTCAAACACCAAATTAGTGAGGCAAATACATCCGCCAAGACTCAAGGGGGCGAATCGCGTGCTCCAGTAACGCTATGAAACTCAAGGTCGATCAGGGAAAACGTAGTAGGGTAGATGTCTTCACGGGCACAAACAGAGAAAGCGGCACCGCCAAAAGCTCCCTGGACATCTGTCGATCAAACTTGTAGCATCAGATTAAATAAAACGGCCCGAAGAAGACGGGGCAATCCAAGGGGACAGAAAACAGAGGAGGCTGAGAAACGCCAAAAGCTCCCTGGACATCTGTCGATCAAACTTGTAGCATCAGATTAAATAAAACGGCCCGAAGAAGACGGGGCAATCCAAGCGACCAAACCCCCTATAAATAGGGGTTATCTAGCGCAGAATCACTCGATGAAGGCAAAGGAAGGAAAACCTGGGCAGGAGATGGTTTGAAGAGGAAGAGATGGTGAAGGGGAAAACAGCGGTACTGTTCTTCTAATCCGACTGGGAGTCGGGTGAAGGGGAAAAGTCCCGAGCCATCCATCAGATCTAAGGGTCCCAGACAAAACGGCAACCGTCTGATCAAGCCGTGAAAAGGAAAATTGAAAATCAGACCACGTGACAGGGAAATAATTGGAAAACTTTAATCGGAAAATAAATTGAATAAAGTGGTGCATATAATCATTACCTTTTTCTCTCTCATCAATTGTGGGTGCAAACAAAATCCAAAATTAGTGAAACTTGACACTTAAGCTAAATCAAACATGTAGAATCCGAATATGAAATTATATTTGCCTTTTGAGAACATTTGATGTGTTAAATAAATCAAATACTATTTTCTCATTCATCATGTATTAATGACTTTAAGATTATCCAAATTAGGTGATACTTCATCCACAAGTTAGCTTAAGTGTGTTGAATATGAATTTGGAATTATTTCCAAATTTTGGTGTCAAGAATTACATTTATTGAGCATTAATGTCTTTGATCAACTTTCTCTCTCCTAAACTTACCTTATTATTTTGAGGTTGTCCAAATTAGATGAAAATTGACACGTAGGCTTATTTTGATCTGTAGATTATGAATTTGAAGTCTATTATTTAATTTGAGGATTTCTTACATGAGTTTTGTCATCTGGCCCATTAGAGGCCCATGAACTTTATTACTTAACCAATTAAGTTCTTTATCATCTTATTATCACCAATTGACATATTAGATTACATTATTCATGCATTAGATTATTAGGATTACTCTAACCTCAACCTTGTTTGACCAAACCGAAAAGGTCAATCTTCCAGGGTAGGGTTCAAAATCTAGTATGTTACAACACTCCATCCCTTAAAAAGGATTTCGTCCTCGAAATCTATAAATCCAAACATCAACTATCAACTATTCTCCACCCCTTAAAAAGGTTCAACCTAACAAGTGAAAATAAAAAACTTTTTAGAGCTACCCACACCACTTAGCTGTGTAAGTTTTAGATATTTATGTTTCTCATGTATCCAGCTATCAAGTCACCATCTAGGGTTGAGTTATATGTCCTAGTGTCTCTAACCTATCAACCCTACATGAACATATAAAAAGTCATAGGGTAGGTAAATTACACCATTATATCAATCCTAGTCACAAACTAGGGTTAGATTCTACACAAACTAGAGTTTCTCTTCAATGTGACTTAGTTCAAGGAAACTTCGATTAAATCCAGGGAAAATTTTTGTACATATAGTAGTATAATGAAAATAATTTTTGTTGGTGAAATAATTCACGATGTAAAACTAACATGCACACTAAAAATCAATACGAGAACCAAGTCACAATATTTCCATTTGAATACTTCCTCATAACCTAATCTCGTCCTCAAATCAAACCTTTGTTGCATAAAAAGATCATCATTGATCAAATCTTGGGTCAACATCTCACTTAGAGTTATCTAACTAAGTCAAGGGTTCTATAGGGAGACAAAATTGAAATAGTCGATTCTGACTAACTTGGTTCTGATACCATGATGTAAAGAAGTGAAAACACCTCCTTACTACAAATTTAAACAATAAAACCTCTAGTCCAAACACACTCAGAAGGTATGATGGAGTGGGTGTAAAACTTTCAAATCTTTATTAATGGTAATCAAAAGACCAAAGTATAGCAGTGAAATAAAAATATGACTATATTCAATTATAAAACAAAGGGTTACACCTTACATCATAAGGATATATGTAGAGGAAATCTAAACCATCTCAAGATTGTCTCCAAGCTTCATCATCTCAAGCTAAGTCCAGGTCATCAAGTCTTGTCATCCAAGTCATCTACCTAGGGTTGGAAGCATACCCTAGAAAAAGAGAAACAATAGGATACATCAACAAAGGTTGGTATGTGCAAATGAATAGGAAATTGAGCAACATAATGAAATAAAGGACAAAAAAATAATGTAAGGCTTCCCATAGAAAAGAAAAGTACCACCCAAGTGGGTATCAAGAAAAAAGATCACAACAGAAGGGATACTTGCCATAAAACAACATAAAAAGGATTGTGTCATAAATACATCCACTACCATGGTGGGAAACAAAGCACAAGTAGGGCACACACACCCCACAATCAATATCATGTATTCATGTGAGATAAACATAGCCCTAGAACAATATAAACTCAATTGGCGGCTAAGGCTTCACACCCTTGCAAACCTGATAGAGAATGACTCACTGTCAAACCCCTAATATATATAAAACGGGTCAAGACACACATCTTGCCTTGGGTAGGAGGTTCCTTGCCATCCCTAAAAGAGCAGGAAATATCACAATCTGCTTGGCAGGAAATAACACATCTGCCATAAATAAAAACCAATGCAATTTACACTACTCTAGTGCTACTGAATCACATATCATGTTTAATGTAGAGGTAAGAAGAAAAGTATAGTTAGAACTAACAAGGTTGCCATCACACAATGGACAACTCAAAAATATAAACAAATCCACTTCAAAGTGGGCATATATCACCAAGCAAACTTCCACATCACAGTGGGCATATATCAACAAGTAAACTTCCACATCACAGTGGGTGTATGATATCAATAGTCCAACTTGCACCAAGGCATAAGAAAAAGAGTCAAGAGAATATCAATGATCACAAGATCAGTAACAAATAGGGTACTTCACATGAAGCATAATTTCAAAAGAAAAAGACATGGTATATAGGCTATGGTCCATAGGACCAAGGGAAAGAAGAAACATAGGCTAATTGCTCAAAAGAATAATTAGGGATGCAAACATACATTAAGAGAGGAAACAGAAATGTCTCAATATAGAAATAATAAGGGATGCAAGAATACATTAAGAGAGATTAATAAGAAATTGCTTAATACATAAATAATGTGGGATGCAATCATACCTCAACATCAGAGTCCAAAGTCCAAAGTCCAAAGCCAAGTCTAGGTCCAAGCCTAGGCCTCCAAAGAACCTATGATGCATATATGTGGAATTAGGGTTAGGTTTCCATTGATTATTCAAAACCCTAAAAATCACCTTTTATTATTAGTTGATTAGGTTATCAAAACCACACCATGTTTTATATTTTTGTGAGTTCATAACATATTTTACTATATTTTTCTGACTTATAAATATTTAGTTATGAATTTTACAAGATATTAGCTAATTTCACTAATCCATTAATATTCACTTTTATTTGAACATCAGAATACCAAAAGATAAATCTTCTTTTTCTCATTTTATTGATTATTTATGAATATTTTTCTGATCATTATGCAATTAGTTATTAATTTTCTAAAACCAGCCAATCAGAAGCTTAGAAAACTCCACATATGCAAAGATCCAATTAGTGGCTATGCCAGGTTGAGTTGGCCCAATACTCGATCTCCAACTCGCCCTGTTAGCGACCAACATGGTGCATGGTCAAAGCATCATAGCGGGGTCATGAAAAGACGGTTTTGCCCCTCAGCCAAAACCTCATAAACAAAATAGAAACGAGCGGTTGAAATGAGAAACAACCAAGGGAAATCTTCCCTCTCATGCTCCCCCGATCATGGCTGCGAGAAGCTACAACAACCAGAGAGAACAGCCAGAGGCTGACTCCAAAACACCCCGAAACAAAGCCCTCAGCCAACTCCCTGAGGTCAAACCGCGTGCAAACATCCCAGACTCAAGCTGGGTGGTGACGGACGCGGAAGATCATCATGGCTATCAGAGAACAGCAGGAGCTAAGCTCAAAAAGAGGGAAAACTAGATAGTTACCTCAAACACCAAATTAGTGAGACAAAGACCTCTGCCAAGACCCAAGGGGGCAAATTGCATGCTCCAGTAACCACCTCGCGGTCAGTCAAACGCTGTGAAACTCAAGGCGGTCGATCATGGAAAACGTAGTAGGGTAGATGTCTTCGCGAGCACAAACGGAGAAAGCGGCACTGCCAAAAACTCCTTGGACGTCCGCCGATCAAACTTGTAACATCAAATTAAATAAAACGGCCTGACAAAGATGGGGCAACCCAAGGGGATAGAAAATAGAGGAGGCCAAAAAATGTTGGCATCGACCAGGTGATCCAAGCGACCAAATCCCCCAATAAATAGGGGTTATCCAGTGCAGAATCACTCGATGAAGGCAAAGGAAGGAAAACCTGGGTAGGATATGGTTTGAAGAGGAAGAGAAGGTGAAGGGGAAAACAACGATACTGTTCTTCTAATCCGACTGGGAGTCGGGTGAAGGGGAAAAGCCCCGAGCTGTCCATCAGATCCAAGGGTCCCAGACAAAATGTCAACCGTCTGATCAAGTCGTTTAAAGGAAAATTGAAAATCAGACCGCGTTATAGGGAAATAAGTGGAAAACTTAAGTCGGAAAATAAATTGAATAAAGTGGCACATATAATCATTACCTTTATCTCTCTCATCAATTGAGGGTGGAAACGAACTCCAAAATTAATGAAACTTGACACATAAGCTAAATCAAACATATAGAATCTAAATATGAAATTAGATTTACCTTTTGAGAACTTTTGATGTGTTAAATAAATCAAATACTATTTTCTCTTTCCTTATGCATTAATGACTTTAAGATTATCCAAATTAGGTGAAACTTGATCCACAAGTTAACTTAAGTGTGTTGAACAGGAATTTGGCATTATTTCCAACTTTTGGTGTCAAGAATTACATTTATTGATCATTAATGTCTTTGATCAACTTTCTCTCTCCTAAAATTACCTTATTATTTTGAGGTTGTCCAAATTAGATGAAAATTGACATGTGGGCTTATTTTGATATGTAGATTACGAATTTGAAGTCTATTCTTTAATTTGAGGTGTTATTACATGAATTTTTTCATTTGGCCCATTAGAGACCCATGAACTTTATTACTTAACCAATTAAGTTCTTTATCATCTTATTATCACCAATTGACATATTAGATTACATTATTCATGCAGTAGATCATTAGGATCACTCTAACCTCAACCTTGTTTGACCAAACCCAAAAGGTCAATCTTTGAGGGTAGGGTTCAAGATATGGTATGTTACAACTACGTTCAAGGTTTATTGTCCCAAAACACCAAACAAAGTAATGTAGATAGTTAAAATATGATTCAAGTAATAATATCAAATTCATCTTTTAACCAAGTCAAACAAGGCCATGAGACAAATCCCAAAAGATGCAGCCAAACTCGCTAACTAAGGAGTGTATTTTTTATGATTTTATATATATAACTAATTATTATTTTTTGAAATTACTAATTTCATATAATTGTAAACAAAAATCCTATGTAATTGATAAAATTAGTCTTGCATCTCACATATTATTGTAAATGTGTGACATGATAACACAATCAAATTTCTATCTTAATACCAAAACAATTTAGAAACAAATAAAACCTTAAAAAACCACATTGACAATGGTTGGCATGTCCAACTCGAATAAACCATGATACACATTCTATATCACATAAATCATGTTCCTCTTTATATTCATCGAGAATCGATCTTTGAAACAAAAAAATCAAATAATTATAATCGCATACCTTGCAATCCAGTAATGGAAAGAAGTACCATCATGCTCTTGATGTCCATGGTAATCTCACTGACCCCAAATAAGGGGTTGTGAGATCGATGGAGCCTCACAGAGTGCCTTCATCCAAACATTCTTCAAGGTGAAGTTCAGGAAGTACAAAGAACATAATCTCAAAGAAAACCAACAATACAAAAAAGCTTGCAAAACCATTATTAATCCAATAACATGAAAAGTAGGTGAAAAAGTGGTTACAATATAGTAATTGAATAATAGAACAAAGCCATGCCATTAAGAGTCAAAAAATGCAAAATGTATACACATATGCACCCAATCATTTGAGTATCTAAAATTGATTGTTATAATTTCCTAAATGATCCAAGTTATTAAAAGGGATTTCACAATACTGAAGCACACACATATACTCAACCTTGCATTAACAACAAAATGGAGTTTGGGAAATAGAATCTAGGATAATTTAGGCTAGAGGAGCAATGGCTTTGGGTCTTTGACACTTACATATTGGTTTGGATGTTGTTACTAACAAATATGAAGTTATCAATTAGTTGACAATTTTTTTGGATATAGAACATAAGGAACTAAATTGATTGGGATGTGAAAAGGAATAAAAGATCGCAAAATATGAAAAATTCTTTGGATCGTTTACTTATTCAAGAAAAGAAAAAACTATGAGAGAGAACCCGAGTCATAATTTCCATAGTGGTGGAGATATCTGGAGAGGAAGTTGCAATATTATGTAGATCATAACAGGAATACAACTAAGGTAAGAGTCAGTTTTGTACTACCATATCATGATCTAAAATCCATAAATATGGATGATTAGAAAATAAGTAAAAACTATAAAAAATGATTGTGACACCTAGGATTCTAGGTTTAGTTTTTGGATTAAAGACGAGTTGATAAGATTACATCATATTAAGTATTTTTTCTTTTTATAGACCAATTTACATGGTTACCATAATACCATTTGATGAAAATTGATACCTTGTAAAATAAGGGAAAATATAACTGATGAATGCATATTAGTACCAATTTTTGTCGCCACTTTAGCCCAATTTTACATTTAGATCTCTTAGTTTTCATCTAATTAGTTTTATTTTGATGTACTTAGGTTTTTATGATAATTTGTAGGAATTTGTTACTTTTCTTGACTCCCCCCGCAGGTTGGAGTCTTGTCACTTTGTAGAAAAAATGCCTAGGGGGTCTCATTTCCCTTTAAAGGGTAGGATTTGGGAGGAGCATAACTCTCGTGGGGTGTTGGGCGCCCCAAGCTGAAACAAATTTCAAGCACTTTCAGAAGGCAGATCAATCAATAAACTTTGATTAAGACCAATATATATCAATCTTATTGTCGACCAGCACTCTTGGCACCCCATGGTTGAGCCCCGATAGGATTTTCCCCATGTATAGAAGCAAACCCATCTATAGATGAGCTATCTGCCTGCTCAGTGCCCGAAAAGGTTCTAGCACCCCGATGCCCGATGAAAC